>OZ026595.1:31514553-31527053 GCA_964020085.1 Micromussa lordhowensis
GACAACAAGAAATCGACTCTGGAAAGACTGCAGTTTGGTGTTCCCCAAGGATCTATTTTAGGCCCATTGCTATTTAACATCTATACTGTGGATCTGCAGGACAGCCTCAATAACTCAATCTCGTGCTATCAATATGCGGACGACACCACCCTGTATAAACAGTCCACCGTTAATGAACTCGTGCAAAATGTTGCCGACTTTAACAACTCTCTCAGAAACATGGCCAGCTGGTCTTACAAATCAAATCTTGCCCTTAATCCGGTGAAAACTAAACAGATGGTGCTATCAACAAACCAACTGGCTCGAGTCCACGATCTTAAACATCAGATCACACAATTGGAAATCTCGAACTGTCAATTGGAAAGAGTGAGTGAAACAAAGTTACTGGGAGTAAAACTTCAAGAGAACTTGAAGTGGAATGATCATGTCAAGGATGTGGCAAATGCCTCTTATGGAGTCTTACGCACACTTCGTAAGCTTAAACACTTTACAGACTTCAACCTTAGAAAGAGACTTGCAGAATTACTAGTATTATCAAGACTTGACTATTGTGACTCTGTCTTTTCACCTCTGCCACAATACTTGCTGAAGCGCCTTCAAAAAATTGAGTTTGCTGCCGCAAGTTTTGTTTATAGCAGATATGTTAACGACATTGGAGACATTTTAAAGCTAAATTGGCTTCCTGTGGATGAAAGAAGGGATTTTAATTTGCTGAAGTTGACCTTTAAAGCACTCTATTTTAAACAGTGGCCAACATATCTGAACTTACAACGAGTCTCTATACGTAGAGAGCTGCGCTTATCAGACTGTATTAGACTGCACGTTCCGTTAGAAAAGGGGACCTTTCAAGACACCGCGGCCCTTTTATTTAATAATCTACCAAAGGAACTGAAAACCTGTGACGATTTTAATATTTTTAACTCGCGTTTATTTAAATACTTAAGAAACCGGGCGAAGACACGCCTTCAGTAATTTTAAATTAGTTTAAGTTTTAAGTGTACATATACTAGAATGTTTTTACTATTTTACTATCCTAAATTTATAATTGTAAATATTTAATATGTTTAATTTGATTGTATAATGTATTTAGTTAGTAACAGATGAAGAGCCACTATGTGGAAACGCTGTTATTAAACCCTTTACTTACTTACTTACTTACTTACTTACTTACTTACTTACTTACTTACTTACAAAAAAATTAAAGTTTGACTTTTACAATGTAAGGAAAGCTGTTTATTGATAGCGATATTAATAACGTGATACTAGAAATTGAGAAAAATATCTGAGAAAAATATCAGACTGCTGGTCACAAATTCTCAGTGTCAAACTATCGGCATCCTGAGCTGAGCATAAATCAAGTGTGGATCGTTTGGTAGTTCTTAATAGACAAATGATTGTTTGAATTTGATGGGCTCATTTTGTTAAATGTGAGAAAAATATCAGACTACCGGTCATTTAGTGATTTGAAAACCTCCACCGGCTGCTGGTCATTTAGCCACCTAATAAAGCTAAATTAGATTTCGCATACATACTAAAGTGGAAATACGTAAGACAAGAATTTTGCCAGTTTGGCCCCTATGTCGCAAAAGCGAAGCTATTTTGTCTTAAAAGTTTCTTTCCAGTTACCGGAATACCCAGGAAGGAGTGTTCATATGGGAAAATGTTGATCCAAAAGCCGCCCCATGAGAAAAGCATTTTACTGTGACGAGGATCTATGAACCATGTGTCATTTTCCATCTGCGTGTTCTTTAAAACATATAATTTATTTCAGGTATAATCAAGCGGACATGAACATGAGCGACGTAGTCAAATTCTTGGTTCTTTGTCTGTGGATATCCAGGACGGGCGGGACCGGATTATTGTGTTAAAGAGACGAGACAAGCCATGTGGACATGTAGGAACAAACAGTGGGAAGGACTTGTAGAGATGATGGCACTTTCGACAGTTACAAGGATCAATGTGTGCTCAGTATATCCTGATGCTTCTCCCGCAATGAGACCATTGTTCCATGGTCTAATCAAACCATGTATTGCCCGGGATGTGTCACGTACATGTTACATCATGTGGTCTCGATGTAGCTCCTTTGATAATGAAGGGGTTTTCCAACCGAATCATTTTGTCTCGTTGTCGGAGGTCCACGTGGAAAAAAAGCGAGCTAAATCATACACGCAAATCATTGCGGGAAAACAAAAGGGCGAAGGCGAAAGTATGGGAGGGAAAAAAACACACTCTCTCTTCTTTGAGAGGAAAACACCATTTTCATCGCCAACCTCGCCTGACAAGGGCAAAGAACAAGGCAATTCTGTTGATGACACGAACGGAGTACAGAATGATCCAGTGTCGTCGACAACTTCACTTGACAAGGACCAAGAAGAAGATTTCACGGCCAATGAAAAAAAAGTTGCAGAGCAGAATTCATTTTTACCAACAAGTTCACCTGGCAAGGGGAAACAGCAACGCAATTCCGCGGATGACACGAAAGAAGTAGAGGAGGATTCAGAGTCTTCACCTCCAAAACGATCTAAAATTACCCCCTCGAGTCCTACCGACATGTCTATTAAAATGTCATTGCTGGTGACACCATCCCTTTGTCATCAGAAACGGAAATTTTCAAAGGTGGAGCAGTCTACATGTACATCTGCGTCACTATCTAAACACCTTACTGTCTTGACAAGTGGAAACCCAAACAATCCAGAAGTTGACGCAGGAACGGGAGACAAAGAAAAGCAAGAAAAAGGGAAACAAGGCATAATAGAAATAGGAACATCTCGTAATTCCACTTCACCTGCATCGCATGTACGAAAAAAAAAATATTCAGCCTTGTTACCTTTGAGTGCTAGCTACAGGTGGTACATGGACTGTAGAAACTGTGAATCAAAAAAAAAGATCACAAGCATATTGGAGAGCGTCAAACACAATGTTGATGGATGAGAAAGGAATGAACCTAGCAACCAACTGGAGCAGGGTATTTGCACGCTTGGAAGAAAACATAAAAGGTCCTCCAAGTAGAAATTGATAGAGCCAAAACGCCAAAAGAGAAGACAAGGTTGCTCACCATTAAAGCTGTGGGGGAGCATCTGTTAAATAATCCTATCATGCCAACCCAGGATGCAGGCCAGATACTCGCTCAAGAATCTCAACAGACAATCGATGGTGTTACCAGAAGGCGATTTTCCATGGAGATCTATGAAATTCTACCTAAACATATAAACGTTCTGCAAATCTACATCCGAGAAAAAGCATTTCTCATGGAAAATAAAAGCTCTCCTCTACTAGATGTTGTCAATAACGTTAAGAAAATTTTCAATTCCTTTGATATTCGATCCCAACTAAACGCCCACATAGAGGAAAATATCGGAGATTGTTACAAGACAGCTTTGGCATATTTGGACACAAAAAGAGACCAGGACACCTTAAAATTTCTTCTGACCAAGATAACGAGCATAAATTTCATGACCAAACTTCAAGGGACGAGCAACAAAAGGTCTATCCAGACTAAGTTCCCGGGATGCTTGAAAGATTTCAAACCGTGATGCAAGAGCTAAAGGAAAAGGAGTGATCTGATCTTCCGCCGCATGAAAAGAAAGGGTTTCTTCACCGTCAAAAAGACCTTATAAGAGAGACACAGCTCAGGCATCGCTACAAATCCAGTGTATCAGGACGAAAACTTAAGATTGAAGAATTTCCGGATATAGCCGCAATATTGAAATATGAATTTGGCGAGGGAGATCATATAAAGCGGGGTGGTGGTGGGCTTGAAAGTCATTCGAAGCTTGAAAATGACACGCTATACCATGCAGCTGACAACAAGACCAACATGGTGGATGCCAGGTTAGCCCTCCTATCTTTAGCTCCAGAGGATTTTTCAATCAGCCTTTCTTGTTGTTACAATTACATGCAAAACTTCCGGAAAGGCACCCTAGAAGCAAAACGCCATCACAAAGGTAGAGGAATAAATGCCTGTGTGTCGTTCATAAGGCTCCAGACACGGCTCCCATAAAAGACTTGGTGGTCAACGTCCACAGGAGTTCTGCCAATGTAAATGCCATCCTAGACGAGGCAGCTGAAAATGCTTCTGAAATGTTCGTCGATTCCTATGACGCTAAACATGTAGTCCGCCCTAGTGATAAGCATAACAAGACATGGAGACAGTGCGAGTATCAAGATCATACTTACGACCAATCGAGGAACAATGCCATTACGCCAATGACTTATCTTTTTTAAGAACCGAAGAAACTCGTCGCGACGTCAAGTATAATAGTAATGTCCGGGCAAGTGCATCCGATGTCATTTTTTGTTGAAATGAGATGGAGGAGACAACAATACACCAGAAGCGGACAGGATGGGCAATAACAGTTACTATTAAATTCTCAACCTCGGATAATGCAATTCTGGCTTTCTGATTTGTTCACTAGATCTCAGTTACCAGCCGTTATACCTGCGTTTGACCTTATATGGAAATGAATGCGGCAAATGTCACTCAGCATAAAATTTTTTCAGTGAACCCAAGTTTCGTCAACAAAAAAAATGAATGAAAAAGGCAGATTTGGCGAGCTATCCACGCAAGAAATACAAGAAATTATGGACAAGGTCGTCCCAGAAACAACAAAAAAAGCCACAAAGTTCGGAATGAGATTGTTTAACGGTACGTACCCGTTAAGTTTCAATTAAAAGTTGCAGAATTTCAAATATGACCGTCGAGATTTTAAGCATTCGCGAAGGTTACGTAAGAACAACAACAATATTTACCTTAATGTTACAGAATGGCTTGCTAGTCCTGGTGGCACCACATTTTCCAAACCAATACAAGAAAAGTCAAAAGAAGAGCTAAATGTTTGTTTAAAGTGCTTTTACACGTCTGCCAGAAAGAAAGATGGCACGTATTATAAGAGTTCATCCACGAAATCCATAAGAGCCGCCATTGGTCGTTTTCTTCGCTCGCTGTCACACAACAAACCGTTTTCAATAATTTCTGACCCCGCTTTCACTGAGGCAAATAAAGTTTTAGATGCTTTTGTGAAAGACCTAAGGAAAACGGGAAAAATAGCTGGTGTCGTTCACAAAAAAGCAATTTCGAAAGAGCAGGTGAAGAAACTATTTGAGAGCGGCGAACTCGGCTCAGCCGACAGTTTGAATCCTGCCCAGTTACAGAGAACGGCCTGGTTCTACCTTGGCCTCTTTTTTGGAAGACGAGGACGTGAAAACCAGCGACAGTTGACACCCACAATGTTTTCTCTATGAAAAACTACACAAGGGGTTGAATACTACAAACTGAACAGAAGTCAGCCTGGTTCCTTGCCGGCTACAAAAAATCACCAGGGAGGCCTCGCGGATGCTGAAGATGAATCGGATGCGAAGATGTTTTCCATTCCGGGATCTGAAAGATGTCCAGAGAAAATGCTCAAGAACTACTTGGGCCATCTCAATCCAACGTCAGATGCTCTGTTTCAGAGACCAAGAGATGATCAAAGCAAGAAGTTCAATCCAGCAGACGACAAAATCTGGTTTTGCAGCGCACCTCTTGGTACAAAACTACGCTCGACAACATGCTGAAAGAGTTGTCAAAGCGAGCAGGTATAGAGCCACATCTGACAAACCACTGCCTGAGAGCTACATCTGTCACAGTGCTCTCCCAAGACCCATCCAGCCAACCTCCAGCAATTGACGAATACAGCGGTGACATATCATCTATACCATGTACGGCAAAAGAAATTACGAAACTTCCAGTTAGTACCCTGAAGCAAATCCTTCACTTCTACAAAATACCAACTCAAGGTAGTAAGGACCAGCTTACATTACGCGTCAAGGCTGTTAGGACAGGCACCACACATCTTCTATTTTCTAGAGAGTTGAGCCTATTGGAAAACGTGATAGAAGCTGCAAAACTGGCCATCACAGAGCAAATAACAAAACCTCGCCATAAATGATAAAGTGATTTACTGGGAAAGGGAGTTTTAAAGGAAGACAAAAGCAACTATTTCTGCAAATCGGCCACAAGAAAATGTGTCCATCTCCAACCAAAAAAGGAACGATGATAATGGTGCAGAAGTTCCTCAAGGGACATCTTTATCTAACTTGCCCAATATCTTTGAGGATCTCAAACAGCTTATCAAAATCACCAGGGAAGTTAATAGAGACAAAGTTGACCCAGATAATATCGAAGCCATTAAAACGTCTGGGACGAAAGTGGCAGTACTATGGAAAGAAGACGATGCCATGTCCGGATGGGAACCCGGGTGGTACACGGCCCATATAAGAACATATAGCCCAAGAGTTGATGAAATCTCCATCAAGTACACAAGCAAGCCAAGCAAGCGATACACCATGAAAGTAAAGGATAGAGTCAAGGAAGGGGTTTTAAAGGTGCTGAAGGTCACATGCAGAAGTAACCTCTATGACGAGGTCACTGAGATTGGAGCATGTATCCACGTTCGATGGTCTGGCGATGAGCTTGAAGGAACGGGCTGCAAAAGTGGGTGGTATGTAAGGAACACAACACCTTCAGTGTGACTACGCCATGAAGCCGTGCAAGATCATCTCACAATGAATCAGCACAAAGAGGCAATCAAGCTTGAAATGTTAATTACTCTTGGAAAGAGCAATCAAGAAATCATCATCCATAAAAGAATCAGAAGTGCCAGGAGGTTGGAATTCTTGCAGATGAAGCTGCCGACGTGGCTGTTTTGCAGCAGTTGATTATCTTCCTAAAGTATTTAAACCCAGACACGGGCATGGCTAAAACGGAATTCCTGGCAACCAAGTGCATAGATGACCCGCCTGGTGCAAATGCTGAGGTGATCACTGACCATATATTGGATACATTGAAAGAGTGCGACTTAGAAGTCGGAAATTTAAAGTCATTTGTCAGTGATGGCGCCAGCGTAATGACTGGGGAACACAATGGTGTGGCAGCAAGATTGAAATGTGTCAACCAAGTTCTCCTTAACTTTCACTGTATCTGCCACAGGAGAAAGTATTAAGTACATTGTGGAGGTGGAGAGCCTCCTCAAGGAAACATGGAAATTTTTGGAGAACTCTCCTAAGCGCACCAAGGAGGTGGTACCATGTCTGACTACTTTGAGTAAGACATTTCAAGCTGGAGCCCTAAACTCCTCACATGTAGGACCAGCAATTAATCACACTCAGGCTAGCCTGGAAGCTGTTAAGAGTAGCCAGTCGAGCTGGCCAGAGTTGCCCTATCCGCACCAATCACCAATGCATGGCCAGAAAGGGGTACAAGTGCGGTTAAAACGTGACTGAGAAACAGGCTGAAGAATGATATACCGAACTTGTTACTACATGTGTCAGTCAACAGCCCAGCTGTTGTTGGACGCTGTATTGGCTATACCATGTGGGCATACCTTTTGTGGATTCTGTGTAAACATACTTAAGTCAGAAAATTCAGGGAAAGAGTTAAAATGTGAGAAGTGCCTAGGCCCTGTCTAAGCCCTTTGTAAAAGCCGTTTGGCCAACAATTTTCTGAGTATGGTTGACGGAGAATGTAACTGGTGTAAGGGGACATTCCCTGTACATTTGGCAAGAGATCACATAGAAATTCGCCGAGAAATCGAAATCAATTGCAAGCAGTGTCGCATCACTATAAAACGCAAGGATCCAACGAAGTGACATGCCCGATGGCAGACATGTTATGTGGGTGTGGAATCATCTATAGAACGGTAAACAAACAAAGTCAAGGAAACAACATGCTGTTTCACAGAGGTACCTTGCCCACTTAACTGTGGGAAAAACATCAAGAGGTGGGTTCAATCTTTATATTTATTTTTAGTACACCACTCACGACATTTGTCACGTTCCCAGCATGGCTGGCACGGGATGTAGCGTAGTTGGGTTCGCCAGGTCAACCACAATGCGGTAAAAGACGGACAGCAGACTCGTATGCACGTTTATTGTCTTAAGGTATCAGCACCGGCAAAAAAGGAACATTTTGAAAAATAAAAATAAATATAATATTCATGCCGTAAGAATAATTTTTTCAATTAGGATGAGTTGTCAGGGACTGAAAATCACAGAAAGGTTATATTTTTTTCAGGTTGAAGCATTTGAAGGTGTCAAATTAGTTAATTATTAAACTGGTCAGAATCAAGTAATTTGCATTTTTCTCGCATGTTATGTTAAAATCATCCACAAAAACGCTTAGAGATACATGTAGCAGAACAGTTATCACCAACGTAGTTTCAGCCCTAGTTGTAAATGCAAGATTTCCATCTAAAATGAGCAATTTTCAGTTTGCAAAATTGTATTAACTTTATTAATTTTTTTTCGTCAACATTAATGTTTTAGACAGGGGCTGAAACCAAGCCATGTCTCCTCGTTACAATCGATAATCCTGCCCAAAATCACAGCATTAGAGCTTGTAGTTTTCTGGAAATTTAATATTTCATACCACATCTGCAGTTATTTGACTCCTTGGGGGTGATTACACGAGTTAACAAAGAGAAAATCGCCAGAATTCGTCAAGAATGGTCTCCGTCAATTTTCCGCAATTTTTTTGCCGCTGTTCTATGCTACTGCAGACTAAAAGAGCATCAATTCTCCCCTCCCTACCCTGGTGAGGCTTGTTTTTGTATCGTTGCTAGGGATTACAACTTCCTGTCAGCAGGCGACTGTTGACCATGCGCACGTGTGTGTCCGATTTTGTGACACATTCAAAATGGCGCCGAAGAAGAGGAAAAAGCTTTCAAAGGCAGAGAAGAAAAAGCAAGCCATAAATAGAGGGAAAGCCAGTAGCCATCACCAGGTGAAGTAGAAAGAAATTTTTTCTTCCTGCCAAGTGGAGTGAATTTCAGCAGGGGCCGAGGAAACAATTGCAGTTCTCTAGCCCAGGGAAAACTGTTTACAAGAGTCCAAATGATGCCAAAGAAGCGCTGAAGACCAAGGGGATGGAAAATTGTTTCAATGAACTCGCATCTAGTTCAATGAGCTCTGAGGGTGGTTCAGTACGGATGAAGAGCAAGATATGGCTAAAAAGAAGCAATTCAAAAAAGTTGCCTTGGAAGAAAGATTATTTGTATGCAAAAGTTCACAACTCATGAAATTTGTGGACCAGATCAATGAATCCTCCAGATGTTCTACTTCAAATTGTCAAGGTGAGTTCTAAATAGACAGTTTTTTAATTTCCGTTTTCTTTACACCCTTTTTGAGCTTGTGCAGAGTGGTAAGCTAAAATAAACAATGCAATTGGGCCTAAACATTGTTATTAGCTGAAAGATTTTGTATGTTGTTCTGTATGTTGTTTGATCACATAAAACTGCATAAGTTTTTACAATATAACAAATACCTGATGATATTCTGAGTGAATGCTTGAATGGAACAAGAATTATTCTTTATTTTTTCATCTGAAGTTTCTTAGGTGCCACCTCAAATAGCATGTTTGTGTTGTCTCCATCTTTTAGTTGAAGATGTGTTTAGTCATTCATTTGCTTTTGCACAGAGTAATATTTGGTTTGTTTTTTGGCATGTTTTCAGTTTTATACCTCATCCATAAAATTCATTAGAAAACTGAAATGTTTGATAACTAGTGAACAGATTTTTATCACTATATTTCTCATGATCAAATACAATGAAATAACATTTGAAAAAAAATATCTTCAATCTTTCGTCACAGGCATTCCCTATTTTTATATTTGTAGGGATGTTGGTAGTGACTAAAGTGGAGCCAACTGGCCTTGGAGGAACAATAAATGTGCATTTCCAGTGCAATGGATGCGAAGTATGTTCTTTGGCTTTCCAAGGTTCTTCTTTAGTGGAAGGATCGAAGAGAACTGTTGTTGGACTAGCCCTTGGTGTGGCATTCTTTCTCACAGGACACGGCTTTGCCAACTTTGAGAGAACCCTGAAGCAGTATTTAGGCATTTTATGCATCACAAAAAACAGGTTTTATGATGTAATCAAACTTGTTCATCCACACCTTAAGGATACTCTACTCGTGTAGGTTACGTTTTTACAAGAGAAAATGACGGGACTGTCCCTCATTTTCTCTTGGTTTTTACTATTTCCACAACATCATTATGCATTTGTTTGTGGTTACATAGAGCCTGTCTACATCTAACTTGGGATGCAGGCCACCGTACATCGTCAGTAGCTTTCGTGCCTTGCAGCTACTCTTAGTTCCTGTAACGCACCTCTCAAGAGATACTGACCGCATGTTGATAGCGTTAATGATATTTCCTCCATTGCGCCTCGACTTTAGGACTTTCCATACTCTGCTGAATTATTCAGCCTCTCTTTTTATTATTTTTCGATATTAATGAAATTAAATTTTTTCATTGTCTTTATCTTTCCATTAATTTTGTTCTCGTTCATGTCCAAGTGCAACTGATTTCTGTACAGTTGAGGTCACGAGCGGTGAATAGTTGATGACGAATAATCTGCGCTGAATTGGGCTGTCCCAAGCAATGATATTTTCTTGATTTATTCAATGCTACTATTTGCAGGTAATCTTCATTCCCTTTTTGTGAGGTCAAGGGCGTCGATCCCGACGTCGATCACTATAGGAATTATAGTAGTTTGCATGTTCCACACCTTTCTTTATGATCTCTATCTCCAAATCTTTGCAATTTGGACAGTTTTCCATTTCTTTCTTTCTTTCTGTTTTTCTTTATTCAGTGCTATTATTATTAAGTTAGTAGAAAGATTTCAAATGCCCGTTAGCCATTAGCCAATAAATTGTAACTCAACGGAGTGCTACGTTGACGATACTAAACGTCTTTTGTCTTTCAGGGTTGGGGATGCTGCCAAAGCAAAGGACATTATCCATAATGATTTACATCTAATCCGAAATTGGTGCTTTGATAATTGTCCTCTGCTCAACCCTGAAAAGACAAAGCCAGTGCATGACGGGCTGTGCCCCGACTTACCTGACGTCACAGTTTGCCACAAGAAGGCAGATATCTGACCAAATAACAATAAACTCACAACAACTTTAAACCACTTACTGGCCAGAGATCATTCCACTATAGGATAGTAAACTTATGGAATTCATTAGACAAAGATTAAAACTGTGTAAAGACCTCGCAAACTTCAAGAAAACTCTAAAGTAAAAAAGACAAGGATGTGGAATGAGTTATGAAAACAAAAATAGTTTTAACTCATAGCTTTATACATTTTACTGTACATATACATTTTCTTATTGTATTCATTTATTGTACTGTTCACTGAAAAACCCTATTCGGGAGTGTTCAATAAAGTTAAGTTTAGTTCAAAGTTAACCTACTTAGTCCATGCTAGCCAATCAAGGTAAAGTGAGCTGGATGACAGATCCAGATTGGAAACAAACTTGGACAAAATGAACTGGTCCAATGATTTTTTTTTTCAGAAATGTTTTCCTTAGGTTTTGATAACCTTTTTGACGACCGTTCTTCGGAGGTCTTGAAATGAAAGAAAACTATATCGGTTTTTAAGTTGAAAATATGATGAATCAAACGATAAGAAGGGTTTATATATGTGCTCTTACATGAAATATTTAATATCTTATTTGTTATTCCCCCGAGAGCTTATGTTACCCAACTGTGTTTTCACTATTACTAATGAACCCCACCACAAAAAAAAGTCCTCCTCCGAATAAATACTTCGATGCATACTAACGTATTCGAAGCGCAACCTAAAACGCTGCCACAACGACCGACTCTCCGACCAATGAACACACCAAACGACAGCATTTTCTTTTTATCTCGAGAAATGTTCCTTTGGTGGTACAAGCAGAACCGGAACTCTCGAATGATGAATCACGTGGTCTCTACAACTACCCAATATGGTTCTTCGGAAAGCCCCAAGTCCACGATTTCCTAATATGATGCACGTGATGTTTTTGTCCTGGGAAACTTTGCACTTGGGAGACCAGCATTATCCCCGGCATCTGAATGAAATACAGTAGTTACCAACAACACGTGCCTTCGAAGAAGTTGACGTCAATCAAATAAAAGCCGTTGAAATTATTTTGAATTCTTACAATATTATAAGGGAACCCAGCAGAGGGGCACCCAATGACACGTTTGGGTGGATATCTGTTCAGTGGAGGGTAATTCGACTTGGTCTTTTGGCGTCGATCAAAGAGTGCACTCGGATTTTCGTAACTGAAACTGGCCTAAAAGATTCACAATGGGGAAATCATAGCCGCGATTCTGACTACACTTACACAAGACATTCAATGTGCAAGTTTATTGAGGATGTGTCAGTCAGTCATCAGATAATGATAATAATAATAATAACTTTATTTAAGTGTCGTATGTGTTTAGCACTGTTGTGCTAATTGGGGACACAATAAATAAACAAACAAATATTTCAAATAGAACATAAATTGTTAAGAATCCCAACTGGTGGGAGGCTGACCAGTTGGCTATTTACACAACGCGGTCGAGGAGTTGAACTCGGGACTACTGAGAACAAATCCAGATAGTGGTAGGGTGGAGGATTTGAACCAGGGACCTCCAGATTTCAAATCCAGTGCCCTAAACCACTCGGCCATGCGGCCTCCAGACAGA
>OZ026595.1:31532053-31549553 GCA_964020085.1 Micromussa lordhowensis
TGTTTTCCTGGTGAGCTGTGTGATTGTTTAGTCCTTTTTTCGTTTGAAATTGGCAAGTTATGGCTAGGTATACTGTGAATGAAGTTCTAGATAGATTGTGGAACGAATCTGGCGATGAAGAAGACATTTCGGGCGACGAGTTTGATCAAAGCGACGAAAATGATGAAGATTATATGGAGTCTGAAAGCTCAGATCACGATTCTTTTATTGCACATTTCATTTTTGTAGCTTAAAACTGTGTGCAAGATTAAATATATCTTTATATTTCAAAGTTGGTGAAAATACTGAAATTTGGCCCGCACTGTTTAAGTATGTCAAAACTGTACGATGAATAACTGCTTTGTATTTAATACATATCTGAAACTTTATGGAGGGAAATTAATTTAAATTGTTATGGGGTAGGTTGTTAGTTTGTGCAAAATACAACTTTACAACCCTTCTATTCACCGGAATTTCTCCAGAGCTCCGTTAGCTTTGATAAAGACTTATTTTACACCCTTGAATTCATCAGTCTACCCCTGTGCCCCTCAAGAAGTGAGTGAGGAACTAATATTCCCACATGTTTTAAAACGGATATCAAGAACTAGTTTTCTATATTCCAAGCGACAGGTAGTAGAGATATTTAAATGGCTACGTTAACAACAAAGGCTTATACATAGGTTATATTTCCGACTGTAATATGTAACCAAGCTTGCTTTGTCACACTATGAACTTTACAACACTTTCCTAAAACAAGGCTAAGTGTATCCCTGACAAATATGCCCTGCCTTGCAGGCATAAACGAGGAAAGGGTAGCATGAGGGCCAAAAATGTAAAGAACTGAAAAGGCAAGAGACACTGACCTATAGCGAGAAACAGACTGTTTCCAATAAGCAATACCCTTTAATCTCCTTCACCCGTAAAAGCTCCATTCATTCGCCTTTGCATTGTTTCCTCCTCCAGGTAACATTTTACCAGGCATTTTTTCGGTCGTGACATCGTCGCCTTTTGGCATCGTAGATTTTGAAGCGAGCATCGCAGCTTTCAGGATTTCAAAGTCCATATCGCCGAAGCTAATGTTCCTTAGCTTTATAATTTTCAATTATAGCACTCCGTTAAAGGTCTCCTCGTTGCTGCAATACGCTATGCTGCCGCACGTCTTCTTGTCTTTCCATGTCCATTTGTTACAGCTACTGCTGCTTAGCTTGACAAATTTGAATTTTACAACTCCACGAGTTGAACCAAAAACCATCTTCCTGCCGCGTGAGCCATATGAACTCTATGTTGTCGGACAAAAAATTCGTCTTTCTAGTACCCCGCTAAAACCTGCTGAACCTACACCACGAAGTGCCTAGGACAAGAACCATACTAAGCAGGGGAGGGTTGGGAGAAACAATTTAATCTGGCTTAATGAATAAATTAATCAGAATCGAGTGAGTGAGTGAGTGAGTGATTGAGTGCCATCCGATTGCCCCCTACGCTCATGGATGTTACGTAACATCCATGAGCAAAAAGGAAGAACAACAACGGTAATCATAAGTAAAGCGATAAATAAAATGTAAGAAACCTGCATTAGAGATGAGAGTTAAGATCGCCTAGCCTGTCAAACGTTTTTGTTGCGAGTAAAAAAATGCATGCAATGCAAACCTAAAACTGGCTCCTTCATAACAATTGAAAATTCCTGCTGTCCCTCAGAAGACTGTTTTGAGAACTAGAGTGGATAATAAGTGGAAACTAGTGCCAGTGAATTAAAGAACACGGCATCCAACCCACGCCAATCTCTCCACATCTGCCCGTCGAGGAAATCTTGTACGTCCCCCTGGCGGATTCCTTTTTCCCCTCTTGACATGGTACTTCAGGTGCGCCCACGCCGATTCTGCCTCCTGTGTGTGAACCCCTGTAACAGGATCCACAAAATTATGCTGGTGGATCACTGTTCTGTGTACAGCTACGTTGGGCACATACAAATGTAAGTTTCTGTATGCACCCCAGTCGTCAGTGTGTATTTCAGACCCAGGCAGGAGGACCCTCCGAAGAATATGCATCAACGTTGCGCTGTCTCTTCTTCTGACAACTTCGAAGTATCCACGGCATGGATGGTGTTCTGTAGAAATTACTCCAAAAACCCACACGTCATCTCTTACTCTTCTTCCCCTTTGGTACTGCAAAACAGGTTTTCAAAGAATAAATTGAGTAACTAGGTCTTGATTTAATGGTCTACCAATCCGGGTCGTAAACAGACCATTTCTTATTGTCCGCACAGGCAAGCACTGCGAGGTGGGGGTCTGGGAGCATCCCTCCCCCCCCACCCACCCCCACCCAGAAAGGTTGAAAACAACATGCTCAGAAATGCCATGTAAATGATCGAAACAACGGCCTTGACAACGCAGGCATTGAGGTTAGGAGCTATTGACTTTCTGTGAAAATGAAATTGCCAATATAGATTTTTTTCCAAGCCATTTTCCTTGTCTAAGTGCGTTCTATTGTTATTAGTGTCTTTGAAGTGAACTGAGAGGTGAAGAGGTTGCAGTTTGTTGACTCACTTTTGATTTGTGCTTGAATTGACTTTCGTCACACTTCACAACGAACATGCGCCCACCAAATGGGATAATTGGCCTGTCTTCAAGATCTCTCTTGCAATAATATCTTAGCATAGCAAAGACTCGTCCAACAGTGTTTCTTGTCAATCCAACCATCACAGAAGCTGTAGAATGCGCTGACTCCACAAGTACATCAATATCAAGAGTTTTCCCAGCGGAATCCTTGGGAACTTGGCAAAAAAAGGTCCCTTGTCTTAATGATTTTTTGCCACAACAGGTTGTGCATCTCCTAAAAAGAAAAACGAAACAATTGGTCTCACTGTCTCGGGCGTTGTTGGCACTATTTGTAACTACCAACTGAAATCATGTATAACATTTTTCTACTCTTTCGATCCTGTGTCGGAACTTATGAACATCATAATGGTCCTATTGAAGCTTACCATAAATATCCATCAACGTAGTTTGAATTCTCTCGGCCAATTCCATTTGTTGATTGCATGGCACACATCTAAGAGGATTAGCTATTAAGTTTTGCCATTGCAGCCAGTTGATCAGTTCTAGGACCGGACCATTAGATAGACTACTAACATCAACGAGGTTCATGTCGACTCTTCTTTTCCCTGTGCACCGTATGTGCCGTATGTGGCATGGAATAATTCAATGTCGCTTCCTTTTTTGGAATCTCAAGGCCTCCTATCCTTACTAATTTGGCTAATAAATAACATTGTAACAAGTGTGAAAAGATCTGGCAAGGATTTCAGGAGACAAGTGATGTTTCATAGATTCAGATGCTAGTTCCAGCAGTTTCCGATTGCAAGAATCGAGTCTGTTTCGGTGTTTTATCCTTGTGTGGATTAATTTCCCTGCGTTGATTTTGGTAAATTTGAAATTCTGTTTCACCTCTTGTTTATCATCCATTGTTCTTTTTACTAATATTTGACACCCGTGACAAATT
Organism: Micromussa lordhowensis; assembly: GCA_964020085.1. Classification (NCBI taxonomy): domain Eukaryota; kingdom Metazoa; phylum Cnidaria; class Anthozoa; order Scleractinia; family Lobophylliidae; genus Micromussa; species Micromussa lordhowensis. The sequence goes on from OZ026595.1 coordinate 31,535,528, forward strand.
TTCTTTCTCAGAGTGACATAGATCGTTATCTAAAAACGCAGGGCCACTTTTCTCGTGTTTCACTTTCCTCCTTACTGGGCAGTATGTCGCCGAACAACGACGCTGCAAAGCGATCGAGATCTATGAAACGTTGTTTCGTACTATTGCGTTTCTGTGATATTCTGAAAGTTCCACGCCCAAATGTGCAGCGTGTTTTGGAAAGCAGTGGCCATTGTAAGGAATTGGAATTTCTCAACAATTCCACCACTTCGGCTATCCAGGAATTGTTGACTGCTGCATTCCAGCCGCATCTCAATAGAGATGATGCGTCCAGGTAATGTCGACGACAATTTCAGCAAACATGAGAATCTCAATACTTTCACTGGTTAAATCTCAACAATCTGTTATTTTAGATTGCACTTTTATCGTACTGTGAGCGGATCAACGATCTTAACTTTGGCGGGCTCATGGAACGATATGTGCGGGGCAACCTTAAAGCATATGTTGTAGGTCAATTTGTTCTTTAGGTCAATTTGTTTCAAACTAGGTTAATTTGATCTCAACCCTAATTAGGTTCATCCACCGTTCAGTTCCCCTCCCTTAACCCTGACCAAGTCTTACCAACTCTAAATTTTTCCAAATTTTATATTTTGCTCTACACTTCTATATGCGAGTAGGTAGAGGTGCGTTCCATATCCTGTGTGAGTTTGGCGCCAATTGGTCAATTGGCCTTTCAAAAATCGGAGAGGAGGGGAGATCCACGAAATTGGGGGAATGTATCTTAAAATGCTCCAAACTGGCTCAAAATCTGGGTCAGCGGCGTTAGCTACCTTAACCCTCGATCCTCAGAATACCCAGCATTAACCCTCTAAAATGGCAGACCCGAAAATTTCGGTCAGAAAAAATGCCGTAAAGGTATAAACTTATTACCCTATATGTGAGCTCTGGATGACTTTTTTCACTCACTTGAAAATTATCCGAAATAAAAAATTATGAAAATGCTAAAAATAGGAGGTTAAGGGCTGAAATTTTTACACGATGTTCCTCTGTTAATAAAACGATGATTCTGAAGTTTTTGCGTTGTTTCCACAAATTCTCTTTGTTTTATAGTTGATTTTCTTCCGACTGCCGCCATTTTTTTTAGGGAGGGGATTTTCACGAAAAAGTTTTTCTCAATTTAAAAATCCAGGCTTTTACGAAATCAATCATGCTGAATATCATTGGAAAGATCTCTGCAAGGGCAACATTTTGGTACCAATTATAGTTTAATAGGTTAAATTTGTGACGAGATATTAGTATTTAAAGAACATGGTCAGGAGGGGGAACTCAACGATTTTGCCAAAAAAGGGTCCTTTTGCAAAAAAATTCGTAACTTACGTCAGGAATACAGATAAAACTTTCTGCAAACGTCATTTTAAAGCTCTTTCTTTGCCGTTTAACATATATTTGTTCTGGATAATTTGGTTAAAATGCCGAGTCGGAAATCGGATTGAAAAAACCCTAAAATTTGCCAAAAAACGACTTTTTTGATTTTTTCAAATATTTGACCTCTTACTGAAAACGTAAACTAACAAGTTATTACCTTAACCTTGCAAGGTAGCTAAGTTACAGCCCTTTAAACTTGACCTATACTTGTCAATCTGATTTTTGAGGTAAAGTGCCTTCTCTTTAAAGCATTATAACTTTCCAGGGTTTTACAATATCAAGCTCAATTTCTGCACAAATGTAGTACTATAGCATATATAATATGTGCTAGATTTGTTTTGGAAAACACTCAAGGCCTTAAAAGTTATTTAACTTTAAATATTGCTAACAAATTCGAAAATAGAGTTAATTAAAAATGGAAATAGTGCTTGATTGACAGCTGTCTATCACCCCAAAAGCTCTATACTGCCCATCACATTAAAAGCCATTTGCTTGAGTATGCTATATGCGATTTTGAAGTTGTTTGGCGGTTATTTACTCTTTCTACATGTTTTAAAGTTAGTCATGTCCATCTTTTTTACTTATACAACTGACATGTAAGGTGCCTTTGTTCAGGGCTCTGTAACTCTAGATGGTTTTAACGCAGGAAAGTGAGACTTTGCATCAAAGTAGTCCTTTATTGTATATATGTTGTGTACAATTCTCACATAAAAATCTTTACAGGTTAAGTACATATGTCCATTTAAAGTCAGTACACAAACTGAGAGTTTGAGATCATTAACAATGCAAATACCGCTTGATTGACAGCTGCCAATTAATTGAAAATTTCTATGAAACGCATCACAAGGTACAGCAAGTCTTTGGCTATATTCTGTGTGATTCTTAACTAGTTTGGCTAAATTGTAGGTTTTCAGGAACGATCCTTGTATTGACCGGACACTAATAAAATTACAGTGCAGACTACATGATGTTGGTAATGACAGAAGCTTTCAAGGGGTGAGTACATGTTTTTTGAGCTCCGTCTTTTTTGCTATTTGGCACCTTTAAAACACTGCGCAGAGGCAATCCAACTATCGGAAGAGTTGTCTAAGGTGCTCGAGCAACTACCTTGAACATTTTCTTCCCATAGAACATGATCGCGTCTGCGCAGGCTCTGGTCAAAGTTTAAAGGTGCTATCTTGACCATTTTGTTATTGGAGGACCTCGCCATTAGGGCTGGAGGACCTCTCATTGATGTTTTGATGTTACATTATGTTTGTTCATGTTGTGAGGAACCGTTTGGTGTTGATTTTGTTGAAATCGGTTCCTCCGTTAATTAGTTATGACGTCATTTGTGTCGAAACTTTATACCTGAATAACTTTGCGAGGTTTTAACCATTTGGCCAGTTTATTATCAATCGAGTTTGACCACAACGTGGCCTCCGTGCATGCCAAATTTTGTTGCAAACGATAAAATCCTCCCAGAGTTATTAACGGTTAAAGTTTTTTTACAAAATGGCGGACACAGTTTTTCGTTTACATGCTCCCAGCGGTTTGTGACGTGAAAGTGAGGACAAACTTTAACCGCTTATAACTCAGAGAGGATTTAACCGTTTGACTTGAAACTTGGAACATATATAGAATGCATGAAGGGTTATCTAGTGAGGTTGTTGGCTTCACTCAGCACTAGAATATCTGCAAGTACTAGCCCAAATTTTGTCAAGACTACACAATCTTACAATTTTTCATCAAATTGGAACATCCAATCACATGTTCAAAGTGTTTTCAATTCATCCGCAATTTTTTCTTACAACTGCAGTTAAAGATTACCCTCACTTTCAGCTGTCTAAAATTGTACTGAGTTTTGCACTCTAATCATTTGATGGCCAGGAATCTTCGTCCCAAAGATGTACATTAAAGACATACAGGAGGCCTGCCGGAAAGTTCTTCAAGGAGATCAAGAAGCCCTAGAGCGACTTGGGCTTGACAACTACAAATATCCCAAACCCAAAGCACAAAGCACGGCAACGAGTACTCTGCAGCTGCAATATAATTGCACCTTGTGTACTGCTGTGGCAGCTCGGGAGTTAAATCTACACTTTCTTGAAAAACAATGTGTCTTAACATTAGAATACATACAAGCTATAGCTGAAGCCAAACACGTCACACTGCAGAATTCAGTAGATCATGAGGATGTCGCCGAAATAATGTTATCACTCATAGATCAAGAAAAGAGAAAATATATGAAAGAGGGCGATGAAGGAAACCATGCAGATAGTGAGAGCGAAGAAGAGGAAGAAAGTGCATCAGGCGAAGGTGAAAAAGAAGGCGAGGAAGATGAAAAGAAAGAAGGAGAAGACAATGAAAAAGACAGTCCATCGGAAAAGATAGTCAGAACAAAGAAGAGAATAGCAGTCCCTGTGGTAGTAGTAGGAATGCCAGCAGGTGCAAGAGAAGACAAGATTGTTGAAAGTCAAAACGAAGAAGACAGCCAAGATGAGATAGTTAGACCAAAAAAGCGAAGAGTCCCTCTCTTACAAGAGTCACATTCTGAAGAAAGCGAAGAAGGCAGTTCTGAAAGTGTCATAGAGTTACAGGATCAAGAACAATTGCCTACCAGAGCAAAAACACCAGCTGTGAAAAGAGTTAAGAAATCGGCAACTGTGTCTCATCATGTTGACCGGATGTGTGTGGTGGGACATGGCTGTAGTTACGAAGGACCTTACCTGAAGAGACATTTGGTAAATGTGCTTGTTAAGAGAGAACAGATTTTGCCCAACCAAGTTGAGAAGTATTTTGCCATGGGGCTGCAGGGACACAGAAAAAGGGGGCCCACAGAAAAAACGAAGGCAGGGAAAAAGATGAAGGGCAGGTGGAAGCGTTGGTGCCCGCAACCAGGCTGTTTTTACCTGGGCCCATATCTTCCGCACCACCTCCAAAATAAACACCGCATGAAGCCTAACAGCAGCCTTTACAAAACAAGCTTGAAGATCGCTGTGAAATACAAAGGCCTAACTGATGAGATCGAGGACATGTCCTTATTGGCAAGTGCCCGCCGGCAAAGATCAAGGGCGGATGAAACATCACAGGCGGATGAAACATCACAGGGTTGTGAAAGTGACGCCGACATTGTTCCACCGACCCCTGCAAAGACGAAAGGAGCTAAACCTCGATCATTCTTAGTTCCAGTTGCTCCATCCGCGACCTCCACCACTGTTCCTTCCAAGCCCAGCAGTCAACCATCTAAGTCTTCCAGCAATCATGTCGCTGACCCATCTAGATCAACCAAACAAGCTTCATCAAGTCAAGCTGTTCCTGGGCCATCCAGATCTGTACTCTCGGACCCTGATCCTTCCAGTTGTTTAACCTCAGAGCCGTCAACCAAAGAGACCTCTGACAATGACATTTCTGACGAAGATGAATCCACCTACTCAATGGTGGCCGACTATTTTAAAGAGAAAGACCCCAAAACCAATCGCCACAAGTGGCTTGTGTCTTTCTATCGTTTTCTGTTTACCCCCACTGCCGGTTTCAAAAAGGAGCGAAACAGATTGCAGCATGCCTGCCAGGTGAAAAAGCTCATCGAAGAGACCGATCCTAAAGGGGACGACATCCTCTTCATGGCGGAAGATGAAGGTAACAGAGTGTGGGTTGACTGGGTTGTGCCGAACCTCAAAAACAAGAAGCCTGGGACCGTCAAGTCCTATCTTACCAGCCTGGAATTATTTCTTGAGTTTGTTTCTAAAAAAGGCAAGAGACCGTACCTTCCCGTAATGGAAATGGAAGACAGAAATGAGCTATTCGATCTTTGCAACAGTCTCAAAAAGTGGCGGAGGTGCATCACCAAAGAAACCGTTTCCAGAAAGTGGGACAGGTACTTGGACGAGTCCGACCATCTTCTCACCAATGCCGAGGTCCAGGATATACTAAGCTCAAAGCCCGCGGAGGATGGCCGGTCAGCGTTGGTGGCTGCAGATGCGGCAGAGGAAATAAGCGACCTGTCGATCAAGCAATATGTCGATGCGCGGGACTTCCTCATAGTGTCGCTAACGCGAGCAGTGGGAACAAGACCAGCTCCCCTGGAGAACGCCACCATCGATATGTTCAAAAAAGCAGCTTATGATGACGCAAAGAGGAAGAGAGTCATGCTTGTTTCGTCGCACAAGCGGGAAGAAGACGGGCCCGCCTCAATTCCGATGAGTCCTTACACAGAATATTTAATGACCGTGTTTATTGAAAAGCTACGCCCGCTTGTCACTGATGACAACTCCCCGACGTCGAAAATTTTTCTTAAAAACGATGGCGCCCCATTTCACAAGGGAACCATTGGCAGACGAGTGAGAGCGTTTGTTGTGAAATCGGGAATCAGGCCGGACAAGGCGATCTCAGCGACAGACTTCCGGAAATGGATTGTGACCGAGTTGAAGCGGAAGAAGCGTCGAGGCATGAAAATAGATGAGCAGCTTCTGAGGCGACTCTTGTGCCACTCGGAAAAAACCGCCAACGAGTGGTACCTGAGGGAAAGCCTCACGCAAGAGGCGGCGGAGGCCTCTTGCCTCATTGACGAACATACGCAGCCTGCTAAAACACAATCCAAACCAGCTGCTGCCTCCAAACAACAACAATGCGGAGAAGATGAAAAGCCTGCTCCTGAACCAATCCAGTCGCCGAAAGCCAACTCCGCCAGCTCCAGTAGAAGTGTCTGCTCGGAAAAGCCCTCTCTTTCTCAGGCAGAACGTAAACAGGTCGACCTCGTCTTTGCCGAAGATATCCAAAGTGGAGTTGAGCCCAGGAAAAAACGAGTGGTGGCTCTCATGAAGACTGATCGTCTGTTACGCAATCTAGTCAACTCCGAGCCTCATGTCAAACGGGTCACTGACCGGGTTCGTTATCTCTTCGAGACGAGAACGACGGTGGATCCCTATGACCTGCCAGAAGAACCAGCTACAAAGAGGACGGCCACATTTGTTGCTTCTATACCAGACAGACCACCATCATCTGTCCAGTCTGGTAGGGTCGAGTGGTCCACTGAAGAAACAGAAGCAATTGTGGACGCATTGACATTCTGGACAAAATTACCAAGAAAATACGAGATGCAGGCAATGTTCCAAAAGACCCAAGTCCTAAGAGACATCTATCGGAATAACACGTTTGACCGCATAAAGAACAAGGTCAAAAACGAATACCGGAAGCTCAACCATTAAAGAGGGATTCCATTCACAAACCACCATCTCCCGTTAAAGTCTGCCCATCCTCAGGACGAAGGAGAATAACTCTCTGGTTAAAGTCTGCCTGGGGATGGGACGAAGGAGGTGCCAGTTGCGTCAGAACAAGTTCACATTTTAAGTCCGATGTCCGTCTCGGGTCCGTTGTGGTCTGCTTGCGTTTAGAGAAGTTAATATTGCTGGTCAATTGTCCGTTGCGTTCAGTTCCATTCCGTTCAGTGCAGCATCTCCGGTTAAAGTTTGCCCATCTGCAGGACGAAGGAGTAAATATCATGTACATAGTGTAAATAAGGCCCGGCCACAATGAGTCCAGCTGGTGACTGGATGATACCCTCCAGGGACTGAGCAGTTTGTCAGGGATAAAACACAAGCTGGGGTAGCCAACCCCCGGGGCGTGCCCCACAAACACGCTCAGTCTCTGGGTAGTACTCTTGCCGTTTGATACGGCAAGGGGGGGGACCGGGAAACCCAAGTAATCACTTGTTTGTATTTTAAATATGCTATTAACTATGCAAAAAATTAAAAACACAGGCTGACAATTTAACATACTAAAGTAGGTACTACATTCTCTTACTAGCCCAAAAATTAGGAGATTCCACCTAAACCCCTCAGATCTAACGCAATAAAACCTTCAAAAAATAAAGAGGGGAAATCACCGAGAGGGCGGCTCAACATATAGGGAGGGCGACTCAACACATGGAAAGGGCGACTCAACATGTCGGGAGGGCGGCTCAACATCTTGGGAGGGCGGCTTAACAGAGAGAGAGGGCGGCTACACATATACAGAGGGCGGCTCAACATTTTGAAGAGGGCGACTCAACATATGAGAGCGGGACTCCACATTGGAGGAGGGGAAATCACCGGAGGCTCCTAACCTAGGTTGGTTTGCTGATGTCTGTCTGTCTGTTTTTTTTTTTTGGCTGTGTTGAGATCTCTGGCACCTGAATTTTTTTTAAAAATACAGTGAAAGCTCTCGTAAGCAACCATCCAAAATGTCAAGCCTAGGCGGTCGCTTATGGGAGGTGGTCGCTTACGAGAGCTTCCGTTAAACTTCTGACTGTTCTTGAGGGAGTTCTAATTTTCTGTAATTAAGACATATAAGGTCGTCTCCTTTAAGGTAGTGCAGTGTTTGTGCATTTTTTCTTTAATTTTACTTCCCAAGGCAAATGGTCATTTTTCGTAAATTAAAAAATATAAACAGGATATTTGTGTATAATACACCATTTGAAAGGTGTTTATATGTAAATTCCAAAAACTCTTAAACAAAGAAGAAAAAAGATACAGTTTTAAGAGAAATTAGTCTAATCGTCAAAAAGAAAAAGATTTAAAATGTTGTTTATCTCCGTTTATAGTAGGTATGCACCCCTAAACTAAATCTTATTTTTCAGCTCTCAGTAAAGTGGTTCATTTCAGTTATGTTGTATGTCACAGATGTATCAGAAAAAAAGTTTCAAAAGCTATAAGGGCGGTCAATCAAGTCTCAAATATGGGGGAGGTGCAATTTATGCCTGTAAAATGCAGATCTACCCAAGACAATTTTGTGCCAAAAATTCAAATTAATTGGACAAATATTGACCAAGTTATTACTTTGTGTACCAATTGGAAATCTTGGGGGTTAAAGAGTTAAATGTTTTATTCGTGTGAAGAGTCAATTTCGAGAAAAATCTGGTACTTCCCATTGAGAAATTTAACTCTGTCTCTTGTACTTCCCAGGAATACAATAATGTTACACCACCTTATTATCCAATTTCGGCTCTATTGTCTGTCAAGTGGTTGCTTATGGGATGTTAAAAACAAAAGAAAATGTCAAACTTTTAGCTCTAAAAGTGGTCGCGGTCGCTGAAGAGAGGTGGTCACTTAGAAGAGTTAGTCGCAAGTGGAGGTTTGACTGTACTTTGTATCTAGTTAGCTTGAATAGCATTCTGGTTAGTCTGAATAGTGCAAAGGTTGGCCTGTTTTTGGTTAGTTCTCAATTATTGGAATGGTGACAAGATAAATGCATGGTTATAAATGGAAAATTTTCTGAATGTTGGACAGAAAGGTTTTTGTTTGTTTGTTTTCTCTGTCTACTTCTCTTTTTCTTTTTTTGGGTTTCTGACTACATAGCGTTCTAATACTAACTGCTAAAAATACTATGAAACCATGTGGTGAACGATAATAATTTTCAATTATGAGCACATTATTTTTACATAAATTATTTTTAAATCCATTGCACAATATCCCTACAAAATGGATTCACAATTGAGCTAATTCAAATTTAATTTACTTCCTCCTTGAAATGTTCTAACTTGTATTTACTTGATTGCATCCCATTACATATCTTTACCATCACATGTTTATTGACTGATAGCCTTTTTACAAGCAGATGAAAAGGTAATTGTATTATTATAGTCAAACTGTACACTTGTTTCAGTACACTTGTTGAGCCGGTTTGTAGAAATGTAGGTGGAGATTACTCCAAATTTGGTGACAACTTTTGAATAACTTTCCTGAACTTCAATGACTTTGCCAAGAAGAACGTTTGGATGTAGTGGGGAGGTTTTATCAACTTTGTCAATTTTTATTGCAACAAAGTCACCAATTTTGAATTTATTGACTCTGCCTCTGGATTCTTTCATTTTCTTGTTGTATTTTTGTTGTTGCCCAGTGATGTACTCTTCTGTAGCTTTCCTTTTGTGTGGGTTTTGAGGTGCAGTTCCTGGATGATCTGCAACAGAAGATCCCATTGTACTCTTTCCAGAACCATTTGGATTATTAGTTGACTCAGATATTTCATTGAACTCTGTGGCTGTTACCGACTTTGTATCTAGTTCACATTCTTCTACATCAAGTTGAACCTGATTTTTTCTGTGCAGAGGAATCTCTTTCCAGGGAAGCATTCCAAATACAACCTCGTATGGTACTTTATTTATCGCCCTATGTAATGAGATGTTCTTCTTGTAAGCTGCTTCACTAAGGACTTTGCACCATTTGTTTAAATTCTGATCACGTTCTTTGAGTATGTTGGTGATGTTCTCCTTGACTGTTAAGTTGTTTCGTTCAACAAGGCCTTGTGTTGTTGGGGTTCTGGGTGCCCCAAAAATCTGTTTGATGTTGTGGTCTTCACACAGTTCAGTCATTGTTTTGCTTTTAAATTCCCTGCCATTATCAGAGTGAAGTTTCGAAGGGAAGCCAAACATCCAGAATAAATTTTCAAGTGTTGTTGCAACTTCATTAGTCTCTTTACTCTTAAGAGGAAACATCCATGAATATTTACTGAAGTGGTCTATCACATGGAGTACCCAGTTATGTTTGGAATAACATTCACATGGAAGATTGCGAAAGTCAATGAGGTCTATCTCCACATGTTCCAGAAATTTTCCTGTTGTTATTGGATTTGTTATTGCCTTCTTGGTGTGGTTTGTCACACTTTTTTGTTGCTGGTGTAGCTTACAAAGTAAAACAATGTTATTACTTCTTAAGAAATTCCAAAGTAGAAGGTTCTTATGTGTCTCTCTGTTTTATCTCTTCCTCTATGTGCTATGGCCGAGTGAGCTTCACACAGTACACCATGAATCTCTCTGTTTGGTACTACACATTTGTTATCTGAGGTGATAATCTTTCCTCCATTTGACAAGGCCCAGTTGTTCCTTGTAATTTTTTGCTTGGTTAGCTTCCCTAGGTTAAGACTCTTTCGCTCCTCAGGATTTGTTTGCAGCCATGTTTTTGTTTCATCGAAAAAACCATCTTCAATAAACAATGTGGTTTTGCTTGACTTTGCCTTCTTTGATTCTTTTAGTTCCTCTAATTTGCTATAAAACAGGGCAGATTCTACACAGCCTTTAGGCACATTGGAAGCTGCCATGTTTGAGTAACTGAGGAGCACTGGGTTCTACTATTAATTTGCATAATATGAGTAAATGTATGAGATACATGTAGAATGTTTATCAAAAGTTGGTTGAGTTTGTATGCAAGTCATCGTGGCTCAGTGGATAGGACATCAGGACATGAATCCAGCGAACATCCAGAGGTCTTCGGTTCAATACACGAGGTAACCAAAGATAAAAAAATGGCTAGGTTGTAGTAAGGGGTAGAGATAGGATGGATAGGGTAGGGTCATGTAGAAAAATGGCGTATTACAGTATTTTTTTTTTTAAAATTAAAAACACATTGACGTAAGTTGAAACACATTGACGTAAGTTGAAACAAATTGACCTAGGTTGAAACAAATTGACCTAGGTTGAAACAAATTGACCTAGGTTTAAAAACGAATTAACCTAAGGCTCAATTTAACCTGCAACACATACATTCAAAAACCGAGCGAAGGTTTTTATGCGAGTAAATCAAGGCAAGTCTATTTCATGTACACTATTTTTATCTTCCAGTGTTCAATTCGATATCTCACTCGCTCGCTGCACTCACTCGTGAGATATCGAGTTGAACACGAGAAGATAAAATTCATATCCACAAGAGCGCATGTAATATTCTATTTATTATGTAAACATACTAATAACTACGATTTTCCGAAGATTTCCTACCACTTTCCGAAGATTTCCGAAGATTTTCCAAAATTGTTGCGAAGGCCAGGCGAACGCTTCCAAAGATTGCCGAGGATAACCGAAGATTTTTGAGGACGGACCGGTAATGTTGCGATCATACAGCATCACATCTGAGTACTTTTAAGAGATTATATAGCTATAGCAATGGTAATCTTAAGACTTGTGAAAACAACATGATATTTTCACATATGAAATAACATTTTATTTTCACTTGTGAAGGGATCATGTTTACGCGCGAAAGCTCACCTGGTATTTCACTGGTGTTTATATAATAAACCAGGAGACTATATGGTGCACTACCATGAATTAAATGCCAGCAAAGAAAACGAAAGATCGCTGCTGTACTTTTTTAATCGATCAGATCCTGTGATCGTGCATACCGAAGAAAGCAAATTTTTTAGACTAACAAACTTATTACTATTTTTACTTGCTAATTATTTTAGAACTTTGTAATAGTGGGTTGTATTATTCATTTCAGATAGCACAAATCGTGATGTTGGACAATCCCAGGTCCAAGGTGTTGATACGGCGGCAGGTGAGCACTTTTATCAGTGCTACTGGCTTTCAGTTAGAATTTGGACAATGTTTTTAAAGGAGAAACTCAGCCAGAACCCTGTTCTGACATGTGTCAAGTTAACTTTCTGGAAAGGGTGGAGAGTTTTGAATAATGATTGTGATGTAATTTTGTTTCACGTTAAACAGGTCCACCAAGCTCGCCTGTGACACTAGACAACACCAACGAGGACGACGTAGTCGTTATAAGTTCACCACGACAAGGTACTGATTTAAATCTATTCATATATTCATGTTAGTAAGATGGAACCAGCTAGAACTCAAGACTAATGTGGAAAAATTAAGCTTAATTACTCGGGCTACCGCAGGAAAGCCAGAGTCAGAAAAATTCAAGCCGTTGTTCGTCGCCAAAAAGGCTTACGGTACTTTCTGAAACGAAACGAAACGATACTTTGCAAAACGGTACTTTGCGAAATGGCACTTTGCGAAACGGCTACAATTGCTCCTAACACACGTTGGCGACCAAATCCTGAAATTAGCAGCCTAGAATGCTAGAATGTTTCATCACACTTTATCTAGGGAACCTGAAACGTTGTGCATGAACCATTTTAGTGTCTTCTTTGTAAAACGTTTAAGTTTTGCGGGCTCATATTTTGTTTGGGCTCGAACGCTTTAGGAACGAAGAATATACATTGTATTTAGCGTGTGTTTGAGCTAGCACGCTTTAAGAACGAAGAAAATACATTGTATTTAGCATGTGTTTGGGCTCGCACGCTTTGAGAACGAAGAATATACATGGTATTTAGCGTGTGTTTGGGTTCGCAAAGTACCGTTTCGTTTTGTTTCGCAAAGTACCGTAAGCCCGCCAAAAAGGGGTCATGGTCCCAGGCGTTCCATGCGTAGAGAGTGGAAACTGGGGATGATAGTAGGACAGCTTGTGTTATCGTGTACTCGCTCTTCGTGAACAACATAATTTACAAATTGCTGTGTTTTGGGAAGAAATTCTTGGTTCATCTCACACACAAAGATGTCGATCGTTTTCGGAACAGGTCGGTCCACAAGTTTTATTGCTTGGAAACCTGACAAATAAGCAAACTTCAGGCTGGTTCTCACGAGATAACAATGTTCAAACTACAACACTGTTAAAAGCCTGACTACTGACTCAAACCAACTATGATGCCGAGAAGAACACCTCGGATGTTGAAAAAATCAAGAATCGTCGACAAGATAACTTAGAAGATGAAGCAAACAACATGCAATTGGATAAAGAGGATACTCAACGAGTCAAATTGAATATAAGTATTTAACTGTTGTGTTGAAATATCTTTATTCTCTATTTGTTTTTATTGTGCTCAATAAGCTTGTACATCTTGATCTTGCGTTATGAAGCCCGATTAAACGCTCTTAGAGCGTCTAGTTAAAAATATGACTACGACGAATACAAATGCTATCTATTTTTTAACAATAACTGTCAAAATTCTCGTGTGGTGATTGCTCTCTGAGTATGGTCTTTAACAGCCAAAAAAATAACTTCGACTTGGATGTGGAATTAGCCTGCGAGCAAGCTCTCCATTTGGGTCTCACGCGAGATTTATTTTGGGCGCGATTTATTTTGGGATTGGGGCGGGGGCGTGCTACGCTCCCACCCCAATTCTCTCGCGGCCACTCTTGAGTCCCGCCCCAATCCTCCCGCAGCCGCTCACCGCTCGCGCCCAAAATAAATCTCGCGTGAGACCCAAATAGAGAGCTTGCTCGCAGGCTAATGTGGAATATATTATTAGCTGCATTATGCATGACGAGGACAGGCGCACAAATGACGTCATCACTTCAAACGTTTTCCAGATGTTTCTTCTAAAAAGGAGGAAAGTTTGAACATTTAGGGGACACATTATAAGTGAACAAAGACAAAATGTCGAGCAGAGGCTATGGACAAGTTCCGAAAAAAATCTCATTTTGTTGTAGAAAATGACTCAAACTCAAGCACATTTTGTTTTTGTTTAGTGGCGCATGACTGAGACAGTCATGCGCCACTAAACAAAAACAGAATGTTATTATATATATATGCTCTTTATTTTCAGATATTAGCAATGATGATGGATATGATTTCCTGAGACCCGCATTTAATTCAACACCAAACCCCGGGCCAAGTGGCCAAAGTACAGCACATGGTAATTAGTCAGCATTCAATATTATTTTTTTGAAATAAAAAATGTATTTTTGTTATGTGGACATAAAAATAAAGGGGCAACCTGTACAGTTTACAATGTGTCAGAATATTGGTCAACAAAACTATACAAGAATGAACAACAAAAGAGTTAGGCTTGATTACCAGCCGCTGTTTGGGAAAGGAGCCCGTGCTCCTCCCTC
>OZ026595.1:31554553-31562053 GCA_964020085.1 Micromussa lordhowensis
TTTGTTATTACATCTTATTTGTAGACACTATTGAAAAAGTTCCCATGGTCTGCATGGCTAGTAATGGCTTGACATCTTGGCAGAAGGATGCTACAGAAGGTGAGTCTGCACATCCATGTAACGTTAAGTGAACAGTATTCATTTGGCAATGTTTCCCACTCATTATGAGTGCTAGACCCAAAGAACTCAGATTCTGTATCTACCCATGTTCTTATAGTCCTGTTTAATCAGGACCAGTGGACTGACTGTAGTGTTGATTAGCAACATGAAACAATATTGATTTACAAAGTACCAGATGTCTGCACATAACAGAACATCTGCACTTGCATCAGTTCCTTAAAATTAATTTATCTCATCATACATTACAATAGGCACTGAGCATGTACTGTTTAAAGAAAAGATTGTTTGCAGATTGGTTGCATATAACAGATGAGGTCAATTATAACTTTTGCTTTTCTTTCATGTTAAAGTTGGAGAGATACATGAGAATGAAAATCTCCTCTATGGGGCAGAAATTGGTAAGTTGCTAGGTTACATTTGCATTCAGTGGCTTTCCAGCTATCCATCAGACACACAGTTCACAGTCAAAGTTGTCTCTCCACTAGCTGGTATTAATTACTCTACAGTACAGTATTTAGAAATGTAATTCTTCTGCATTTACAATTTATACCAGAGAGAGTTACAGTATGTCAGTGTTGGCAATAGTTGATTTTCACATTTGAAATGACTGTTTATTTAATAATTTCAATTATGGTACATGTGTATAAACTTGGAATGAACTTTTGATATTATGCAAACTACTGCAAAGACCATACAGAATGCAGAAAGTATTTGATGCTTTTGATACAATTTAAGATAGACTGCCACTGATGAGGAAGAGACAGGTGGCAGCTTAATACAGGCCCTGTTTCTTATGAACAATTTTGCCTGTCATGTCTCTGGGAACCTGCCAAATACAGCTGTAGAATGACTGTAGAATAGAGGTGTGGCTGTCTTGATTCATTTCATTTTTTGAATAACTATTATTAATCCTAATCACTTGTAAGATCAGCACACTTATGGTTTACAGTGATCTCAATATGTGGTGGGCATATACACGTATGAAAATAAGATAATGGTTGTAAATGAATACTCTACATCAACATTTAAATATAGATAGCACAAGTGGCCCAGCACATGATCTCCAAATTATGGAGCAACTCCTGGTGATGCACCAGGTACCTCAAAGACTGCCACTTCTCTGTCTGTCACCGGTACAGGTACGTGATGCATTGGTGGACATGATAAGGTAAACATAATGCTTTGTGTGACAATAAAATGATGGTTGATATTTACAGGTAAGACTGCAGAGTCACGTTGATATGATACCAGCCTGTTTGATCCGATACAGACCCACCAAAGAGGCAGTGGAGTATCTGAGGTGGGTGTGACAATAAAAAAATACAGTGTCAGTGTCCCCAGGGCCTGGTGCATGATTGTTCCCTAAATACATGTTTCATTCCTGTCATGTCAACAATTCATAGTTTTAACTTAGTTGTTGTTAAAGGCTCTTGGCAATTTTAGTGAACTAGCTTGAAAGGGGTGTGGCAGTCAAACCCAGTGTTTCTATACTATAATGTTCAGCTTTTATGGTTTGTTTACATATAAAACTTCATTGTATAAGTTGCTCTTCAAGTGGTGGCGGTGCAATGACGTGTGTTTGTTTTTACTGTACCCACAGGAGACTGATGGCAGAAGAAATTTTATTGAACTGTCACCTTTATGTTGCCCTTATGGGCTCATGGTTTGATAATGAAGGTACATGTATTTAATACCTGTACTGTGACGGTTGCCTATATTTTATTTGACTGTTGTAATCAACTTCCACTTGCATCAGCATGTAATTTATTTATAAATTTATACAAATGTACTTCACCCATTCGATATCGCCACTCACGCCATGCATGTTCACAAACAAGTTCCTTAATAAAGTAATACAGTTTTCATTATACAGGTGAAAACAGTTCTGTTTGTTGGAACAACCATAACATAAAAGCAGTAACACAGTACTAAAACATTTGCATTGAACAGATTGTGCAGACAGCTTTCTCTTTTGTTATTCAGGTTATCATTCAGTAAATATTAATAATAATAATACTGTAATAATAATCAATTATAGTGTGCAAGTTACACGCAATGTTAAAATGCACAGTAGCCTAATTGAACCTTTACCTCAGTTTGAGATAACGTAAGCAATAAATTGCCCAGTGAAATCTCAAACATACAATGTAAGTACGCATTTTAATTGTCAGAAAACTAAACTTTACTGTTGGGTTTCAATGTCTGTACATGCAGTCAATACTTGCTTTAATATCTCAGATATTATTAACTGGCTGAGTTTATTTTTACACTTTTAGTATGTGGGACTAGAGCTACATACACAACTGGACAGGTGGAGCAACCACATCTGGAAATAAGGGTATTCCAGCCAACTATGTCTTCCTCAAGACTCGTTGTGGGGGACATAGTGTCAGGTGAAAATATATTTTCTTGGCTATTCCGGTTTTATTCTAACCTCATTAGTTTGACCTTAATCATAAAGGAGAAGGACAGTAATAATGTCAAGAAGGAATATGTCAGAATTTATCTGTGCTCAAAGTATTCAAAATATATATAATAGATATTCATTTCAATACAAATTATTTTGTACGTGTTCTGTTAAAATCTTGATAAATTTGTTTCCGATTTAGTAACTATTAGCTAATGTTATACATGTGGGTTTATCACTGTATTACTGCAATCGTTTCTCATAGGTTATGAGGCTCCCAGTGAATTTGTTGAAGGAGCAAGGAGGGCAGTATTTAATGCGCTGGAGGCATCACAAGCTGTCCGCATTCAGAGGTATTGTGCAATTTGTTACTCTTTACTCTTTTCCTTCGATATGAACGCAATTTTAGTCCTCCATACAATTTTTTATTTCAATAATACATGTATACCATAAATATCTCAATTGTTTGCTACTAAACTGAGTGGTACCATGCAGTTAGTGTTACTGGTTCCATAAAAACACTTTTAAGTGTGCTCTTTTATTTTGTAGGGATCTCCTTGTCAGCAACAGAAATCTGAGGGAGAGACAAGACCGCGAAGCAAGAGAATCGGTAAGTTGCGTATGTACATTTAGTAGTGACAGACATTTCTAGTTATTGCTATTGTTTTCAGCTAAATTGTTGGCCTGCATTAATTTTTAATTTGTCTTTATCTTTTTTCAAATTTTGTTTTTGTTTTTGTTTGTTTGTTTGTTTTTTTGACAAAGGAAGATGTCGTGTTTAAGTTAGTATAATTAGCATAAATTATGTTGCACGTGGTCAGTTGGGTTGTGGAATAAAGAATCCAAGATGGCGCTGTGTGCGCATTGAGTTGTAGTTAACAAATATTACAGTAACTACTTAGATCTGTTTATACCGTGGTGCTTAACTGAAAATTACTAGTAGCATCCCCTTTCTCACAACTGTGCACTTAATGTAAAGAACTGTCTTGTCTTTTTGTTATGACACTATGTTGTTTACGTTTACTTGTCTTCCTTATGTTAAGTCGGTCTAATAAAATTAACAAATTCAAAAATTTATACACTGAATCAAAATCAAAATAATCAAAATTTATACACTGAATTCGTCTTAGGAAATGGAAGACACAAAAAAAGCAGAACAAGCTGTAAGTAAATTATTAAGTTGTGTGTGCATGTAATATAACGTACCAGTTCACCTTCGTAAACGGTAATACAAGCAGTTAAAGTTTTTGGCAATACTTTTGAGCTCAGGCCCCACGAAAACAAAACATCAGATTATTAAATGGTGAAGAAAAAGAATGTGAAGAAAAAGTTCACTAACTTGCTAATTTTTTACCGTTAACTGCTTAAGGGTCCAAGTCGCAAGGAAAACGTGGAAGGAGCAGAGGAAGAGGTGAAACGTCAAATTAATTATTACATTGTCTAAGAAACACGCATTTTTAATAAATGCAATCTCATTGGCGCATAGTATCTGGCTGTGAAAAAACGCCTTGGCAGAGCGTAAATTCTTGGATACTGTTTTCATATATTTGAACTAGGTTGTATTATCCTCGCTAATGGATTAATATTTGCTTGAGATATACTATTTTACCAGACAAACTGACAAATTTGGCAAATTCGTTTTGTGTGTGTCTAAATTTAATCTTTGCCAAAAAAAAAATTATTTGGGGTTCTAGGCACTTTAAGATCTGATAGAAGTAGTAGTGTTCACTCTAATACTTAAATAATACTTAAATATAATTGTTTTCAATTAAAACATAAAAACGTTTTAATGAAGCATTTTATTTGGCTAGGATGAAGAAGATATGAATGAGACTGTGATAGACACAGAAGAGGTAATGCCTGTCATTGTTAGTAATGTTCATGAACTTGTCTGAACCTACATTACGTGACTGAAAAATATAAAGAGTGATCACAGAAACAATACTCTGTATGCATTCAATGTCATTACACACAGTAACAGTGACATTTGATAATTTAATTTCCAGGTACGGAAAAGAAGGCTTGAGGTGTTGGGAGAAAAGGTAAAGAGCAAAGCAAATACATTCTAGTCAACGTTAACGTTGAACATGGAAATGAAGAATGTTATGAAGGACTAATTCTAATTGCTTTAGTATAAATTTACCGTAGTCTCATTGCATAAAAAGAAAAAATGTCAAATAACACGTAGAAAAGAACTGTTTTATTATGTTACATCAGGTTCAAATGTGATGCACGATGTGCATTGATGCCTAACTGTTGTCTACCAGCAGATATCACGCTTGGAAATTATTGCCTGAAATTGGGCCAAGTAAATGTCCCGCTTTCTCCAGTCCTCTTGTTCAAAATTTGACGCGGGCATTTTCCTCGCGCGCGAAGAGCAAAATACGCCAGGCCTTGCCTCCCTTTGTGGGGGGAATGGTACGAGTACACAATTTCTAGCCGCGAAATCTGAAATCCTTGAGGGAAAAGCTTTCTTTTGATACCTTTTTCACCATATAGCGTGCAGTTTTCGAAAAATACGGCGTTCTTGAAGAAGCACTTCGACACCATCTTTAAGTCCAGTACTTTCTGGTTCTAGTGGACTTTGGAAAGTGATATATTTGAGTTTATAGCCACCGAATTTTGAAAAAGTAAAACCATAGTTCCCTAGAAAAGGTATTTGTCTTTCGTTTTCGTGGAAAGAATGGTTAATATTGTGAGCTTAAAAGGGTGAATTTTTGTTTGAAAAATTAGTAAAAATCTTTGCATTTGATTGTAGGCCATTGAATATTGGGCTCAATTATTGAGCTTTTATGGGAACCAAGAAGAAACCTCTTCGGAGGTCTCCTCAATGTTCTGCAAGAAACCGATTTCCACTGGGTGAGTTGGCAAGAGAAAAATGTAACCTCCGTAATGAATATTTATCAAGAAGTAAGAAGTTGTCGGCATTAAAAAAGAGAAATAAGCGTCTTCAAGAAAAGAGCGAGAAAGTGCAAGAATGCATAAATCAGCTCGAGGTAACACCACGTTCAAGTGCATTTGTAATTTCAAAAAACACCTCCACTGCACGCAAAAAGAATCCCTCTGAACTTTCTGATGGTGGTAAACTGAACTTACCTCGACGAAGTGCGCAACGGAGGCAGTTGGAAACCTTAATTGCTGCAACAGAGATCAATGGAGGGAGTATAGAGGATAGGGCTCCTGCTCTAGAGGGCATGGTCTCCACTGTCCTTAAGTATAGCAAAGTAGCTGATGTGGCCAAGTATCTCTCCTCATCTAAAAAAATGAAAAAGGCCACTTTGATGGAAATAAAGATGGAAGCACAAGAATACGAGAAAAGCAATGAAAATTTTATTCGGTCATTATCATTGCTCTATGCTGGAGGGGTCATTGGAAAGGTGAAATATATGCAAGGGAGGTCTGCACTTGTCATGAGGTGCACAGGGAAGAGCACGAAAACAGGTATTCCATCCAAACAGAGAATAACATTTGGTTTTGGAATACCAATTCCAAGACCTCTTTCTTACAAAGACTTAATGCAAAATATTTCACAAATTGACATTGGGGAACTAATTTCTGTTAGAGACACCTTGTGTGCCACTTTACCCCAAGAACAGAGAGTTGCTGGTGTGTACAGAGATCTTGAAACAATGCTCCTCACTCTAAGCAAATTTTATCTTGAAACAGATCCCATAAGAAAGGAGAGTGAAAAGCTGGTTTGGTTTGGTGAGAAGGGAGCTTTCAAAGTAGCAGTGGGTGGAGACGGTGCCCCATTTGGAAAATGGGATGAATCTGTGTCTTGGCTAGTGAGTTTCCTTAATGTGGGGGCAAGAGTTGCAAGCCCGAATGAAAATTTCCTCTTGTTTGGTGCTAATTGCAAAGAAGATCATCCTGCTGTTAGACTTTTCACAAAGCAGCTAGCCTCTCAAATTAAAGAAATTGAGAAGAAAGCCTATACTGTATCAGGGGTTCAAGTAACTTTTTCCTTTGAACTGGTTCCCTCTGACATGAAATTTCTTTGTTTCCTTAATGGAGAACTAAGCAATTCCGCCAGTTATTTTTCAAGCTTTGCCAATGTATCAAAGGCAGATTGCACCACATTAAATGGCAAATTTGGAAACATGCCAAATTGCAAGTGGAAACCTTGGCCATACCGACAAAGACTGGACATGGCTAAGCAGGTGTCAAAGTTCAAGGAGAAGATTTCTCCCAGCCTTGCAAAGTCCACCCAGAGAAGTAAAGTTACTCAGTTCATTGCAAGCAAGAAGTCAAGACAGGAATTTGAGCCTCCCATCGGTACCCTTTGTGATAAGGAGGTTGTCGAGCCTCTCCATTTGAAAAATAATGGAGTGCAACATTTGCAGTCAATGCTTTTAGACTTGGCAATATCATCGAGTAACATCCCAGACAAAATCAGCAGTTTGTCAGATCTACCACCATCAAGTGCTCTTTTCAGATACTTGAATACATTAGAGTCTGATGTCAAAGCTGGACGACTAAAGAAACAAATAGGGAAATGGATCCTAGAAGACAGGCCAAAAGATAAGGACTTTTCCTACAGACTAACTGGAAAAGACTCTAAACTTGTCTTGCATGGTTTCATGTTTCTGGTAGATGCAATCAAGGGGGATTCAGATAACCCTAAATTGATTATGAAGCTGATCTGCATTGTATTCATAGCAATCAAGTTGAGAGATTGTGCTTCAAGGTTCTCTATGTATCATATCACTCCTACAGTTGTCCAAGAACTGCAACAAATGAGCCATGATTACTTCACAGCAGTTGTCCTTTTCACTGACAAAGTTTCATGCACAGTCTGGAGTATTGGCCATCTGGTTCCAGTTCATACTCAGTGGATGTTCGATAAATATGGAACTGGCCTTGGTATAAACACAATGCAGGGAAGGGAGGCAAAGCACGTCCAGATTGCTAGTTATGCAAAAAACAGTCTTTTCAAGGACCGCTGGCACCAAGTCTTCCGACATGACTACATC
>OZ026595.1:31569553-31604553 GCA_964020085.1 Micromussa lordhowensis
AATCAGAAGAATCTCTTATCAAAATAGAGGAACCTTTAAGCAATAACACTTGCCCGAAGACACTTAGATACAGTGCACGGGCCAAGATCAGGCCTGATGCAGAGTTCAAAACTGACATAAATAGAATTAGAAAAGAGGCGGAGCGGAAAATGCTGGGAGCATTAAAGAAATTTCACCACCGTAGCATGGAAAGAAACAAAGTGAAACTAAGAGAACTTGAGCGGAAATCGCGTTCTAATAATCAACCTAGTACATCAACTAATACTGATGTAAAGCGACACCGCGCTAGTAGACAAACCAATGTGACGCCTGATGTCACCAATGTACAAAGGTCAGCTAACAACATTCAAGAACAAATAGATTGTCTCAAACAAATGATGGAAAAGTTAGACAAAGCTAACCAGAATAAAGAAGGTGAATCTTATCCTTGCCTGTTATCCGAGTGTACAGTTAAAGTTAAGAGGGATAAAGATTATAGAAAAACGTAAGAAACTAAACAAGAAACACAATACACGTAGAAAAATAGCTCGCCAGAGGCGACAGAAGATAACACACGAGTCGAACAAACGACACATAAAGAACCTCTCAGATATACAACTCACAACTGATCAGACCAGTCTGCTTTCAAAGGGGTTAAGATTTATTCCCACACCAGTGACAAAAGAAAATAGCATCAGGCATGAATTGATGCGAGATTTTAATCAATTTGCGAGGCGAATGCGTCTCCAATACATATATCATGGTGAGAATAATGAGCCACACCCCTTCCATGTCAAAACAAATTGGGAGCCGCCAATCAGTTGCACTAGAAACATACCTAGAGGTTAGATTACAACTTGCTGAAACAGAGATTTCCAAGCCTAAAAACAACCTGCCTTGCAACGAATTCAAAGCAATCAGGGAATTGAAGGACAATCGAGAAATCAACATCAAAAAGGCAGATAAAGGCTCTACTACAGTCATTATGAACAAAACAGATAAGATTACAGAGGGTCAGATATAACTAGACGAGGAAGAAAATTACAGACCCCTCGCAACACCTATGGTTGAGGAGACTTCTGCTCGAGTAGAAAGACTCATAACAGAGCTCCACCGCAACGACCATATAGACACAATGACTAGAAAATGGCTATCCCAAACAACAAATGCACCGCGTATCCCTGAGTTCTACACTCTCACAAAGATTCACAAAGCAAAACCAGTCGGTAGACCTATCATATTGGGTTGTGGGGGCCCCACAGAACGTATATCATCATTTGTAGATAGTCTACTTCAGCCAATAGCTAAACAACAAACCTCGTATCTTAAAGATACGACAGACTTTATTAACTTCCTAGAGAATACGAAAATCACAGAAAACGCTATCCTTGTGTCAATGGATGTGACAAGCCTGTACAAAAACATACCACAGGAGGAAGGCATTACTACCGTGTGCAATGCATACAAGCGTTTCCATAGCAACAAGCCCCCTATTCCAACCCATTTCCTCAGAGATATGCTAAGACATATTACAGGAGAACTCTTTTCAGTTCAATGGAAAGCACTATCTCCAAATACATGGAACCGCTATGGGTACCAAGATGGCAGTATCTTTTGCTAACTTATTCATGGCAGCGGTTGAGACAGAAATCTTAAGTCAAAGCACAAAGAAACCACTTGTGTGGAAAAGATACATCGATGACGTGTTCTCTCTGTGGAACATAAGCATAGAGGAAATAAATGGGTTCATTGAACAGGCGAATAGATATCATCCAACTATTAAATTTACAGCTGAAATATTAGACAAGGAAACCATTTTCCTAGACACTTGCGTTTACAAAGGCGATAGATTTAAAGACACATCTATCCTTGACGTGCGAACGCACTACAAGCCGACGGAAACATTTCAGTACACACATTTCTCCTCCTGCCATCAAAGGCGAAGCACTTAGGTTGCTCCGTACAAACTCCTCAGAAACTACCTTTGATGAAAATATCAGACTATTCAAATCACGCCTACATGTGAGAGGTTATCCAGAAGCTCTTGAAGGTAGCTAAGTTAGAACAGTTCTTAATGTCATCAGGGAGGAGGTTCCAAGTTAAAGCGGCTCTGTGTCGAAAGGAAGATCTGCCCACTTCAGTTCTTAGTCTAGGAACTTCAACATTTAAAGATTTTCTAAAATTATAAGTAGTTATGGGTTTGACTATTAAGTCATTAAGGGGTTCAACACAGTTTCCGTAATAGATATTATATGTGATAACTAAAAGTCTCTTGATGTAAAATAAATTAATAGAGTTCCAGTATGGAGCCTTCATGATATAGTCATTAGGGATGTTACAAGGTATACTGTCAATAATTCTGGTTGCTCTTAAGAGCCATTGCCAGAGAAAACCGGGCAGACCTCACGGATCGGGGTTGGCCGATTCCTTCCATATTTTGGCCGTTTAATACAATCCATCAGTGATGTTGAAAGGCAATATTCTTAGATTTCAAGAGCTTTTCCTTTTCGAGATCAGACCACCCCCCCTAAAACCCTCCGTTAATTGCAGAAAAACGACGTTATTTTAGACACTTAGAATTGCAAATGCGTAACAATTATAATTGCTTCATGAAAGCTGCCATCTTCAAGATTCTATTACGTAGACCTATAAAGACTTATGATAAGCCATTATTGACCTGTTTGAAACATTTTTTTAGCTTACTATACGAAAACAAGTTGTAGTGGTAAAGATTCTCAATTCTCCGACGCTTTTTCAACCACTTTTTCTTAGTTACTTTCCTCGAATCGGCGGCGGTTTATTTAGAAAGAAATGGGTGCTAAAAACTGTTAATCAATCCTTCTTTCCAAATCAAGAAGCAGAATTCTGGGATCTCTAAATCGAGAAACGATTTCAGCGAGAATTCTAGTTGCATTTTCTAGGTAAAAGACAACTATTTGTCACGTTATCCTTCAAGGTCACGCATCCTTGGTTGACACAGTTTGAACTCTTTGATGACGATAATTGGAAAAAGGTAAATTCTGTGAAACAAAAGGGGGCAAATAACATTACTTATTTCTTATATCCAGATTTTTTTCCCTCGAAAAAAAAAATGCTGCTCCCATCCAGTTTTTTTCCTTATGAATTTGCATAACCTCGCACAATATTGTTTAGCGCACGGGACGCTATCAGATTTCATGTTTCAAAGCTGGAGTTATCTAGCGACGGAAACTGTTTGGCTTACGGTCTAGGAGTACAATTCTGTTAAGAAAGCAATGAATTCATATTTCTTTTCTGTGGAGTGTGTCAAGTAAAACAATATTGAACTTCATTCCCACGGTGACAGAACGGTTTATTTACTTTTCGGGAAATTGCATAATTAATGATTGTTAAACGAAAAAAGGCTACAATATTGTAGGTCGGACTTCATCCAACAAAATCCGTCTGTCAATTATAAGTAAAACGAAATCATGATGATAATAGTATTTTATTTACGAATGTGTTTTTCTGATAAATGTATTGAGTGGCAAATGTTCAGAAGCAGCAGAGATTCGAAGTAGCTATCTTTGAAATCTACAACCCTACACGCAACGAAAAAGAGGTATAAAAACGAGAATTGGAAGACAGGTTATGAGACATTTTATTTGCCTTTATAGATGGAAAAATCTAAACCTATTAGACATGTATGGCTGATGAAACAAAATTAGTCATAAAGAGAAAATGTTGATCGAACAAGAACTAACATTCCATTCTGCAATTCACCCGTCACTCATCATTAAACACCCATAAACTCACTTGTATAAGCTTAAAAAAAGTAAACAAAACTGTGCGCTACAATGAGTTGTTCATTTTATTCGGAAGATTCGCCTTGTGGACCAGCTCCAGGGCAGGATGATGTTACCATCATTCCTGTGAAGGCTTGTAACAAGGACTTATCTAACCATTTTTTCGCGCTTGGCGTAAGCGGAAGTACGGGGACTGAGCAAAACGCACAGATTTGTAGCGAAGCTGACATCCTATTCAACCGTGGCGGATATACTTTCCCCACCGAAAAACAGATAGAAGAATTCACTGTGTGCCCTGGACATAGGTACTCCCTAACGTATGGCTGGGCAGGAAGAAAGCGGCTGACTTGTTGTCATCCCAATCATTCTGGAAAGCGTAACCTGCAAAAAATGCCTCGGCGCATTAATATCAAAATGTCGCGGAACATCTATATCCTTGAAAACCAAACCGTTCCCGTAGGAGCAGGTATGGAAAACTAATCGTAACTTAATGTCTAGATTTCCTGGCCTAAAAAAGAGGGTTTTTATTCGGTAATGATACATAAAGAAATCTAAGAAAGAGGGGAAACATTGAAAACAATGCTGATATTTACTTTTCGTGACCCGAGGCTACACGCGATTCCCAAAACATTTGCGCGGCTTTAATTGAACTTGGTTGCTTTTGAGAGACGTGTGCAGGTGGAAAACAGTTCTGATGTCTGATCATTGCGTACTGATGTAGGTAAATATTAGTTTGTGTTAAAGAAAAACAAAACGATATCACAAGTTGTTTGTTTGTATCTTTTTAACACGAGCCACAGGTATCGCAACGAAAGACTGCACTATGTTCGGTTGCATAAATATGAATGATAGGTATCCTATTTATACTGGATTTTGACCGCAAATTCAGAGCTGCGAAAAAAAAGAGCGGGTTTACTTTATTTTGTTTTGCTATTGACTCAGATTCGGGCTCGAGGAATAATTGTTAAATAATAATAATAATAATAATAATAATAATAATAATAATAATAAATAATCAGCTTTTAATATAGTGCAGGTAAAAATACTTTCAATAGTAAAAGAAATCTTGCGTACAATGTTTAGTGACAAAAAATAATTTGCGCGACGGAAAAACCTCCCGCTAAAAAAATTTAATTCTCGCTATAAATTAGTTCCCTTTATAACCAATTCTTTAAGGATGGATTGATATTGCAGATCCAGATAACGCATTGTACTTTATGATTTCATTACATAGAACAAAACAGCATTTCAAAGCTACTTTTTTTTCTGAGTCGCTCGCATTCTTGGAAACTACAATTAAGCATACGACTAAGCAATAACTCTGGTAGTTTATATTTTTTACCTTCTCACACTGCCTGATTAAGTAATGTACACAGTAATACAAATGGGTGGTACTTTCAAACCCAAAACAAGCCAAAATACAATATTATTTGCTTCGTGAAATCCGATACGTTCAGCACGAGGTGGTCAATATTGACATTTTATGCAAATTTGTTGAACATGCAACAGTGAAAAGAACTTCACTACATCCGCCAATTCATGAAACTGTTAAAGGGACTTGAAAAGAATTGAATTTACATTTGCTGTGGTTTTCATTTCCAGGTAATTTCGTGGACTTTTAGAACATTTGTTCAAATTTGTGTCAACCCGGCAAGGATGCATGACCTTGAAGGATGACGTGACAGATTGTTAGCTTTTACCCAGAAAATGCAACTGGAATTCTCATTGAAATCGCCTCTAAATTTAAAGATCCCAGAGTTCTGCTTCTTGATATGGAAAGATGGATTGATTAGCAGTTTTTAGCACCCATTTCTTTCTGAATAAACCGCCGCCGATTCGAGGGAAGTAGTGATTAAAAAAGCGTTGGAAAAATGAGAATTTTACTTACCACAACTTGTTTTATGTATGGTAAGCTACCGAATGTCTCAAACAGGTCAATAATGGCCTATCAGAAGTCCTTATAGGTCCAGGTAATAGAATCTTAAAGATGGCAGCTTTCGCGAAGTGATTACAATTGTTAAGCGTTTTCGATTCTTAAGTGTCTAAATTAACTCCATTATTTCAAGCTAGCGGTGGGTTTTTAGGGGGGGGGGGGGTGGTCTGATCTTGAAAAGGAAAAGTTCCTGAAATCTAAGAATATTGCCTGTCAACATCACTGATGGAATGTATTAAACAGCCAAAATATGGTAGGAATCGGCCGACCCCGATCCGTGAGGTCTGCCCGGTTTTCTCTGGCAATGGCTCTTAAGTTTCCTTATCTATCGAATACAATATTTTTTTCGCGTAGGACGTCTTTCTATGCAGACATTTACTGGAGAACAGTGAAAGATCCTTAATGATATTAGTCTTCAGAATTGCTGGTCCTCCTGACCGCCACAAAAAAACTAACGCAGGCAATGGGAGCATGTGTCCCATCAAGAGATCATTTTCTCTTGGTGCCATGTTGTTTGAAATCTCGAACGACTGCAATTTAAGTAAATAAAATATTGAGTCACACAATGACAAGTCTAGGAGATTCGTAAGTTTTATCGGGATACATTATTCTCCTTATTCATTTAACCAAAAACATTCGCCATTTTTCTACAATTTAAAGTAAAATTTTCCATTCGTCAAAACTTCTTTTTAACTAGAAATACTCGACTTGTATAGCAAACGTAAACATTTCTGTTAGTTTATTAACACTCTTGTTCCTTGGCCATTTCAACTTGAGAAGAAGTAAAATGCAAACAGCTCCAACAAACTTGACACATCGACAACGCATGATTAAAAAAAGCCTAAGAAATTACTTAAACGGTATCGTATGCTGCAGCAGACATCTTCGAAACTAGTGGTTATAAAGTGTTAACAATTTAAAACATAAAAAATTCCAAAAAGTTTTTTGTCATCTTTTAAAAAGGAAAGCGATTCAAGTTAAATTTTGCAACTTCCAGAATAACCTTATAAAACTCGTTTTTTTTTACACTTACATCCTTCATCTGAATCTTTCAGATAATGTCACAACGTCTGGTAGTTTGGTATCTTTTTCTTGTGATTCGTCCCTTGGCTGAAAATCCTTCCGCAAGGTTCTCGTTTACATGTGAAAAAATCTGTCACATGGAGCATTGTGCCAGCCTAATACGGCTTCAGTTACCCAGCCTGCATCAACTGCTTGGTTTTGATGTTGGTAGTCACGCATCGCTCCTTCCAACAGTAAGGGAAGGAAAGTTGTCTGAATACCACCACTTACTGTTGGGTAGGAGACTATTTGTTAGGTATTTATCGGTTATTCTGAATTTCCTAGTGTATGCAACACAGTCTGCCTCTCTGCTAGGTGCGAAAGTTTTCTGGAAACCTGCGTAAGTGTTTTTTTCCCTAATTGGGTAACACTTCCTTCTGCTTACTTCAGAGTTGACAATGTTGTTATATAGCAATGTTATATTTTGCACCGAGGCTTCGACAGCTGTAACCCTTATTAGAGAAGCACAACCGAATAACAGGCAGGTTTCATGCGTAGTCCATGGCCCACATGAAGGATACATTCCCTTTGAAGCTAGGAACTCAGCATTGCATTACTTCTTGAATGGCAAAGGATTATCACGTTTTCTTTTGAGAGATCTTGGTGTCAAACTCTGCAAATTTAAAGAACTTTTATCGCAATTGCCGCAATTCTTGCACAAACAATGTGACCCGCATTGTGTTTTGTTGCGCACACATGGGCACTTTGTTTTTCGTTTGCCGTCGCTACATGCCACATACTCTTCATCAGTTTTAACTTTGTCGACTCCGCATTTACAGGACAAGCAGATGCCAGCCTCTTTGGGTTCTTGCTACGCTTGCTTGTTTTGACACCCTTTGCAGCGGCAATCCCTGGAACAGGAAACACCTCTACCAATGCAAGGGCAACATGTGCGTCCATTAGTGTCTTGCACGCATGATTCCTGACCTGCTTTAGTGTTTTTGCCGCAGGAACATACCAGTTTCTTGGTTGTGTTCGCTGTCGATCTTCCCGGAACTAGGAAAGATCAATACAAATTCTTAGGCATGCAGTGAGTTCTCACATTTGACATTTGAAAAATCAAATTTGAACCACATCAGAGGAACAATATCATCTCATATTGTTATAGGCCCAAGAAGTAGAAACCAATTATTTTTGGGAATATTAGAAAATTACATTTATTCGATTGCACTTGGCTATATGTTTGCCTCAATATATCTCATTTGCAGTTGCAGAAAAGATGATGCCCAATTTCTTTTCCTTACTGTTTCCAAACCCTTACAAAACACTCACAAACACGCTCACACAAGACATTCACAAATGTTGGCAAACCTTACTTGTATTATTTTCATTCGCCTGTGTTCCGTCGTAGTGGCCTGGTCCATATGCATTGAAGGCTATAAAAATGGGCTTGGTGATCACTGCTTCGTCGGGTATAAATGGAACATATGGAGAGCTGTTGATACTGGTTACAACAATAATTGGTACTTTCAGAAAGTCTGAACAGACTTTAATTAGTAAATCCCCAATATCGCCGGAGAATGTTCCTGGCTCTGTAAATCTCTCTTTTTCGGCATTCAGGTGAACAGAAGGTATTCTGGAGAGCATTTAATAATGATCATTACTCTGGACGTTATCTACAAAAAGCTGACGTAGCTTTAATACATCTGCATCCACATTGTTTCCAAGCCCAAGGTACGTTAGCCTTTCTCGAAACAGTGAGCGTCTATCGGTCCACTCGATGGTTTTTCTCAGCTGGCTTACAATGGCACTGAAAGCGCAGTCTCTGTCTCCGATGACTGGGTCTTTCACCATATTGAAACACGCGAGGTTTCTTTGTAGTGAATTTTCATGTATTTGACCCAAATTATTTTCATTGTCACTACTGTTATTAAGAACTTGTTGTAAGCTGCTGAGCTGCATGATCTGTATGTCGTACGCATTAAAACATTGATCATTACATTCACTGTTTACTTTATCCAAAACGATATGCATATTGGCCATGTTTCTCAACAGCAAGTTGGAAATTGTTTCATTGCACATATCCTCAATATGTTCGATGACTGCGATCTCATCCAGAACGCTATCCACCGTTGAAGTTTGCTTTTCCACCACATTTTTTTTCCAAGCATTATCCAGTGAGACTTGCTGTGAACTTTCCGAATTGAAGTGTGTACTTTTTACATCAATGGTAGATGCTCCAAGCTAAAAAAGAGGAGCTAAGGGAACTATTTTTGAGTTTTGCTCCTGCTTTCTTCCGTCTCTCTTACAGTTAATTGCGTAAAAGATTAGGCTGATGATAGCTATCGCCAGTTCGGGACCAACAGTAGTGGCCTCACATAACAGTGATTTATTTAGGGTGTTGTGAAGTCTTTCGTTAGATTCTGCTCCTTCACCAGGTTTTAAGTCTGATAAGCAGCCCTTTCTTATATGTGCTCTCAAATGATTGATTTCCAAAAGCGCCCTGCTCATTCCCTCAAGACTTAGAAATGCACTCCATCGTTTGCTGAAGTTCTCTAGATTCTCCAGGATAACAGCCTGGGAAGGAGTGGCCATCTCACGGACCTCGCCACAGTCGCTGTTTTGCCTGAATGTCATACCCAAGTCTTTTGAGAATTTTTTTGAAAATTGGGAGCCTTTTGGTATAACTTTTGCAACTCTTTGCACAGCGTGGAATATGTCTAGCTTAACCTCCACTCCAGGAAATACAGACTGGTATAATGCTCTTACTTTGCAGCAGTCGTCCAAAACGACGCGTTTCATCAGCTCAGTGCTTATTTTTTCCTTAAGTCCAACCAATAAAGATCTGACCTCTTTAAATGACATCATTCTCGTCAGCCGCCAACCGATTACTTCATGTCTCTCATTTAGTACTATAAACAGATTCTCGAACTGTTTCACAAATTTATTGTCGCTTTCTCTTCTGGCACCGATATATTTGCTTATTTTGAAAGCATGGTCACAAGAGATTGTTGTACTGTCGGAAGCATGTTTTGTCATGTTTGTTTCGTAATAAGGTTCTTTCCTTTGAAAGTCCTCTAGGAAAATATACATTAACATGTCGTTGCTTGGAAACGAACTCATGGGATCAGAGTAGAGCTGTGCATACAATTCTCTATTATCTGCAGCACTGAATGTCGCAAAAAGTGCATAGCGCTCCACTCTCTCGCAAAACTCCTTGAAGTTTAACGTAGCTAGCACTTCGCACGTTTTCAGGAAACTTACACGTTGTAAAATTTGCATCTCCACAAGGTCAACTAGAACTTTAGTGGAAGCTGCTCTATACAACATCTGTATCGGAAAGCAGTTCTGGCTATAAACTCACGGAAGGCTTATTAATATCGTCTCACTAGCTGATAAGTACCTGTGTGGTGTTCCTTTGTGTTGGCATAGATACATCCGCTGTATGAGGATCACATTGCCACAAAGATCATAAACTAATCGCGGGTTCCTGGGGCTCGTTTTCTGTACCTCATCTGTAAACATACCTGGCTTCAGGGGACAATTGTGAAGAGGACACTTAATTTCTACATTGTAGTGAGCAACAGGGCACGAGATAAATACTTTGGGGCAAAGGTAATCTACCAGCGTTACCCCATTCCGAGGAGGCAGAATCACATGGTCGAAACGCATACTTGTTGGCTTTTCTATAAACTCTGCCACCAGCAACTTTACATACTTGGCAACTCGTGGATCGAGTTGAACACAGTTCGTTTTGTGTCCCTGGAATAATATAAACACTAAGAAAAGGGAGTAACTTACCAAGGCAATTTGCTTATGCATTTTGTCTGATCACGACACAAGCAGACACAATAACGAATAACAGGTATACAGTTAGGACAACAAATTAATTTCCGGTGAGGTAATGAGCATTGCCAGATGTCCTTAAAGACAATAAGGTGTTGATTTCAGAGAGAAACAATGAGAATACTGTTTGTTGCTTTGAAGTACATTGTTGAATCTTGGACATTTCTAGACCGGATATGAGATAAATTAGATCTCATTGACTGAAAAAAGACCTTTGTAAAGAAACGGAATGCCTTTCGTTTCACTAGTATCGCATATTTTGCTCCAAGTTTTCACTCAAATTTCTGACCATATTCGTCGTGCATAGCAGTTAAACGTCATCGCTTCTGCATGCATTGCGTGCCGTTATTTCAAGGCGGGAGGAAGAGTGAAAAAAGCCTGATGTACTATGTGGCGCTCTTTTTTTCGTACCTGGACTTTCTTGTTTGTGTAGTTTGTGTCGTTGGAAATCATGGGGGGGGTGGGGAGGCGGCAGAGGTTACGTGGGGAGTAAACATTTTTAGTGCGTGCCTTGCACACTGTCTAATTACAGTATCACTAAAGCTGAGTCTCTTTCAATTCTCGATTTTCGCAAGAATCGAGAATTGCGAGTATCAAGAAAGCACTGAGCTATCAATAGGGAGGAGATCAGATGCAGTTTAATTGTCACTGTTGTCACACACAAGCCCATTAGGGGAATGTAAATAAACTATTAGATTGTATTGTTAATATGTGGGTTACTTCGCGCTTAGTAATTACTTTCTGTCACGTAATGTTATCGGGCGTGAATACATGAATACAAAATGAATTACAAAAATGGACAGCTTGCTTTTGCGGAAAAAGCTGAACCACATTCGTTCACGATACGCGAAAATGCTAGTAGTATTGAAAGCTGACTTTTGAATTTCAGGCATGTTTAATATCATTGAGTTGAATCTGCTGTTACACACGCGCCACTTAAAGGCAAGCTTAAAAAGGTTTATTGTCTCAATCCATTGGTGAACCCCTAGGGTGCAAAATGTATTGATGAATGGTCAATGTAAATCGAATTGCAATGGATACAACTTATTTTTCAACAACATTTTTCAATGTATAGGGAAACAATGAACCTGATGGCACTGATACAAAGACTATCTTCGAATCTGAGGGGAAGCTGGCCTTTTTGCACCACAAGAAAGTTGTGGTGATCTCGAACTTTACAACTTCTGTGAGCTACATGTTTGAAGCAAGTAACATGGCCGGCTACATCTTTGACATCCAATCAAACCACAGAAAGTGGTGAGTATAAACTTTGTTTGTCGTTCGGAACTGGCTTTCTGCTTTTTTGCATATAGACCGCAGAAGTTATTGTAGAGTGGCAATACCTATCCAGTTGTCACGCTTCCCTCATGTATCGATCGCCTTCTACGCTCCACGCTTCTACTTGAAAAATCTTATCGTTTACGTCACCACCGTGCTTATAGACCTGATTTTCTACATTCAACAAGACAAATTATGGTTCCGTTCTTTTCAATTAAACAGCAATTGACTTAGTTTTTGCATTTGTGTCTTTTTAACCTCGTTTCTGGGGAGAGGGCTTTAAACTCTTGTCAAAACTTCAGAATACCCGGCCAGTCGTTTGCATCGACATTGAATAAGAATAGCTACCATTGTTATATACCTTGTATACCTAGAAAAAATGGCCATAACGCAGCGTTTAAAATATTCAAGCCTGCACTTGTGTTTCCACAAAGTATAAACCAGAGATGGTTTCCATTTTCTGTAATGTACCGAAGTCTAAAGTACGTTTTTTTGTGGATGCACGAGCAGAAGTTATCAGGTGTTTTTTTCTGTTCACTAGTTGTTGTGGTAGCTGATCCAGTGGCGGCTCCACACATTGAGCTAAGTGGGGGACCCGTTTTTTTTTTTGCTTGGCGTGCAGGCTTTTAATCCTGAGGCTGCGATTTGTTCTCTTTTTTTTTTACCCAAAATAAGGGGGGATGGGCTCGGGCCTCTCCTATAGATCCGCCACTGTGATCATGATTTTGGTAGGCCTTTGTTGGGTATGACGTAGTTGCACCAAGTGCAGTGCAGCACTGTACTTGGTCATGTTCTTCATTTGCTACTGATTTGATTCTTTCTAGACCATTTAATTACAGGCAGTGTGCTTTGACCCTGGGTCAACTCTGTGACTCCAGGACGCTCTTGAGCATCTTGCAGAATCACTGCCAAGATGCATTGTGGTACAGGGTGCCTAAGGATGCCCCATCATATGTTGACTTAGGTGCTTACATGTTCCAGCAAAGTGATGAATTCAGGCTTGCTGGCAATGGACAGCACAGAAATGTGGCAACTACTGTGAGTTTAATATATTTTGTTTTGTATTTCAGTACCTTCTTGTATCTTATATATCTCGATTGACATTCATTAAGAATTTGCTTATCTTTGTTTCCTATATCTCCTCTGGGAGAATAGGGCCGTTGACTTGTCTCCTCCAACCCGCTCTGTCTCTTGCAGCAGTAGCAGCTTCGCTCCAGGTGGTGAAACCCATCTTCTGCCTTTCTCCTTCTACTGTTCTTCTCCATGTTACCTTTGGCCGTCCTCTGGTCCTCTTCCCTTCTGGTGCCCAGGTCAAAGCAATGCGTGGATTCTGTTGGTTGTTCATGCGCAACACATGCCCTATCCAGCGCCACCTCCGTCTCCTGATCTGTTCGCTGATGGTACAAGTTCTAGCTCGTCGCCTGACTTCCTCATTTGACACCTTCATCGGCCAGTATATCTTAAGCAACCTCCGTAGACACTTGTGTAGAAATGTGTCCAGTTTTGCTTCATCCCTCTTTGTCATTCTCCAGGTTTCACATCCATAAAGTAGCACTGCTATGACATTGGACTTAAAGATCCTGATCTTGGTGTTTTTGCTCAGTTCTCCACTCCTCCAGATCTTGGCTAGTTTGTTAAATGCCCCTGTAGCTTTCCCTAGGCGGTTCTTGATGTCATCCTCGGCCCCTCCATGCTTGGTTATTCTTGCTCCTAGATAGTCAAAGCTGTCCACGTCCTCTACTTCCTGCTTATGCCATGCTTAAATTGACTTGAAAAACTTGATGCTGATTGAACAAAAAAGGGAATCGATTTCCAATTATATTATTCTGCATGTTAGTTATTTTTGGTACTGGGTCATCTATAACAGTTCTTGAGTTTGCTTCAGACGTGGATTAACCTAAATTTATTACAAGGCTTTTGAATAACTTGGTCACTTCATTAAATTTGCACAGATTGCATTTTGAGTTCAAATTAAATACCTAAACCACTTTCTTGACTCCACAAACTTGCTAGCTAATTTTGTCAGATAAGCTTATGGGTGTCGGTGTTAATTCGTCAAGAACCTCCATGCATAGTGAAAATTGAAGGACAGGCAAACCCACAGCCACCTAAGTATTAATTATCTGATATAGACAATGCATATTCATTAGAATGCAATGGCTGAAAGTTTATTTTGATGTTATTTTCTGTGTGCAGTATCCTGCATGGCGATACTGCATGGCAAACGTGTGGCATGTTTGTGGTCGATAGTGAGATACAGATCAACCCAGATACCAGAACCTGCCTTCAAACAGAACAGCGACATGTTCTGTATGAGAATTCATGGTCCAAGAAGAAAGGAGGCAAGGTTATGTTTCTTTGGTAACAAGTAAATTCAATAATTTTAGGATTCAAAGTGCCCAAAATTTGCATCTATACTGCACATTCCTAGCCAAGCAGCCAAATGCAAGCCAGGTGTAGTAAAATAGGAAAGGAAGAAACTAGAATGGAAAGAAGAAAAGGAAGAAGTTTCACCATTTTGGACCAGAGAAAATGGTGAACTTCTCTACCCTGTTTTAAACGACTGCTGAATAATGTCTCCTTGATTGCAGCTTGATGCAGTTGATATAATGTGAAAGGGGAGTGTAAAATGATGTCTAACATACATAGGAGTTAAAGTTTTCCACCTACAGTCCATCATATGAGACTTCAGTTTGTGTTTCTTAGACTTTTAGAAAAATTGTACATGAAAAACTATACCCTATTGAGGTTTTTGGTGAAATGTCTGACCATAAAGTGGTACCAAAACATTACACATTTATGTCATTTGGGGTTTACTGAAACCTTTATGTTTCATTATGCTTCCATCACCAACATATGTACAAACAGGGTAATTTCAAGAAACCAAATAAATTACAAGGTAACACAGATGACAAAAAAGGAATGTCTGCATATACTGGCCTAGTGGCCTATCAGGCCAGTTTTATTGCACCGGTGCCCATTTATACACCTGGCCATGGATGGAGAAAAGCATGAGTAAAGTGTTTTCATTACCCAGGAACATGATGCAGTATCCTAGCCAGGGTCAAACTCAGACAAGCACCAATGTGGAGTCAAGTTTACTATCTATTAGGTCACTGCACCCTCCAGATGACTGCATATTAAGGTGACCTGTTTTTTTTGCACAAAGCAAAATTATTTCCTGTACTATTGTGCATGGGTTGGTTGTACAATGTATTTTAATTTACACTGGGCCAGACATTAGGTGGGTCAACGTGTTTTTGTTTTGTGAATAATTCCTCATAAAGTTCAAGTATAATAATATTGTCTTCTTTTCCCTAAAGGAGCATCTTCAGAGCAAACCTTGAAAATAAACATCCAGCAGCCATTTTCCACACATGGGCTGCGAGACCTGCTGGTAGCCTTCAAAGGCCTGCTGGAAAACAATTACCCGGCATCCTGCATGGCTCTTGGTGGGACAGTAATGAACCTAGGCTATCAGAAGATTGTACAGGCTGGGGGCTCGTGTCCAGTTGGCCTTCTGACAGGGGGCACTGAGACCTCTAAGACCATAGTTCTCAAGGCCTGCATTTCTCTGACTGGAACTGCAGAAGTAAAGGTGTGACGTCTTTACTTAATTGACAGTTATTATTTTCAAAATAATAGCAGGCTTGCAGGAAAGAGAATTTTAAATGGGCATCCTGGGATGAGCTTGGTACTGAAGCTTCTCTTTACTTTTTTGGAAAAATTAAATATAGTGCACGCCCATAACCTAAAAACTTTTTTTTGGTCTGATTAAATCCTTGCATTACTCAAGTAATACAATGTATATCTTTTTATGGCTATATGTGGGAAAAGATTGTCATAAAACTTGCTTGAGCATTCTAAACTCAAAGAGAGCGCTATTGAATGCACTGTGGCTACAAAACATGAATTTTCCACCTTTGCACAGCTCCATTAAAAGAGAATCGCTTCCGAGTTTTTAAATAAATATCAAATTTATTGACTTAGTTTATCAGTATTGAAAGTCTGTACTTCAGACTAGCCAATCTTCCTTACTCAGTCTTCACTGCAAGCACTCGCTGATCATAACAAAAAGGCAACCAAGTAACAGTGAACAGATGTGCTTCAATAGACCAATTTCAATATATTAAAATACAGCCTAAAACAATAGACCTCAGTACGAGGCTCCAGGGAATAACCACAGAGTTTGTGAGGTTTATTTCCTGGAGCCTCATGATCAGGTCTATTGTTTTAGGCTGAATTTCAATATATCGAAATTAGTCTATTACTTTGCTAAGAACTGGATTGTCTCCCCGGCTTGATAATGGATTTTGGAACTCTGACCAAAGTCACAACCTTTAACTCCCGTCATCTCACTAGCGGTAGGTCATGTTTGACAATTCATTGAAAATCAAGGTTTCAACCAAAATCCAAAAATTTTTCGACATTCTGCTCAGAGAAATTTAAATTATTCTCAACAAAATAGTTTGGGGTTGTGGTTGTTTTAAGCTTCTTCAAGCTTCTTTTTTGTCTGTGTTCTCTTTTTATTCTGTGATTATGCTTTTACATAGAAATATGCCTATATATTACCATGCCTTAAGGTGGCTTGAAACTGTTTCCAGCACGTTCAAGACGTAGACTTTAATGGGTCATTATAACCACTGTATATCAGTCGATGCCAAGATCATGGTTACATATCAAAAAACTGTCCAATCATTGGTGAACATGTTGCTGACAAATTTGTGACAAAATATGTTACCATAACAACAGTATGACCTCCTAAAAACACCCTTAATTGTAGCTTTGAGGGCCTTTAACTCAAAGTCAAGGTCAGTGACCCCTATTTTTAATTATTGAATTATTATAAGCATGATAAAATGCAACTTTTGTGAAGTTGAAAAAAAAATTCTGTGGAGTTGGGTCAGAGCCACCCTGAATTTAAATGCTTGTGATAATTTGATAAAAACAATTGGGGTCACTGAGCTCATTTTTGAGTTAAAAGCACTCAAATCTAAAACTAAGGGGTTTTTTAGAAAGTCATATTGTTGCTATGGTAACCTATTATATAGAAGAGATAATCACAACTTGTTAACCAATGATTGGGAATTTGTACGATACCATCATTGTAGTATCACTTGTTAAACAGTGGTAGTATTCATCTTCAAAGTATAGCTGTTAGAAAAGTGCTGGAAACTGTTGCCAACCTCCTTAATACCCAGTAAAACAGTTACTCAGAGACTGTGCAAGGAACATTCATAATTTTCACAGCTTAAATTGTATAGCATAATGGGCTAAGTTTCTACAAATGTTTAACAAACATACTGCAGTTTTCTGCACCAGATTTGGTAGCAGTATACAAAATGTGTATGTTAACAATTGTTGATGAGTGAAGGGTAATCATTCTTCTTTTCTTCTTAGACTTTACTGCCAAAAAGGCACTAGAAAGATCAAAATGTGTGACATTTATTGTCCAGGCACTTTTCAATCAGGTAAATTTCCATTTCATTTGAAATTAATTTGGGGAATTACCAATCATCCATATGATCTTTCATTCCTCCAAACCGTCACTCTATTCAATGTTGTCATTGTTGTTTTTCATTTCATAATATTAGTTTACTTCACAGTTCAGCAGCTTAAATGCATCTCATTATTTAAAGTGCTCCATGAGCAAACCCGATGATTCAGTGGATAATGATTGACATGTGTGGCTTGCGGGTTATCCTAACTATACAAGTTACCATATTGGCTTCTGGCAATACTTGTTACAACAGCAGTCTTTTCTTTAAACAAGAAGCATAAAGGCTTTCATGTGGGGTTCTTACATGTAAGTCAATGTTAATAACATTCCCAATGCATATTACAAAAGCCAACATTTGGTGTTATTTACCGTTCACTGTTAATTTAAGATTAGAATTAGATATAAATTTCAAATGAACTAAACCCAGAAGGCAAACAAAACAAGTTTCCATTTTAAGTGCAACAATTGCAGTCACCTAGAAAGTAATTTCAGGAGCTTTATCTACTGGTCAGAAGAATTACTCCAAAAAGTCTATGGCTGATGGATTAGGACATCATTATTTAGCATATCATTTGCACAATTTGCACCACAACTAAAACCCTATAAATTGCTTGTGTAATCTCTGGGTTAAAAAAGGGAGGAGGTGATATGCATTAGACAAATCCAATAGTTCTGACCCCCCCCCCCCTTCCACCCCCGTCGCTGGATTAAGCTGAAGTTATCTGATGTTTTACATGTACACCACAGTGGAAGTTAAGAGCTTCCACTTTTTCTTTTAGGCTGGAAAAGACCATCCAGTCCTCTGGTTATCCAAGGAGCCCACCAGTCATAAGCGCCAATTTTGCTTGTGCGAATGATAAAAGGTAATTTGTTTATCATTTTGACACTTTCCCACAATCTACAAATACCTCAATCACACTTCCCATATTCAACACTAAATCAGATTGTACGTTATATTTTCTGATGATAATAATTCGCACACTTGAAGGGCCTTAATATAAATGAGAAACAACAAGGGTCGAAGTACAGGTCGTTGGTGAACCCAACAGCTGACAGGAAAATAGTCAGACAGAGTCCATTAGCAATAATATTATTATTGAATGTTCAGTTAGAATGTTAACCTGCTTTATGCTTTTTCTTACCTTACCTTCTCATCACAACATTGCTGTTTCTGCGGTGTTGTGCAAAAGTAATTCAAACATATTTCGCCGAAATTTGCGGCTTTTCCTGGCTTTTTGACGAAAAAATATTGAATTTTCGATGGAAGCGAATTTTCAACGAAAAGTCGCGATTCCTATTGTTTCCAACTACAGTAAACACCCGCATATAAGAACCTAGTGATTTAAGAACCTACAGACTGAAATTGGGCATTTTAGTACCCAAATATATAAGAACCTATTTAGAATGGCAAAGAACAATATGTTCTTATACCAAAAAACACTCTTATTTTGTAGCCAAAATACTGGATTTTAATTGATAGAAATTGTGAAATTTCTGAGAAACACCATGAAAATTATTTGTTTAATTGAAAATCTTATAAATACAGAGTATAGAATACTGTATAAAATTATACTGGTGTAGCCTTGGGACTTGAATCTGTAGAGTGCCCTGACTTTTGCTCCTGTGAAATACACATTACTGCTTGTCTTTTTCAGTCCAACTGTAAATTTGGTTGTTATTTATTTTTGCTGTTGAACCATTATGACATACTAGTACTACAGTAGTTCTCTGAATGGTATCACTACATGACAACTCCTACAAATAAGAACCTACTAAGAATCTAATCAGCCTGAGTTCGGAAAAACTACCCCAAAATATAAGAACCCATTCAGCCTGAACCCAAAAATTCTAGGTTCTTATACGCGGGTGTTTACTGTACGGGAATTTTCAAACGACAATTTGTTCCGAACGAAAATATACTTTGAATTTTCGAGTGAAAATTCGCAGTGTTCGATAAATGACTTAGAACATTTGAGTGCAATTTCGCTCTTTGTTTGCCCTGCTCAAACATTCCCATGCATTTTCTCGACGATAAACTGCCCAGTTCGAATTTGCCGCGACGATTCTTTTCTGATGTCACTTCACAGTGTAAGCTTTACGAAAAAACTCTTGTCAGTTTATACAACAGGTTTATCCAAGACTCACCTGTTTTACTTCAAAGGTTCCTTTTACTGTTTACTTCACGTTGAAAGCATCGCAGCTCTTACACCGTTGTTCTTTGGTGGTTTCTTAGCTCACGTTTGTTGAACACAAGGGCCACTCGCTGACACGGCCATGTTTGCGTCATGGTAAAGCCACAGCCCAAGTTACTGTGGGCTCGCAAATAATTTGCCAACATGGCGTACGTGTCACATGGCGAGCCCCAAACGTTTAAATCCATGGCAAGCCGTTATTTTGAGCCCTGGTGCAGGTTTTTGCTTTTCAGCCAGTCAGCCTCGAATCAGGTATCTTTCGCTTTAAATACATCAAGGCATGTCAGCGCAACTTGTAACATGAAATCGAGGCTAGCGATTGAGGCTAGTGATCAAATGCCCCACCCCTGGGAAGACTAAGTTCATCAAATTCCCTCCCTCCCGGGAAGGAAGACATCAAATGCCCGGGCAGGGGGAGGGGAGTATGTTTATTTTTGTAATAATGCTATGATTTTGTCTTCACCAACATTTTGTTTCATAATGTGTAATTTGGCAACATTTGACAGATAATTGAAGGTTTTTAGTGTGCGGCAGGTATATTTGCAGGCCACAATTACTGGTCAGCCGATATTTGCCAAAAAAATCATGAAAAAAAAAAAACAGTCCAAACAGTGCCAATAGAACGAGGCTAGCCCTAAAGTATTTCCTCAGTAAAAACATATTTCATTTGTGTGCAAAATTCTAGTGACCTGTAACTGTGACCTGAGGAAAGTGACCTGCAAAAAATACCTGCCTTTTAGCGTGCCCACGTTCATGATAATATAATAATAACCCATAAATATTACCTTGGTAGCATGATATTTTCAGTTGAAATGTTGTGTTTAACTGATACTTTATTTGCCTAATACTTCATAATTTTGTGCATTACAGGTAACAATGTGGATGGGGCAACATTTGTCAAATTTACGCGAGATGACCTGAAAGACATCTTCCCATTATATTTTCTTCGGAGGAAAAAAGTATGGGATTTCCTGGAAGACATTGTAAGAGCTGACTGTTCATAACTATGAGTTTACTATTTGAAAATGATTTTAGAAACATGAGTAACCTTTCATTAGCAAGTTCTAAAAAGGAAGTAAAGAAAATATTTACCTTAAGCTCTTTACAATATTGAACTGTCTATAGTAATTCGAAAATATTCTCATTGCATTATTTTTATGCTGAAACGAATATACCATGTTGTTACTTTGGAGTGTAAATGAACTAGTGTATAATGTATGGTATATTTTTTAGAGGAGTGAGGACATGAAGCAGGTTGTATGTATTGATGACGAGGGTAGTGGCGATTATGAAAATATGGGTCTTGATGAGGTATGTTATTGTGACATAAAGAAATGTCCTAAACTTAGAACAAACTCACTACAATCCCAGGGAGGGGGGACATCAAACCAAATGGGGTGCTTCTTGTCTTTAGGGTGTAACAAGACAGTCATTGTACCAGGATTAACTGTTTCCTATTTACTGTTTAGGCCAGTCAATTCCTTAATGCAGCGGGAAATGATTTACTTACAAAATTTTAAGAAATGTGCATTTGACCTAATTGGATGCAAACCTGCTATTAGGCACTTGATAAACAGAACTGGTGCATTTTTAAGTAACAAGTTGTAATTTAAACTTGTCCCAGTAGGGCACAGCTCAATCAATGCTTTTATATCAGTCTTTTCAGTTTGAACTGACACAGCATACAAGTCCAACAACCAGGCCGTTTACATCATCGCCCCCTACATCTACAGAATTTAAACCATTACATTCTGGGAGGTCAACACCAGAGTCAGTAGCTTCTGGGACACAGTCAACTAGTAAGTCCAGTAAGTCATCTCGGAAGTCCAGTACACCACAGTCATCAGCTTCTGGGAGTTCTACATCAAATAAGAAGGGAGAAAACAGTGGAAGCTCTGGAACAGAATCAGTAGTTGACATTGAAGAAGACTTCAAATTCCCAGTATCTCAAGAGCTGCGGAAGTGTGACTCAGAAAACAGATACCCTGAGGACAATGTGCTTAGACGCTTCATCCCAAATTGTGCAGCATGCCTGCAGGCAGTAGCTGGGGATGATATCAGCCCCACAAATTTAGTTTTGGCTGCTACAAAGATGTGTGATACCGTGAAGGTGTTAAAGGACCAGAAACCAGCATCCTTTCCCAGTAACCGCCTATTTCCATACTGGGTAATTATACAATGTTTTTGCATTATGCTGTAGTATACTCCTAATAATGTGAACATATGGATCATTGGTACTGACTCAGAAGAAGCCATTCATATTCTATGTGCTCATTGAAGAGAAGAGCTGGAAATGGTAGAAGCTTTAAGTTTTCCAAGAGGTTGAATTTTGGTAATCACAGGGAACAAATCTGGGTTACAATTAATACAGAATAATAGTTAACCAAGCAAAGCCAAAAAAGGCTAGTACAGCCCAGGCCCCAGTTGTTCAAAGGCTGAATAATGCTATCCGCCGGATAAATCGCTATCCAGCGGACAAGTGTTAACAAAACAAACCACGCTATCCACTGGATGGTGATTTCTCCAGTGGATAGCGTTATCCACCTTTTGAACAATGCGGGCCAGGTGGTTAATTTTTCCAACCAATTTAGCCTACTGTTGTCATTCCAATTAAGCTTTAAACCTTCAAATTCTAAAACACAGATTAATACTTTTTGTAAGCTTTTTTTTAGTACAAACTGAAACTGTTCTTGTGGGTTTAGTAGTCTTCTTAAGTGGTTGACAGTGTGGCTGTACATAATATGCCCTTCATTTTGGGCCCATTCACTGACTTCCAGAAATGTAGGATACTTATTTTTGTTATTACTTGTGAATTCTATCATTGGCAGGGTACTGTCCTTTACCTGTTAAAAACACGGCTGCGGAACATCAAAGGATATGCGAAAAGAAC
The DNA here is from genome assembly GCA_964020085.1 of Micromussa lordhowensis. Taxonomy (NCBI): domain Eukaryota; kingdom Metazoa; phylum Cnidaria; class Anthozoa; order Scleractinia; family Lobophylliidae; genus Micromussa; species Micromussa lordhowensis. Next base: position 31,591,938 of record OZ026595.1, read on the forward strand.
ATTGGGACCACCTAAGAGTGAAAAAGATGCCTGCAGCAGTGACCTTGGGGAGAAAGAAGTTGAGGAGCTCCATGCAGAGTTACTTAGGGAAGTAATGAGGAAAAAAAGAAATCTAGCAGCCATCAAAGAACTCCAGGAAAACACATTTCACAGTAGGAGATGCAGCATACAGGAACTCAACGCTCCAGAGAAGAACATTGTTGATGAGATTGTTGATAAGTTCCCATTTTTTAAAGAGCATGATTGTGTTGTAAGTGAAATATTTAGGCATGCAATATCCTTACTGTATATCCTGTTTCAGGTTAGTGGGCCAGAAAGAGAACTGTTGAGGCAAACTGGTATCATTGTTAGTATGTGCCATACTGCCAAATGATCCCAGCTTGGATGTCCATTTTTTTGCCTCGATGACAAAGAGTAATTATATTTTTACTGTAGGTGGGAATATCTTGGTACATTGCAGCTAGTGTATGGAAGAAAGGAAATAGTAAATAAATGTAATTTCAGTTGCAATAAAAATTTTACACACCCCTGAGAATCCTTGATTCAAGAAAAATATTACTGGCTAATACAAAGGCATGGCTTTGCAATTGAATGGCTTTGTTTTTGTTTTGTTTTTTTTTCCTGTAACACTAAGGTTAATTTAATCCTGTCTGACATGTACACTTTTTGCTTTACTCATCTGCACTTTTTTACTTGTATTTCAGCTGTTGAACGAGTTAGAACTCTACTGTAAATTTAAAGATCATCGTGGTCACTGTACAAGTGTTGAACACATCACCAGAAAAGTCGAATCAAAGTGGGCAGGGCTTATTTGGACCCACTGGTCCATATCAAATGAGCTGTCAGTCCTGTTATTGTCTTAACGCATAGCTGATTGGTTCAGCTATGAGATCGGTATGAGCCCCACAAGCAAATTCTTTTCATCTTTTACAAAATGGCGGCTCGCGTGAGGAAAGAAAAAGGATTTTACGCGTCTTTGAACAGCGTATCTTCAATTGATATGCTCCCAAAAATGAATCATCGTAAAATCAAAGGAAGGGGACGACTCTGGGAGGTCGAGCGTCTCATCGCTAAGCAAGAAAACGCTACGGTAAGTTGAATTCCTTTGTTTCTAATCGATCGTAAGATGATTGTAAAAGTATGCCGCAGCGATACTTCGGTGAACATTTGTGACAAGAATTCAGTCCAAATGGCCAAGTTGCTGAAGAACAATGCAGATATAGAACTGCTTTATTGATACCGAATTGTCCTTATTTTTATTTGCTAACAGAGGACTACTGAATACTTAGTTTTGTGGCGGGGTTATTCTCCTTTTGAGGCAACCTGGGAACCCGTAGAAAATGTTTCTCCCGATTGTGTCCGGTACGACTCACTCATTGATACTTACTGCTTACAGTAAATAACAACGTTTTCCAATTGCTATTTTCTTGGAGAGTATTTTATTTATAAAGCAAGAAGTTGCTTGCCATTTTGCAATATCATGTCGCTATGATCAGCGGAACAATTCTCTTTACTAATTTTGTTGTTTGTGGTGTGTTAGGTGTTGAGAAATTCGTTATGATCAACAATCGATGCCTATTTTGATGCGATTTCAGCTAAAAACTAAAACAGAGTTATGCCTGCTATATACATTGTAATTGTTCAATGAGTAATCGCTGTAAACTAGTAGATGATTACATTATACATATTAATAGCTTGGATATTATGCTGTGGTTTACTGTCAACCTAAACTATATCTTAAATTTATTTTGTTGATCCTCTTTAGATTTTTCAAGAACCCAGTTGTTGATGAGTCAGTTATCTTTGGTGAGGTAGCCACACTCAGGATTGCTGTTGAGCAGCACTTAAAATCAAAATCTAGACTTTCGGTAACCATCAAACTCAGGGGAGATGTTTACAGATGTCTCTTTAAAAATAAAGGAAGTTTTCGTGATGGATGGCAATTACTAGACAAGGCAGCCTTCCCCAGAAAATATTTTCCGGAGTTCTGGGATCACTGTGCCGATTCCCATGGCCAGGGGATAAAAGTATTTTACCCGATGAAAGTGAAACACTTTATCTCCTGCTCACCGAAAAAGTATAGTGTTGGAGAAGGTCACCAGCAACTTCCAAGATCCTTTCAGGAGAAATTGACCTTCTCGTTCATAAAAGTAGCTCTTGGGGATACCTCTTAATTTGTTTAGTTTTCAGTTATTGTTTCTTAGCCCATTTTGCTTGCTTTTTCCCTTTAGTTTTGCTGGTACATCGGGGTTGTTTCCTTTTTCTCCTTTTATTTTGTTGGGGTAGTGGCTCAGTTGTTATTTGTACTTCTTCACTTGGTATTGCTTCTGGGGACTTGTCGTAGCTAATTCGTTTGCGCAGTCTACGATTTGTTTTAATGTTGATTTCCCAGTATTCTGTGTTCTTCTTTGTGTGTTGCCTGGGTTTCCTCTCCCTGTGCTTTAGGGCACGGATACGATGTTCAGCTCGTAGAACTTCAGCAGGGTCATCAGTGTGGTTACTCTTTCTTTGTATGATCTTGCGTGCGTCATCATTATTTTTCTCCACCCCTGCAAGTTTAAAATTAATATCAACATGTTATTAACATGTACTTCCTTGTTTGAACTGAAGTGTAGTGAAATGGTACATTCCAAAATTTCAAAAACAAAAATAATGCACCTTGGCCACTAAACTGTTTTAGATTTTTGTGTTGCTCCACCATTTGAGGAATGTGGTATGCTGCTGAATGCATGTAGCATGTCACACGCTCTCTTGCATAGCCAAGTCTCTTATCTCCCAGAGTAGAAAAGGTATCAATCCATGTTTTTATCTACAAAGGAAAAAGCATAATGGTGTTGTTCCTAATGGGTAGGGCTAGCTGTTAAACCTTTAATGTTGTAATTTATATGTACCTGTTGGCGATATTCTTCAACTTTAGTTGGTTTAAAAGAGGAGATGAAACTAAAGTACATATCAGTAAATCCCTGTAAAAAATACGCAGAAATGGTAAAAAATTTTATATGATTTCAGCAACTGTGTTTATCTTTTATGTTTGAAATGTCATTTAAATTGAGCACAATTCTACCACAGTTTTGGCAGTATCCTGCTGGATGAATAGCTCTAATTTACTGGGAAGAACTTTGAGAAGTGTTTTTCTGTCATCCCCCATGAGGCTTGTCCAGTCCCATGTTCCCGAACCTTTACCATCAGCATTTCGTTTTTCCCAGACGGAGAATGACACCCCACAACTGTTGAGGACTTGTATCAGCTTGTCAAGGTGGACTTTTTTCTTACCATTGAGAAAACTCTCCTTATCATCCCACTGCATGACATCTTCCACTAAGTTGCCAATCAAGACATCCGTAATGCGGAGCATTAAATGTAGCTCATCTAAGATGATGTGATCCAGTGGTATGTTAAGGAGAGGTTGATGCACACAACAGTAGTTCTCCCCCTTGGATTTGGATGCAAATTCTTGAAGTTCTTCTAGTGTCCTTCTCAGTGGTTCATCATTGTAGTAATTGTCAGGCTTGTTCATGTCTCCCCTTTAAGAAAATAATATATTTAATTGATCAGCACATGGGATTCTTATTTCTTCTTTAGTTTAATACGACAATAATATGGTAGGTAAATAGGTTAACTTTATTTATACCCAATTTGTATAAAAGTTGGGAGCTTGTGGGACTGTGGTAGACATACATGGAAGCAATTACAACAAAACCTAAAATTATTTTTTGGCTATGATGAACAGTTCCTCTCAACCCACTGCTGCTGAACAGTTCAGGGGCTAACAGGTTAACAAAAGTGGCTCAACAGTTGCTTGAGGAGTGCTGTTATGCTTTACAGTTACCAAATAAAGAAATGCTTTTAATTTTGTACAGAAGTGCAATGTAGTTTTAGTTATTACATATAGATGAATGTGTCAGTGAGTATTACCTGTCTTTCTTGTGAACTTTGCACCACAAACAAGCATAGGTAGAATTTGCTGCACTGATGCCCATAACCAACAGCAGAAACTGAAGAGATATAAATGTAATGTTACAATTAAGAGCTTAATTACATGAGTTGGTGCCACCTGATGCCTTGAAATATCAACCTTTTATGAATGCAAGATTCTCACAGTATTATGTTATTTATTGCTTACTTAAAACAAAGCTTCAAACTTTTAAGACCTTTTGGTGTATGAAATTTTAAAGTAACCTTTTATATAATATTGATTACCTTGAAATCACATCCAAGAAACATCTCTATATCTACTCGTTTTCCATTGACGGTTATATAGCCACTCTTAATGATGTCATTAACTTCATCAAAAATCTCCTTGAAGTTACTTTCCAAAGTTTCTCTGCTTTCAGGGCCATTCACAACAGCAATAGTGTGAGTACCTAGAGGTAAATTGTTAAACAAGTAAATCTGTGAAATGTGATTTCAAATGTTTTGAATAGATGTGCTGTAAAAAAATACCACAAGATCTAAATGAAATAAAGTATAATATTTTATAGTTTAGTTCACATTACTTTTTATTCTTTTGTAGAGGATCAATATGGTATTATTTGTAATGTTACCTTTTGATGATAATAGATCATCTGCACTTTGCAGAATTGAGAAGCTGAGCAATATAAAATTGCTAACCCTGCTCATTCTGGCACCATCACCACTTAGCTTAACTTTGATCTTCTCACCTTCCTGAATTGTACTGGCATTTAGCTGCAGAAACATTAAATTTCCCATGTAAGTACTGGGAATAAATGAAAACTAAATCATTGGCTTAGGAAAAGACTCAAATTACTTAAAATACTTTTTGGCACACACATACATACACTCAAAAAAAAAAAACTACAAGCAAGATTTGTACAAACCATTTGTTGCACTTGATCAGTTAGCAATTGCCTGAAAGAGTGCTGTGCCTCCTGGAGCCTTGCCTGGAGTAGACTTGATTATGCAGCTCTTGTTCAGTTCAGTTCTGCATTGTTTAAACAAGTATGACTTTGGGAACCCATCAATTGTCATAGACAACTCATGTACAAACTCATCTCCAACCCCAAATTTATCTATTAGGTAAAGAATGCTTTCAACTTTGGCTTTATCATCCTCGCTGAGTTTAGAATATTGTGTTTGAGGTGAAGGCGGATTAATGTCATTAGATGAGGTGCTTGAGGATGTATTGTCAGGTGTACAAGGAGGTGTGTCGGTACAGTGCTACAATGTGAAGTATTTGGGGAAGAAGGGAGGATGCTGTCACTTGTATCAGAGACTTCTGATCTAACGGATGCATTGTTAAATTCAACAGTGTATGTCTTGGAGCTGTCTTGATCCTTAAACTTTAAGCAGTCAACCTCAAGCCCAAAAAGTCTACTGAAATGCAGAGCCTTTTGGGCTCTTGATTTAAGTTCTTTTAATTTCTTATTTTGGGCTTGAGTTGACTTTAGTTTTGGGATAGCTGTCCCTTTAACTTGACAGAACTGATCCTTCTCTAGCTGTCTTATATATTTTTTCATGTTGGCACACTCTTGTTGACAGGCACTATTAAGTTCTTTTTCTTCTAGCATTTCCTTGAAAAGTGCTTCTTTTGCTTTTTCAATGTCAGCATACTTTTGTTTCCATTCTTCAATATGGGCCTCTGCTGCTTCCAATTTTTGCGCTAGGCTGCCTACTTCGGATTTCCACTCCTCCACAGTTATAATGTCATTTCTCCAAACAGCAATCTTTGTCCACTTTTCCAAAAACAGCTGTCTCTGTTTGAGGCTCCCCTTTCTGTTAGCAATTTTCCTATTATTTTCAGCATTAATGCAGATCTTGGACAACTGTGTTTCAAGCCTAACACTTTCACGATTAAGACGGAAAGCATCACCCGGTATACTTAAATTGACAAGGTCAATGTAATAGACCCCAGCTTTCAAGGAAGAAAGCATGTCTCTTCTCCAGCTAGCAAGAGTCTCCAATTTTATCTTTAACCAAAACACGACTTCATTATCACTTTCACGTTGTTTCAAAACGTAGCTAAGGTGCGTGTTTGGACAATCCCCGAGTGAAATTATTGTTGTCCCTTTGTATACGTCCGGCATTTCGAAACTATTTCTGGAAATAGCTATAAACACAATAATTTTGGCACATTAATTGGCGCTTTTTTTTCGAAAAAACCCGCGCGAATCTCGCAAGACCGATGGGTAATCTAGGTTTCAGTCTCCCCGGTTTTAGTAAGGCTTTGTTTTGAACGCCTGCTTGATTATTTTTAAGATGGCGCCATCGTTAGGGAACATAGTGACTTGTTTACCTCTCTTTTCCCATCAAGTATGGCTATTTCATCGTACCAATCTATATGACAACTACAGCCTGGTTTTAATTTTAAAAACCCAACCCACATCACGACGAATCTACCAGATATTTCTGCAGAAAAACGGATTGATATTGTTCCTCGCAACATGGATCGACGGTAAGGTTCGTAGCGCTAATATAGTGGTACAAAATTAAAATATAGTTAGGGCAAATTCAGTATTTTGACTCAGTGACATTCAATATGGCACCAACAAATGCTACTTTACAAAATTCGAAAAACCGCACCGAAAATGACATGTTTAACGCCGTACGAAACTTCCAAAGAAACTTCAAGTTAAGACGACCTAAACAAGATCAACGGTAGCTTTGGCAGTTACAAATACTTTAATTTTTGAAGGTTTAAAAATTATTTCCCCATACATTCTCTGTAATACGAGAGTCAAATAGGAACCCGAAAAATTCTAAGTGTCGCGTTGCAACTACGCATGTCGATTCGACTTTTCTGGTGATGTTTTAAAAGTAACTGGACGGAGATCTCAAAGAAAGTAAAAATCACCTTGCAAACCCTTTCTTTGTTATCTGATGATCAGAAGTCAGCCCTGGTATGTTATCAATATTATAATTTTAACAGTTACATGATATGGCATGTGTATAAATATTGATTCTGTGTGTGTGATGGGGCTCTTGCCATATGTCTTTTCCATGTTTATCCAGTAAAAATGGAAATGGTATTTACTGAAGTTGTAAGATATCTTTCTGCTTTTGAGTTAAGTACAGCTGTGTGTGTATAATTTGAAGATCCAAATTTGAGTTGGTTGCCATTTTCTTTCAAGAAAGGTTGCCATACTCTGTTCTACATTATATAAGTTACTCATTTTTCAGCTCTGCTAATTTTTTTGCTTTAGGAACTGGATTCTTCTCAGGACACAATTTTTATTCTTGACAAAATTCTACAACAGTTGTGATGATTAATGAATGAATACATTCTATATGTTTTATTTTATTAGATGAGATTTGTGGAGTTTTACTGGAGCATGCTCATACAATTGTGGATGAAAAGTCATGTGGAATTCCACTTATGAATAATTTCCCTCAGGTACTTATAAATAACAATTTCGTAGATATATTAAGTAATTTAGTGTTCACAAACTTTGTGTTGTATATAAATACACACCAACTCAATTGGGGGTAACTGGGTCTTTATTGCCTAAGACCGTACGCGATGCTCCCCCTAACAGGGAGGTAAATAGAAGAAAAAAAAATACAGATTTGCACTAAATTCTAATACGTTGATGGCTCGCTGATCGCAAAGGGAATGCCTACTAATATGACAACTGTTCGCTTATACTTGCCGGGCGTGGCGTGGAATTTCCGCTGCGGTATTTAATTGTGATAAACAAGTCTATCACTCACTAAATACACACCAACTCAATTGGGGGTAACTGGGTCTTTATTGCCTAAGACCGTACGCGATGCTCCCCAAATACTCCCAAAAAAGTGGTGGGAAAATCAATGAGCAATAGACCTGCTCATCATGTTGACGGCTATAATATTATACTGCAGAGAAGTATCGAGGTATCGTTCATATGCATTAGAAAGGCAATCTCCTTGAAGTTTAATGTAGTGTCCTGGAACTCCACAGTTCAGCGCAAAGGTGGCTCCTCCGGGACGAAAAGAGTGCCCAGAGTACTGGGAGCTGTCAAACCCGCATTGCTCAAGCAACTTTTTGAGTTTCATAGTAAATGTAGTATAAGTCAGTGGCTTAACCTGGTCCCTGGAGGTGTACACAAAGGCAGGGCCATTTTGCAGCTTAGCAGAGTCATGTGCAGCTAACAATTTAAAGGCATGGACGATTGCTCTATGGGGGCAGAGTTTGGAGTGATCTATCTTTGGAACAGGAACCAACAGGGTGCGATTACGATACTGGATTGTTTTGGACCAGCGCACTACAAGCATCAGGCCCCAGGTATAAACGCAATATCACACATGCGCAAGTGTTTCAGTGGGTCAAATGAGGTCGCGGACGCGATGAGTAGATTAGACTTCCGAAAGAAAGAGAAGAAGGCGATGACGCACGTAGCCCAAAATGTCGCATCCAGCGCGTTAGTGTGGTCCAGCTGGCCGTGGAGACGATGTAAAATGTCTGGTGTAATAGGGAGCTTTTGTCGAACCACATTGCTATGTAGGCGCTTGATGCCACGCATGAGGAGTTCTTTCTGAAATTTAAACAGCGGGTCTTGCAGGGGGTTGGGAAACCCGCATTGTAGGTGTAGGATGCGCACAACATTCAAATAGCATGCGATGCTAGATGCGGCGAGAGTCCGTGCTAGGAAGACCACATAGCGTAGCAAATTATGAGAAGAGCATGGCACTGGTCTGTAACCAAAGTATAGGCAAAAACGAAAATAGGCACGTAGTTGTGATTTGTAAGTAGCTGCTGTCGACTGTGCGAAAGCCTGTTCGCGGTATTTCTTCAGCTCGGCATCAAGTTGTTGTTCCTGAGCATGGACTGCACCTGGAAAGGCAATGCGTGAAAGGCGTTACGTGACAGATGTGGCGTGACACAAGGCCGTTTGTTCAAGGGGCAGGAAATGAGTTTATTTACAAGGAGTGCACAATGCGCAGGATCATGGAGACGCGAAATAGCGTCGGCCAACGTGTTAGCCACTGTGGGAATATATCGAGAACTGACGCGAAAGTTGTAGGTCGCTGAGAGCCAAAAAAGTTTTTGCAGCCATTGCATCGCAAGTTGGTTACTAGAAGTGCCCTTATTTATCGCGCTTAGTGTTGTGGTGTTATCAGTGCGCACAATGATCCACTTATCGCGTAGTTGATCTTTCCATCGCTCGAGGGCTATAAGAACTGTGAACGTTTCCTGCAAGTTGATGTGCACGTTCACCAGACTAGGATAGTTAGTGGCCCAGTGAACGTAGAACCAATCACCTTGAAAGAATCCTCCTCCGCCAATCGGACAGGCGTCGGTAGAGAATTCTTCGGTGGGAACTGGCTCCGAATCTACGAAAAAGGTTTTGCCATTAAAAACGCCTAGAAATTCTTTCCACCATTCCAAATCTGCTCTCAGGGGAGCGTTTATCCGAACATGATGATGTGGGCGCTGCATGTGGTTAACCGTGTCAATCATACGCCGTAAGAAGGTCCTTCCGCCAAACACAACGCCTGCGGCAAAATTGAGCTTGCCAACGAGAGACTGCAAGTCTCGTTTTGTGATAGATCGCTTCGCAGTTGTTTCGCTAAGTAATAATCGCAGTTCGCAGAGTTTGCGTTCGGGCAACGTTAGCTGCCTGCGCACAGTATCAATTTCAATGCCTAGAAAAGTTAATCGCTGACAAGGCCCGACAGCCTTGTCCCAGTTAATCTGAAATCCGAGTTCGCCTAAGAGTTTGATAAGTTCTTCGTATGCTTGTTGACACTCAACCTTAGTTTTAGCTATTATAAGGAAGTCGTCAAGATAAGCCAAAACCGTAAATCCCCGCCTTTCCATCATGCGCGTGATCGCTTGAGTTAACCTATGAAATATTTCCGGGCTTTTTGCGGCCCCTAATGGAAGCTTGCTGTCGTACAGATATGTGAGAGCGTTATCAACACGAAATTGCCACGCTAGTCCTGTTGCAGGGTAGTTGGACGGATGAATGGGCACATGGCGATAAGCACTTTTAAGGTCAATTTTTGCCAGATATGCGTTACTCTTGATAAGTGAAACTGCTTTGTCCACCGTCACGTATGAATAGTGGTGTTGTGTGTCAGTGTATGAATTAACGTTACTGTGTTGCGGTCGGCTGCAATCGTGGATAAGACGGACTTTGTCACTGTCTGGTTTCGGTATCGCTCCCAACGCGCTTACTATAGTAGGTTTTTCAGTTGTAACTATGTAGTTTCCCTGTTGTATTTCTTCGCGTATTGTCTTTTCAACTGTGTCGCGTACATCGTGTTCCGTTGCCGATTTGTAATTCGTCGCTTCTGCGTGTCGTAGTTCAGAGTCACGAGATATAATGCGAAAGCCTTCTGTAAGTCCTTGTAGCAGATAGTCACGGTCAATATCATTGCTCAAATTTTCTGTCCAGGCGTCAATGTTATCATTTAACGGAGATGGGTGTAAATATGGGCTGGATCCGAGTCATGTGCGTTGGCTGGACATCGTGGGAGGGTGTTCGTGTTGAGGGTGGGGCTGAGAACAATTAGCCACGAGGCAGACGTGTTGATAGCGGCATTGAGGCCAATTACATCCCGACAAAGAGTTAAATTGGCGGCAGATTGGCTTAACAGCTTGTGGTTGGCGGCCGCAATTGGAGCGTGAGTCGGCAGAAGGCCTAGCCAGAGTTTGGTTAAATTGAGACAATGCACGACGTTTAACAAGAAACCGCGTGTGAAGATGCTGTGAATCGCTGCCCCAGCGAAATCCGTACTGGTGCTGAAGTTTACGATACTCGTTGTCATAGACGACAACAGAGGCAAGAGTGTGGGACTCGAGCAATTCTGCTACTTTCACAGTGTATGAAAGATAATCGGCAATTTGGGACGGGCCCGAAAGCTTTCCTGTGTTTGACAGCTTGTGCATAATTCGCGCATTTGCGGCAAGCCACATGGACAGTGAAATGTTTTCTAATTTTGGCTTGCTTCTGGGAGCACGTAGGACAATTCGTGCATCAGCAGACCCACCAATTTCTTGCTCGTCCTCAACGGAGCCATTGTACGTCGCAGTACTTATAAAGTCAGGAATAAGCAAAGGTTTTGTCTCACCTTCTTTCTTGGACTGCGGTTGGTGTTGACTTCCCAAGAACACCTGTGGGTTGTTGTCAACCCTCTCGAGGGGCGTGGAAAATGGCTGTCCTGTAGCTCCGAGCGTAACAAGCGGATCATCCATGGAGATTCCTCCGATCTTTTTCAGCAGGTCTTCCAGGCCTCCATCGTTGGCGAGTGACTTGGTAGTAACGGGGGTGCTCTCGCTAGAATGTTTTTCTTCAGGTTTTTGGTCTGGGTTTGTACCGCTCAGCAGTTTTAAAGCCTGCATGAACAGTTTTCTCTGCCCGAGGGTTAAGTCTAGCGTTGCTACATCGTCCACTTGAACTAACTTTAAGGCTTCCTCGCTGTCCAGGTCGTTTTTCTCTAAGGACTCCACCGTGCTCTGCTTCAGTCCATTTTCACTGCACCATTTTTTAAAATCGAAACCCGTCATGGCAAAAAAAAAAACAGATTTGCACTAAATTCTAATACGTTGATGGCTCGCTGATCGCAAAGGGAATGCCTACTAATATGACAACTGTTCGCTTATACTTGCCGGGCGTGGCGTGGAATTTCCGCTGCGGTATTTAATTGTGATAAACAAGTCTATCACTCACATAAGGAAGGGTACTGTGGTATTAAAAGTTGTGTAACACGTACTATTACACAATAGATGTCCCAAATCGGACATCTGATATTCCTGTTATCTTGTTGGCCAGATGTAAGGTTACTTCCAGAGTGAATATGAAAAGTACTGTCAGCCATTTTACTGATCAGTGTGTTGTCACAAGGGACCAAAATTAACTCTTTCTCTCAGACCAGCGAATAACTCTTAATTATTTTATCTTAATTTTTTTCATCAGAGAGCAAGTCACCTGTAGATACCATTGTTCAAAAGGGTACAAAAACGACCCAACCAACCCTTTGGTTTTCCCTGGATGAAGGCTTGCCACACCAACTATTCATTGCCATTCATCATCGAGCTGTCAAAGCCCAGTCACCTTCATGGAATCCTTGTTCTTTTGGCTGTCTATTTTGCATTTGACTTTTGTTACGATAAAAGACAGGAAACAATTTTCAGATTTTTTGAAGAATTTGTATTGGGTATCCGCCCAGCCAATAAATCTGTTCGATACAGCAAACTTTGCAAGAGGTTGATGCTAGAGATAAGTGAGACAGGCACTTTTTTTGCAGTCAAGTTTTACTGTCATGTCTGCATGTGTACAGCACAAAGGTGCAGTCTCTCAGAAAGTTTTGTAGGGTTATACACACAACTGCATCACAGTTTGATCACAGTTAGTTCCAAATTCAATGGTGAATCTGTGATCTGTAGAGCACAAAATTGCAGTCTTAAGAAAGTTAAGGGTAGCTGCTTGTAGAGACCGGCACAGTTTTTGCAGTCAAGTTTTATTATCACCTGTCTAACACTTCAAATGTAAGGTAATACTTCTTGAAATAAAGTTGAGATTTCAAGGGCATTTAATAAGTACATTAAGATTCTAACACTTCAGATTTACTTGGCATTAATTCCTTGAAATAAAGTTAAGATTTCAAGGGCATTTAATAAGTAGATTGAGATTTTAACACTTCAGATGTAAGGCAATAATTCCTTCAAATAAAG
>OZ026595.1:31619553-31622053 GCA_964020085.1 Micromussa lordhowensis
TTAACACAAATCGAGGAGATAATAATTGCTCGAGCTCTCCCTATTATGAATGTTTATGTAAAGCCCGGAGGACAAGGGTTTTCAGGGCACTGCATAAATCTACCACAACAGGTCTCTGAGCTAGCTCAATCACTACCAAGATATCCCAGGCATGTCTCCCTCTTATTGGTAACTATGAATGGAAAAGATACTGCCTTTAAAGATGTTATTGTCAGGAGAAGCAAAGTACAGCAAGCACTCATTTGGTTAATTCAAAATAATCCAGACTATACAAATGTGACACTTAATTTAGATTCCTTACAATCTTTGCCTGTGAGTGGTGTTCCAGATGGTTTGCAAATTGTGGAGACCAATGAAACTGAGTTCCAGAATATTGAAACAAGCGCAAACACTAGTGATGATTGTGATGAAGATCAGGTCATAAATAATGAAACAAAAACTAGTAGTTTTCTGCCACACAATGAGAATGGCAAACTTGAAAAGGATGCAAGTTTGTCTGAAATTGGAACAGTTTACATAGATGTTCCATTCAATGAAAGAATTAAACACTTGTTAAAAATTTGCAGATAGAATTGTAAATGGAAAATTTTACTTCAGGTTTGCTTCACACCCTAGATTTTCATATTGGGCTCTGAACATCATTCAAAGAAAACGAACTATGCAACAAACAGCTGTTTTCTTTAAGCAAAACTCTGGGGAAGCACATTTGACGTTAGAGGAGCTCAGAAACATGGTCACTGAAAAGAAATCACAGCTGTTTATGGCAAAGGTTTCAAGATATGTAGCAAACATCACCGGAAGCTCAGCATACTGGTACAAATTACAACAAGATCTAAAATTGATCATAGCTTTTAAAGGGCCACCAACAATATTCTTCACTTTGTCTTCAGCAGATATGCATTGGCCTGAATTACATCAACTCTTTAGCTCCAACATAGATGATATTACCGCTGAGGAAAGGCGAATGAATGTCATAAACAACGCTCATGTAGTAGATTGGTTTTTTACAAAACGTGTAGAACAATTTGTAAAACATTGGTTGTATAATTGTCTTGGAGCCGAGTGGCATTGGTACAGGTATGAGTATCAAGCTCAAGGAAGTATTCATTGCCATGGTATAGCAAAGCTTAAAAGTGATCCAGGTCTGTGTGATTTGACTGACAAAGCACTTAAAGGATTCTTGTCTGAAAAGTCTTCTGCTGAAACGTCCATTCCTGATATTCATATGATTACTGATGGAAAAAAAGCTTCACAACAAATTTGCCAATACGTAGATACCTTGATGTCAACTTACAATCCCTGCCCCACCCCCCCCCCCCCTGATAGCGAGATATGGATAAACCAAAGATTCATCCATGTAAACAAAGGCATGAATGTGTTACTGACATAGATGACGATTATGCAAATCTTTTAAATACTGTCCAACGCCATACACGTTGTAATACAAGGTATTGTCTAAGATACAAACAAGGTGTTAAGGACATGCAGTGCCGCTTTAATTTTCCATTTGATCTATGCCCAAAGACAAAATTAGTTTTTGAACCTGTTCATAGGAGTGATGGCAAGTTGCCCCAATTCAAAGCCAAAATAGTTACAAAAAGAAATGATACTAGGCTAAATAACCACCAACAAATTCAGCTGCAAGGATGGAGAGCAAACTGCGACATTCAAGTTGTGATTGATCAGTATGCTTGCATAGAATATCTTTCAAAATATGCTGCAAAAGGTGAACTTAAATCACCAATGCTTACTGACCTTGTACTAAGGATTCACTACTTGATCTTTATGCAAAACGTCTCCAGTACGTTAAAAATTTTCCAGATATAAAAAAGATGAGTCTTCTAGAATTTATCACAAAATATAGATTGGTAAAAGGTAAACTAGTCACCCAGTCTTCACTCATAGTACCTAGAGTATTTCCAAACTATTCTCCAAATCCAAAGGTAAATTTTACAGTTTATTTTGCAAATATCAATTATTAAAATATAAACCATGGTCAAATAGCCCAAATAATGCTTGGAGCAGTGAAGAACCTTCTGATCAGACTTACATAAATGCATGGCTTGAATATTTGAGTTCACCAGAAGCTGTATTGCATGTTCCAAATTGGGAGGAAAAGATGCATGATGCATTTGAGAATGCTGAGATAGACAATACAGTCAATGTTTCAGTTGTAAAAGATGAAACATCTCAAGAGGAATGGATGATACTTGCCTCTTTCCACAGTAATGGTCTTGCCAATGCATCATCTTCAATTGTTAATTCCCATGATTGGCATTGTGATGCTGTAAAATACACAGAGCAGCAAATTGGAGAAATGCCAAGTTGGATCACAGCAAAAAAAAGAAACTTTCTCCCAAAGGAACAAACATTTTCAATCAATACAGAATCATTCCGTGATGAACAGAGACTAGCTTATGAAATTGTTACGACTCACTCATTGCAAGAGAAACCACTACATTTGATTGTTAATGGGGAGGCTGGAACTGGTAAAAGCTAT
>OZ026595.1:31632053-31644553 GCA_964020085.1 Micromussa lordhowensis
AGAGCGAAATTCGTGAATTTCGTTCTTTGTCTTCGCGACTTTTCAAAGAAAATTCGCCCGAAAATTCGGGCGTATTTTCACATGTCTTGAGCGTTATTTCTTTAAAACAAAGGACGAAAATTCGCCGCATTTTCGAGAGCAGAACGAAAATTCCTTACCAGAGGAATAATTCCGCTTGCAGAATGCGAAATATCGCGCTGACCAGTATCGAACCAACAACGTTCCGTTCTCTTGTGAACAATCGCGGTCACGTTGACGCTTTACTTCTTGCTGTTGTTAATGTGTTAATTCGTCTTTCATGGCGAAGAATTTCAATCCTTTGATCGTTTTCAATGGCACAAACTCGCAAACTTAAGATTGGTCACATCAACGTGTCGGCCAACAAGGCAGGTACAAAAGTCGGACTGCTAGTCGGGTAAACTCGGACAAAAGTATTCTCTAAAAAGGTCATTTTGAAGGGCTACCTCACTAAAGCGACATCAAATGTTGTTTATCTAGTGCCAGGTCTCTATACAGCTCCACAATGTGCCCGTGCCCAGTCCCCTCAGCTGTGAGGACTCTGATTTTTCCTTTAAATCAGAGGAAATGTGCAATTTTTTCGACAAACGTGGATATCCTGCCTCTGTTGTTCAAGCAGGCCATCATCGTGCCCAACAAATTGATCGGCAGTCAGCACTACAAACGTCTCAGAAGGAGAATAATAATAGAATTCCATTCACCCTCACATTTCACCCTCACAATCACGCAGTAAAATCCATCATTCTCAAAAACTTTAAATTACTTCAAAATGATCCCGATACTGGTAGAATCTTTTCGCAACCGCCATTAATTTCATTCAAACGCGACAAAAACATAGGTAACTTTTTAGTTAGAAGTGCATTCAAAACGACTGAACAACCTGGAACTTTTAAATGCGCACACGCACGATGTAAAACATGTCCTTTCATTTACAACGTTGAGAAATTGTCGGGACCCAAGCGATCCATTAAGATCACAGATCAATTTACCTGTACCTCAGCCAATGTCATCTACTGTATAACTTGCACTCTTTGCAAAAAGTTATATATCGGCGAAACAGGTAGACGACTAGGCGACCGTTTCCGAGAACACCTTCGCGACGTAGAGAAAGACGATAAAGACGCTTCTAAACCGGTTGCTAGACACTTTAATATGCCGAATCATTCTAAGCAACATATGGCAGTCTGCGGCCTCTCCCTACATCAAGGAGGCACAGAAAGCCGTAAAACTCTTGAACAAAGATTTATTTTTCAAATCGGCACTCTTAATCCTCACGGTATCAACGAACGCTTTTCATTCAACTAATTCATTCTGTTGTTTTTCACGTTGCCAGGCACCAACCAATAGCGTAGCTCCACATTTCTGTATATAAACCACACACAACCCACAATTCCTTGATTCGCTCCGACGAAGGGCTAACGCTCGAAACGTCAGCTTCCGAATCTCTTTACGGTGGACAATTCACATTATCAACCTAGTTGATAAAACCAAATTATCTTGCAATACTCCCACCGACACAGCACCACAGTTTCTTTAGAAACTTGCCCCCTTTATCCATTTGTTATCATGTTAGCCTCGTTCTTGTCCGACCGCCATGTTGGTATATTATTTTTGACATTCCCTCTCTATTTCACGCTCGTAAAATAGTAAATGGAGACATACGACTGTGCTTGAGGATGTTGGAAGTGCAAAGACATGGGATAAGGGAAGGAAATAAAAGTGCAGAGATGCTTGGATGGCAAGTGCTGCCACGAGTCAAAGGATTCTTTCGCGAACTGAGCCGAAATGAGATGCTCTTATTCGAGCTTATACGGTACTCTTGCTGTAAGAGACTGGTCTGAATAGTTCGGTAATAGCATCAAATCTTCGACGGTAATATTGAGTTTATTTATATCAAAATCGGTCAGTACAAAATGCAGACTGCAGACTGTAGACCGGGTACAAAATGCAGACTGAGTTTAAAATGCAGACTGACAAGAGAAACTGCTTTTTTGCGTCAGAAACGAGATAACATTCGCATAAGTTACCTATTGTCACGCATACAATAACCTTACGATGACTTTGTCATCTCCCATAAATAACACTAATATATAGATTTAGGTCAACCTAAAAGCGGAGCTCCTGTAGCCCGATTAGGCTTATCCAGGATAAGGTTGAATTTTGAGTTCAGTTTTGTAACTTTGCTGCAAGGTTTTCTGCATATTGTTTGGCCTTCTGTTTTGTGTTTAATAATCACAAAACCTGATACATATCCCCCCCTCGGGAGAGTTTTGTCAAGTGCGCTCATTAGTATGCAAACCACGGCGATGTCGGTTGTCGTCGTCGAAATGTTTTTTTGCCCAAAAATTCGGTCTAAATCTTTCGGAGATGGAAGTCAGGACATTCCTAAGGATAAAGAAAGTAATTTGGGACCAGTTGCTGGCTTTTCAGGCAAGGGTAAGCTGTATTCAGCTGTATTTTAGTTTTGCGTGTGCAAATCCAACACGCCACGTTTTTGAATAAATTACGGCTTGAATTACAAAGTGTTTCTTTGATCGTTTGTAGCCCGCCGAGGTCATTTTTTCGTCTAAATCACTTGAGATTAGTTCGAAAAAGACTTGCCCATCCAACTTTCAGCTCTCGGACAATAATTCAGCGTTTTTTTTACCAAAACGCTGCTTGCTCTTACAGTCATGTTTTGCCGTTGCTACGGGCAACTATCTCTTCCTTTGGCTACGCAAGCGGTGGGCGATGTGCCAAAAGATAAATCTAATTAAGTTTGGTTTCGTTCGATTTCGCTGAAATTTTAACATGATGTAGCTGAATTGTTAAGGAACAAATTTTGTCTTTATCGATGTGTGCTAGCTGTTAACGCGAACGAGATATATCGCTTTGAAGTCGTATTTTTGGACAAAATTCTTTGCATAGCGAAATTTCCGGGTTTTTTCGTAATCGGGTCATATGTTTATTTTGACGGCAAAAATAGCCCTGAAAAGGTCATTGAATAACAATTCAAACGAATGTAAATTTGTTATGTTTTGAGATGATTTTGGAGTGAAAAAAAGGTTTTTTCGATATTTGCTGTATATTTTTCCCGCGAAAAATTCCACCGCGATGTCGGAAATGAGTTAATAATCACAAAACCTGATACACACAAAAAAACTGCTTCCACTGTTCCACTGTTTCCACGTAAACACGACAAACGTTACTCCTTTAGCTGACCTAGCATATTGTGTAGCCGCGTTGAGCTCCAGAAAGCCCGCGAAAAATTAAGCCTCCTTTTGGTTTAGAGGTCCCCTTATGATCCCCTTATGGCCGCCATCTTGCGCGACTCCACCGTCGTCGTCGCCGTCGTGCGTACGCGCCCACGAGCAATACCGCTGTCCATGATTAACCATGAGAAAATCCATACATGGGTTTCTTTTTCCTATATGGTTATGGGGCTCCGCTTGGCGGCCCTTCGGGCCGCCGGAGCTCCGCTATAACACTCTCGCTTTTTTTCAGAAATGTTATTATTTTTACCGCATGGTTCGGTACTTATTTATTTCTAGCTGTGGAAAGATCAAAAGATATAACGCATGTGAAACTTCTCTCAAGTTTAGCGGCGAAAATTTTGGACATTTGCGAATGTAAATGCGAATAGTTTATTTCTTGTTTACATGCGAGATTCACGACACTCGTCATTTGCGTGCTGCGTAATACTGCGTATGTTTTGTCTAAACTAATTCTAAAACTGTCCCAAGTATTTTAAATTATGTTTTCAACTTAAACTGTTTGCTCGTTACAAAATAATGAATTTCAGCGATTTGGTGGGTTTTGCTTTGACTCTTACTGCACGTTGTAAGCAGTCAAGGGTGGAACTGGAAGGCTCATTTTCGACCGCCCAGTGCCAAGCAGATTTCCACGCAGAAACTTGAATCGTTGGCTTCCAAATCAAACACCAGATAAACTGAAAGGTTGATGCTTCTTGTGGCATTCAATCGAACATCAATTGAATTTAAAATCCAAGTGCTAACCGCCAAAGAATTTTCCAGAAATACAGCTTTCGAAGTGACCAGCATCCACGGTTTTCGTGTGCTAAGAGCAGCAGTCATGCTGTTTTCTCCACGCTGATTGGATGCATTCCTTGCCATCATCCAATCAGCGTGAAGTAACAGCGTGACTGCGGATGAGATTTCAGAATGTCACAAACGCAAGTCGTTCAAATGCTAAGTTTATAGCAAGGAGCATTCAAACATCTAACAAGCATTTTCGTCAGTTTAATGGACGGGCGTTTCAGTGAACATCAAAACAGCGTGGTACAAAATATCTTGTTGTCATAAATTAATCGTGATGTGATGCGGTCGCGGTCAATTACGGCCGTGAATACTCGATGAAAGGTTTTCGCATGGGTGAAAACAAACAGTTTATTGTGTCGACCTCAGTACATTTTTTAAAACAGAAAAGTTTTTAAGCTATTAGCCTTAGGCAAAATACTCTAATCAGGTAGCTCATGTTGACTCATCCCTCTACAATGACCAGATACCTTCGAGACGATTTCGCAGACCGTTCGAGCAATTATTAATATTGTTTTTTAGTCATCCATTCGAAGAGCAAACCAAACCGTTCGAATGATCTATTCATCCGTTTGAACGGTTTACCAATCCGTTCGGTAATCCATTGGAATGGCCAGCCAAGCCGTTCAAATAATTATTCATGGCATTCGAACGGTCAACCAAACCGTTTGAACAGTTTATGAACCGTTCGATGACCGTTCATCATCCATGCGTTTTTGCCGTTTGAACTGTTTTCCGTTAATGTCCGTTTTGCCCTTCACGGTCACAATTCATCTTTCAACTGGAACTTGACGGCAAACCTTAACAGTTAAACAGAGAGAATTTTCCGAGAAATTTCGAAGGAAAATTCTAGTAGAATGAATTTTCGCTTGAAAAATCGGGCCAAATTATCGGTAGACATCCGAAAATTCGCGTAGACTAAAACAATGGGCAGCGGGAAAATTCGTTGAATTTTATTCGAACTTTCGAGGTGAACAAAACTTCGCCATTTTTCGCCGAAAAGCCCCGAAATTCGCGACTTTCGTCGACTTACGCTCTCATTACTTTTGCACAATACTGTATTTTAGAGGTTCCTGCTCTAATGTGAGACTACTTTAACCCATTGTCTCCCATGCCGGCCGTAACCGGCCGTGCGAAAACCCACCCCCAATTTCCCGTGCCGGCCGTAACCGGCCGTAAAAAGGCAGGTCAGGACAATTGCCCCTCCTACCCTCCCTGAAGATATTTTGGTCCTCCTATTGTTCTATTGTTGTTAAGGACAAATAAACCAATGAGAATGGACCTACTGAGCATATTTTTAGACGACTTTAGGGGTCCTAGAAAGATGGTTTTTCGTCTTAAAATCATGCGCTCGAAAAGCGCAGGTAATCATGGCGCGTTGCACGACAAATCTACAAACTTCCAGGGTCTTGTTTTAATTCCTAAAACGGAGAAATTGCTTCTTTGGCATTTAAAATGAAAAGGAAAAACATAAATCGATGTTTTGGTGGTCTCAGAATGGAAGACCAAGGTGAATGGAGTCCTCAAACCTTTCTGGAGGAAAATTTTTCCTTCCTTCAACCGCGGCGAAAACAAGACGATCGTTGCACTTTCAAGTGAGTTTTGAATACAGATCGCGGATTTAAAGCAGCTGCCTGGACTTAAGAAAACAAAAATGGTAATGTAGAGTATTAGTTCTAAGTCGAATTTAGCATTTACCACGAATGGCAAAGCCACGGCCGATAAAATAACTTCAAAACTTGTAGGGAAAAACTCACGCTTTCGCTTTAGCGTGAATAATTAATTCGAACACGCGGTCATGCGGTAAATCACGTCCGTGAAATTTTGAACATTTTTGTGCTTTTAGATAAGTTTTTTTGCCTTGTGTTGAATGAAAATTTATTGTTATTGAACTCCCTGTCATGTTTCTTTCATTTGGTCTCCTTTATTTCGGAATTTTAGGTTTTAAAAGTGAACAGTATTTTGTCACGCTGAATTTCTGCATATTTAATTTACGGCGACTGCCGTGGTTTGTTTGTCTTGTGTATTCGCTTCCCTGAAATATATTTTATTGAGCCTTGTTCAGCTTCTACAGAACTTTTGAGGAAAGAACTAGGTGGGCACTAAATTTACACAGTTGAAAAACGATTTATCTCAAGATAATTGGCTTGTTTTTGTCGTGTTTTTTATGTACAACTTTCATCTTTCTTTGGCCGCACTGTATAATTTCGTCGGGCGGCGAAAAAATTATCTGAATTTCTTCTTTTAAATTGGTTTTTACTTGTGTTTTTCACCTTAATGGTCTGGTGTTTTCTTAAATGTTATACGTTACAGTAAAAGAATGAAAATTCTGTTTTACTCGATTTCGCTTTGTCCTCTAAAGTCAAAAATTAACTCATTTTTGGGTATTCAATTTTCTCGGGTTTTGTCGCGCGGCAAAGGAAAAAATATAATTTCTTGTTTTCTTACAAGTTAAAGACATCAAGTTAAGTTCTTCCTGTTGATATTTTTTAATATTTTGGCTGTTCAGTTATTGAACTTTCAATAAACGAAGTCTTGAAACCTGACCTTGTGTCTGTGGTTACTGCGCATATGGTTTATTTTTTTGCTTTCGCTCGCTCTGAAATATTCCAAAAAACGCCAGGAAATTAGGGGTGGGTTGCGGACAGTTTGATGCGGGGGTCAATGGGTTAAAGGGAATCTCGGCTGTTGACATGAGTCGACACTAAGTTGCTCCAAATAGTGCTTTAATTACAAATTTTACTAGACAAGGGAAATGTAACATTTAATAATAATAATAATAATAATAATAATAATAATAATAATGATAAATGGAAGAGATTTTGGTATTTAAATTTCCTGCACACCGCCATCTTGAATTTAATGACGTCACTTTGTTGTCTGTTGTTGGAAAGCTGAGGTTCTTTTGTTTAAGGCAATAGGACAACGCAGTGATGTCATGAAATCCAAGATGGCTGCATGGTGGAAATTGAAAAGCCAAAAACTCTAAATCCTACACAACACTATTGTTCTTATGATGCTTTTAAGTGTGAATGCAACCGTAACTTACAGTCAGAACAACCAAGTTCTAGCTTCTAGCAATCTCCTGAACTGAACAGTGTGTCCACTATACACTGAACAAAACATTGAAACAATGCAGATCTTAAATTAACATAACCTTCCAGTTCACATGTTGAGTTTACATGTTGTTTTTGTTGTAAAAAGTTCGACCAACTGACAGAAGACCTGGCAGAGGTCCTTCTTAAGTGTGAATGCAACCATAACTTACAGTCAGAACAACCGAGTTCTAGCAATCTCCTGAACTGAACAGTGTGTCCACTATACATTGAACAAAACATTGAAACAATGCAGATCTTAAATTAACATAACCTTACAGTTCACATGTTGTTTTTGTTGTAAAGAGTTCGACCAACTGACAGAAAACCTGACAGAGATGCTTCTTAAGTGTGAATGCAGCCAAAACTTACATTCAGAACAACCGAGTTCTGGCAATCTCCTGAACTGAACAGTGTGTCCATTATACACTGAAAAAAACATTGAAACTGCAGATCTTAACTTGTCAATGTTTAGTACACTTTTGATCATCTTGTACAAAGTATTAGTTTCACTTACAATCAGAGGTTATGAGCTTTTAACCCCAAGAAATCATTTGTCCAGTGCTTCTGCAATGCAGATGGCCTTGACATAACCTTCCAGTTTACATGTTCAGTTTACATGTAAGACGATGTTGTTTTGTTGTTCATTTTATACAATTGGACGGTATGAATTCGGAAATGCTACCACCATTTCTAATGGAAAATTACTTATATAGGGTTCTGTTAGAATAGCTTTAATGTTATTTTCATTAGGATTTTATTACTATTTACACATGTTGATGCTGACTTGAAATGTTTGCCTTGAAGTAAAGTTGATTCAGTTGTGTTGAATTCACATTTTATGCATTTCTTTTATTCAAATCACCTCTTGAAACCAACTTAGATTAGTTTTCATTCAGCCAGTGCCAACTATCACACCTGTCAGATATATTGTCGCTTTATCATATATGCTTTCTTACTAAACCTAAAATTAGTTTAATATTAAATTAATTGTCGAAAAGTAATCTTCGTTTTGCTTGTAATGAGTTCTCGAAGGGGTTACTCAAAGCAGGGTTAGCAATACTTTGACAATGTTATAACGAAATTCATTGTCAGTAACAGGACAGACGCATTAAAAACTGACAATTTGTTTTTTACGATAACAAATTGTCGAATTTCCCGCTCTCGCTCACTGATGCGTCGCATTAATTTCAAATTCAGGTGGCTGTCCGCATATTGACAATAAAAATTACCAATGAGTGCGAGTGAATTCCTGCACTTATCGTAAAATAGACCTTGGCGACTAGCTCAAAGTAAGATTTGTAGCCCTGGCAACCTCTTTCCCACGCAATTAAAAGTTGCTGCTACCCTTGTGGTGTTTAGAGTGCAACATAGAAACCATGCTACAACTGCTGCAAAGGACGCTGCACAAATGCATAACAAATGGTAGTCTGGTTTAACTCCAACCCTTTCTGCCATACATTGCACGTCAGCATTCACTGCTGATAGGCATACTAGTCATAGATTATCCTAAAGTACATGGTGACGCCCAGGGGTTTGAAACTGAAAATTACACACTTTGTATTCCAAGCATTTTCAGAGATATTAACTTAAAACTACATGTTCAGTTTAAGAGAACTATTAGGTAAAATTCGGAACTAGAACTGCTTTTGAGCAAAGATTCCCTTTTAACATGAGAATAATGTAAACTATGTAGAGCTAATTATCTAATCTATTAAAGTGCCTATCACCCTTAGCCAGTTATACGAAATTTCAAAAATCTATGTATGTTTAAGACGTTTTCTGAAGAAATTAAACGTATTCTGGTTTCTCTCTCCATTTAATCAGACGACGAAAATCGTAATTTTAGCACATTTTCCGCCATATTGCATACAAAAAGGAGCAGTTGAGGGATTGGGTACTAACTATCTTGTGACGTCAACCCGGTATCTCAGATTAGCAAGTTTCTCTCTCGATTTCTGTAACACGTAAAGAATATGCCAGGTAGATGTGTGGTTGGTGGATGTTCTGCCTTCCCAGATGTACAGATCGGTTTGATTTTACATGCTATACCATTTTTAAACGACGACGAACATCCAGAAGCAAGGAAACGCCGAAAAAAGTGGACCGATTTCGTGAAACAAAAGAGAGCTAAGTGGGAGCCGACTTGAAATTTGTCAGTCTGCTCAAGGCACTTTACCGGCTGAAAACGACTATGTTCGCCGCTTCAACTTCGTCAACGAAGTGACCAAGAAGCCGATCATGCCAAGGCTAAAACGAGACGAAAATCGGCATTAACGTTGGGCCATCTGTTCATGCAGAAGCGGTCACCAAAAAAACAGTCGTCAGTGAAAGTGCGAAACGTCGTCTCCAACAAGCGGTAAGATCTGTCAAATGTTTCGGGGAACTTCTTGATTTGTTTATGCAGCCAAAAAAGCTTCTGAAATAATCATGTTTATCTTTAATCTCGAACTCCTTTAGACGCTCAAGAGTGCGAAGAGGCGGATGAAGGCTTCGACTGCAACAGCGACGGCATCCTCCACGGCGGAAATCGAACCGGAACTGGGGAACGAACTTCAGAGCTCAGCCGTACTGGCTGAAAACAGCTCCCCAGGGTTAGATGAAAACAACACAGATAGTGTCAATTGAACTGCATGAATTGGTAAGAAACTTGTTTGAAGGTATATAAACGTGTTCACGTTTTTATTTTTTTTTTACCATGGTCAGGGTGCTATGAAATGAGAATGCGTGCATTCCGCTACAGGCCAACTAAACTCTGTCTCCGTCTCTAAGCTGTTCTATGGCTTTGTAGTGGTCAAACTGACTTGGCGAATTTATGTTGAATATATTTTAGGCTTTCTTAGATTCATTTCTAATTAGGACCAAAAAGCGAATAATAATTTTGGCCAGATGGTTTGAACTATCTTGTATTTTCATTCAACTCTTTTCTTATAAGTTAACATATATGGTCACTCTTCTTGACCTAAACTTCCACTTTCGATGTCCAGAATTTCCCGTAAATAATATCTGGTCAACTGGACCCAAATGGAAAATTGTCCACATTATCCCAAACTTACAAAGCTTCTCTTCCCCACGCTGAATTCCTGAAGTTTTCGGTTGAACAAGGCTGGTTACTGGGGTGAGTCTGTTGTGGGCATGTCACTTTAACAGCACCTCTCTCTGAACCTCAATTTATAAGGTCAAACCCTTATGGACTTATAAACATCCCATCCAGGGGGGCAATACTCCCACCAGCTTCATGCTATAGAAAAATGAGTTGAATTTTGACTGTGTCAGCTGCCTAAGGCCAAAGTGCTACTGTCATTACCTTATGAAATTAGCATATTATTGGAATTCCTGTTGTGCTTAAACTGTCAAAGAAACTTTCAAGATTTCCTTTGCCTATTTAGCATCCCCTAAATCACATTAAATCAATGGCTTATAAACCACCATCATTTGCTTTAGTTACAGAGACTGAGATCCAGCAGCAGCCAAAGACCAGTAAAGGAAAGCCCCATTACTGCACTGCATGCAAGCAACCAATGAAAGGACACAAAAATGTGACTACATCCCCCAAAAATCAGTTGCGAAAGAAACAAGTCTGATTTACATTAAGCAGGACAAAACTCTAGAATTGTACTCTGTAGAATTGTACTGTAGAATGTAACTCTCTTGTTGACTGCATTCTCAGCATTAATGTCAACATCATATTGGGGCGGGGAAAGGGGCGGGATGGGAATAATACCAAGTCATAATGTATTGAAAAATTTACCAGACCTACAGTTCACTTAGCTCAAAACCATGCTCCAATTTTATTTGACTAAACAATTAGCATCATAAGCTATTCATCAGTCAGCATCTTCAGTTTCAAATACAGCATATGCCGATTTCTCTGGAAATGTTTTTCTTATGGAATAGTAGCTACATGCAGGCAAAGGTATCCGTCTTCACCCAAGTATCCATGAATGAGGCAAGTGAATTCATGATAGGCAATACCACGCAGAAACCTGTAACAGAAAAGAACATATTTAGGGCAGTGTAATAACAAAGTAGTAATGTTAAGTATTGATTGATTTATATTAAAAATAAATAAATAACTGTATTCAAGTTCATTGTAAGCTTTGTCTTTTGCATACCACAGCAATTTAAATTCATTACATGGTGTTGGATGAAAGAAATATTTCCTTCAGTATTTCTCGTTCTCCCAAACTTCCACTCCTGTTTCTATAACTTGATAGAAACACAGTACATGTTTTCTTTTTCTTAAACAATAAATTGCTATCTCATCTGGGTAAATGCTCTCAAGTCTCCAGTGAAATTGTTGAGTTTGTATGTAATGTACATGGGGTGGGGGGAGGGGGTGGGGGAATAGACTGGGAATATTTGAACTTAGCTGATATTTTCTTTTCAAATGCCCCCACCACAGGGCAATTGCGGATGGTCAAAGCCCACTAATATTCAAAAAACCTTTGTTAGGAAGTCCACCAAAACCATCAAAAGGGGCATAAAATGACTAAATTTGTTCAAATAAAAAATACAAAATTAATAAAAATAACCAGGTGTATCTTTATGGAAATTTCTACACTATAACTACCAGAAGTCGACTAAACAGGTAAAGAACACCAAATGCACGGGTATACAATACATTTTAGAACCCGAGTTACGTGGGTGTAGCACAAACAAGTGTTTGAACGCATCTAATTTATATTTAATTAAAAATATTTAGGCAAAAACTAGTCAGAGGCTGTTTCTTGAAGGAAAACACTCTGAGCAACATGCTGATCTCTTTGTTTTTTTAAACACAGACGGCAAATTAAAGAACAATTTATATCTACCTGTTTTCCATACCAGTCTGGCGATACTTCGTTTTGTTTTTTGTCTTATACTTGTCGGCAGCCAACTGCAAACTCTACTTCTGTAGGCAAACTTGGCCGAACCCAAGATGTTGTGTAACGCATTTCGGCTTTGTGCCCACCTCTTTAATAACCATTTCGCTGGACAGGCATTCCACGCACTCTTCTATCTCCAAACAGCACTGAAATTCGTTCGGATTTTGTAGGTACTCAGAACTGCATTCTCCACAGTTGCACCTAAAGAAGAACCAGCGGTAAGTAATCGATGTATAAGAACCCAACATAATGAAGCAAACGTGCAAACGCTCTACGTCTGACTCACCACGAATTTATGGGTTCTTTTCCCTCACAACGGTCCTGAAGCTTTCAACTTGGGTCTCTTGCTTTCGTTGATACTCACAAACCCACTCTTCGGTCGCTATCGGCTCATCTTCGTAGGGCTTATATGCATCTACGTCCAGCTCTGTTAGCAGTTAGCGAGGCGGCATTCCCTTCACCTAAAGTCGCTTCCTCGACTTCAA
>OZ026595.1:31649553-31679553 GCA_964020085.1 Micromussa lordhowensis
GACTGCAATGTCCTCCGGACTGGATTTGACAGATGCGCACGAAACGAGTCCCATGCAAGCATTGACTTTCGGTGACTTAAACCACCGACTTTGCTCCAAACCGTGTTCAGCCAGTCCTTTACTAGATCTTCATTCATCCATCCTTTTTCTTGACACCTGACTACAAGCCCGTGAGGAAACGCCATATTCTTTGGTAGTGTTTTACGTTTAAAGACCACGTACGGTGGAAGTTTTGTGCCATCTCCGAGGCAAGCCAGCATAACAGTGAACCTGTCCTTGTCATGTCCTGTTGTGAGAATGGGGACGCTCTTAATACCTTTCTCTGCAACAGTGCTATTTGTCACAATGTCAAATGTCAAAGGTGTCTGGTCTGCATTACCAATATGTTTCAGTTCAAAGCTATGTTGCTTTCTCTTGGAAATAACAAAGCGCTGGAAACTGATCAGTTTGTCTTCGTAGTCTTTAGGAAGCTTCTGCGCGACTGTAGTGCGGCGTCTAATGGAAAACCCATGTCGTTCCATGAAGCGGTAACACCAAGATTTCGAAGCTCTAAATTTTCCTTCTGGTAATCCAGACTTCTGCGCGATAACTTTGGCTTTCAGACGTATAATGTTAGTCGAAACTCCGAAACCTCCTTGGCGTTTTTCTTTGATCCAACAAGCTAGTTCTTTCTCCAGATCAGGGAAAAGCGCAGCGCCACGCCGGTTTGCACGTTTCAGCTTCGGAGTGTTTGTCAATTTTTCCCTTTGCACTCGCCACCTGCGAACACAACTTTCATCCACAGCAAACTTCTTTCCAGCCGCACGGTTGCCATGTTCGAATGCGTATCAAACAACTCGTAATTTGATTCCGGCAGTATATGATGCGCGTGGAGTACCTCTTTCTGACATGATTAGCTGACTAAATTCTAACAAGTTGTTTGGTACTGTGCGTTTAAACTACAGGGTAGGATCGAAAAGTTATTAGGATCAAAAATCGCCCAATCCTGATTGGCTGTAAGTGTTTTATTGTGCTACGTATTGTTCTTCGAGGATTCATTATAATCTGTGTTTTCTCACTATGAGTTTTTGAAGATTTTAACAAAACCTGGATAGATTTTCCTGAATGTGACTCAAGGAATGAATTCTACACTTGCTAATAAACAGGATAAAAACATAAATTGCAAGGAAATGGTTAACATGTGAAGAAAAATGTTGATTTTGTGTCACAAAAATCGGTAAACAAATCACTGCGTGTCTTTTCGACAGAATGCAAATAAGGCATTTCATTGCGTAGCAACAGAATGCGCTTAGCTTCAATTGGTTCATCTTTAGCCGCGTTGGGACTAGGGCGAGAATGATAAATGTGGGTTTGTTTACTCAGAAGCAAAAGAGGTCAAAACAAGATGGAAATGTTTGAGTTTGTCTCTGCCGTTCGTGGCTATCATATCTACAAAGATATTTGGGAGCCATCTGTTGGTGAAAAACTCATTGCACATAGAGAGTTTGGTAATCAGTTCGACAAATTTGCTATCAAAGCGCTCAACGGCGAACAAACAGTGGGCCATCTACCACGCGAATACTCGAGAATAGCGTGGTATTTTCTCGCTCGTGGAGGATCAATTACCCTTGAAGTAACAGGCCGTCGTCGACACTGTAAACAACTTTGTGGGGGAATGGAAATTCCATGCTCTGTAAGGTTCTCCTGTTCAAGAAAAGCGACCATAAACCGTTTAAAAGACCTGTTAACGAAGAAGGTTTGACGGCAAGAAATGTAAGCTTGAAATAAGCTTATACTCATCACCAACGGCTCTTTTAGGAGCCACCAAACTCGCAAAAGCAATGACCAATACTCTCTTGTTGTTGTAATGTAGCATTTATTCTAGTATTATGCCATGAAAGTGTCCATTCACGTAAATTCACAGCACCTTTCCCAAATGGTCTCGCAGATAAGCCGCACCTACGATTTTGATCGCAAATTTATGGAAAAAAGGTGCGGCTTATCTGCGAGTCTTTACGGTACTCCATAAGAGTAACTCCTTCGAAGCCAGACGCAAAGCGAGAACGTCGTGTAGACAGTGAGAGTGAACAACGTGGCACTCGCATGAAAAAGCTGCTTTTGTTTGGATCGAAATCTCCCCAAAAAATACCGTCGCCTAAATTAAAAGTAAGTTTCTTATTTTTGTGTTTATTTGTGCTCGTGTCCTCATGACACGGTCACTGAATTGTTTATGTTTTTGTAGATCAACCGACGATATAGTTCGCCTAGCAAGTTCTCATCTTTGAGTTCCTCGCCTGTGAAGGTTCATAGGTGGACGTTCCAAGAAGAGAGAGCCCTCACGGAATTCATAGGATTGGTCAAGACAAATCCTGATTACGGACTCAGTACAAAGGAATGGCCCTCTCTTCGGCATACCCATCAGTTGTGGACCGATGCAGCATTGCACATCAAGGAGAGTACCTCTTCGAATGTGTTGCTAACAAGTAAGCTTCAGTTTCAATTTTTTATTTTTCATTTGTTGTATTTTTTTAGAAAAAAAAAATTTGTATCTGTGTGTGTACATGATTGAACAGAATTAATCCGAATTTATTTATTACTTCGATTATTATATGCTCCAGTTTTAAAAGTTTTATTGTGGTAATAATAAAATGTATTAACCAGGCTCTTAACTGGGTTGAAATAAAATTGACTTGCCAGAATTTATATACCCAGGCAGTATAGTTGTGTAAGGGTGAAAGAGGTGGAAGTTTCGTTATCACTCTTGCTATATTGACACTTAATATTATTTCAACAACAACATCCAAACCTAATATATTGCTGTTTGTCTACCTCTTGGTGCATGTTTTCACTATACAGTACAGTAGTTATATAACCATGTTATATTATTATTATTATTATTCATTCAAAATCTTTCCTCATTTCTGAGTGGTTAAAAACCACATGCATAAATTGCCATAACCAGCTGCTGTTGACCAAATATTGAACCAATGATGTCAAAAGTGCAGCCCACTGCAAATTATTGAACCAATGACATCAAAAGTGCAGCCCGCTGCAGATTATTAAACTGTTGACCGAGAAAACTTGTTGATGAGGTTGTGTTATTTTTGTGAGTGGAAAAACAGAGCAAAATAATGAAACTCCTTTAAGAAAGGGGTAATTTTATGAATGAATAATAAAGCAAGTATTGAATTCGGCTTTTGTAGGATAAGAAGAATTCTGCAGATCTCAGAGGTTGTTATCCACATTGGCCTTTGGCCTCTGTGGGTAGCACCCTCCTTTATCTGCAGAATCTTCGCATCCTACTCAGCCTCATTCAATAATTGCTAATTATTATTATTATTGTTGGTTTCCCCAGATAGCAGGATAAGAGCAAGGGTTGTCAATCACCTGCGACCGAACTTTAGCACCATTGCAGAAGCTGAAGCTCACTACAATCTGTCCCTTTCCGATTACCTTGATGAATTGGCACCTGGTCAGGCTCAGGTACCAGCAAAGAAGAAAACTGGTTTCCACAAATGCACTCAGACAACATGCACTTCTGATGATTCCACAGAGGCCTTCCAGCAGGGTAACAGTTGCAACTGTAATGGAATCAAGCACTCAAACAACTGACGATGAGCCCATACATGTACCAATACCAGCAGCGGCTTCCGAAATTCCCATAATGGGACTGACGGCGAATGTTACAGATGGGAATCTTCTGTTACTGCTCTCCCAACTCTGCAGGTCCCTCGGCGTGACATGCTTGCTGGATCTGGTGTCGAAATTAACCATGCTGTTGCCAAGAAATGAGCTGATTGTCTGTGCTGACAAGGTTTTCTTGAACCTAGCAGATTTGCAAGGGGAAACATGCAACCCAGTAAATTATGTCTCGTTGTCCCTTGAAGCCATGAAGACTCTCTCCATCATCTCTCAGTCCAGTTTGATATGTAAATTTGTGTACATGCTTGGAACCAAGCGTCCTGGGTCTGGGGAGCCTTTGATGCCAATTAACAGAATGACCTTTAGCCTCATGCAGTATCAGATTGAGTTCTTCAGCTCCACAAATGTTATGCAGGTACAAAAATTATATAATTTAACATGTAACATATTGATGTATATATGAAGATATATAATGGGTGTATATATAAATATATCTTTTCAATCCAGATGTTGCATATTTTTTTCTAGGGCACAAAATAAGTGTTCACAAACAACAGCAAACAGCCAATGTACACTTTTTTACAATTTTAGAAATTATACAATAAATTAACAGGATGATTTTGATAAGTTTAAGGGATTAGTAAGTTATCTCATACACACATTGATAGCAGCAGGATAGCAGGATTTCTTGATTCGTCTTTCATAATAAAATTTGTGCTTTTTTTGCTGTGGTCAGTTTTAATACTGGTTTAATATGTTGTCACATTTGTAGGTAAAAGCCAATCCTGATTTCATGTCATGGTATGAGACCATGTGTGCCAACTTTGCGACTCGATTCAGCCGTATTTTCAATGGTCCAATGTGGAGTGGCTTGCCCATCGAGCAGCAAAAAGATCCTCTAACAGTAAGATCTATCTAAACAACCTGTACTATTTAATTTTTCAATGCAAGTTTGTTAACTTTTTTCGTTGTAATTTAGGCTTTAGATCTAATTACGTGAAGTTGACTTTAAACCAGTTGCTAGTGGTTTCAAATCCTTATTGCTGTCTGAAATGCATAGTTACTGGCTGGTTATTATTTTCTCAAGTTGTGCAGTGATCTTGTCCGACATGTTTGGCTGTTTCTCTTGGTCTTCTTCGTCAAGTACCTTTCGTGCGCTATTGCAAGGTTTTTTTCCTTCAGGTGAACAAATGTCGCTGTCTGAACTAAAACTTCCACTTGTTTTTCGCTTGCTACTTTGGGCCATAAACCAGATATTTGGACATAAAATTGAAAACTTTCGACCAGAATACACGAGAGTGAAATCATACACGTCTTCACTCGCACATGGTAACTGGCTAGTTATTGATATTATCACTAATTTTTGGTTTTAAAGGCACATGTAAACATTGCTGCTCCCAGCTTGAGGACTATTGAACGACGCACAGTGTCCTCTGAATACTCAACAGAACCAGAGATACAGGTTATCTTATATTTTGTTTACTACTTGCTATTAAATATGAATACCAATCATGAATATTTAGATCTTAATTGCATTGAGCTACAAAATTATTGCATTTAATAGCAAAACATTTCACAACTATGCGTAATGAATGTCCTCAAGACCAAGTGCTTGTTTACAGGCACAAGGCACAGATCTCTTTGCTCCCTAGTGAACCTCACATTTGCCTTGATGGGCATTTAGGCGTACATGTAGGCAAGTGTTACTCACTTCAGTGTATTTGCAACTGCCTATGTGATTTGTATCATGATTAAACTTGAAGCACAGTTTTTACGATTTTCAACAGAAATTTCATTAACCTCAAGCTTTTTTCTTTTCATGAAGCATGCTCACACTGTTTTCAACTAACCAGAGCAATCGTGTATTACATTCATTTGACACTATTAATTGACCTTAAATCACATGTTGAAATGTTTGTTTGTTTTTTTAAATCAAGATTGCAGCCATAAAGCATTTGAAAGAGGCCCATCCCAAAGTGGATGCTTGTGATCTGAAAGCTGCCCTGCAGGAGTCAACACGTGGAATTTGGAATGGCGATGTTGACATGGTTGATGGAAAAGTGGATGCTCTTCATAAGGAGTACATGAGTACATGGACAGGAAAGCCTTGATGAATGGCAGCATTGATCAGCTTCTGCAGAATGTGGCGAAAATGGTTGATCTGCTGAAGGAAGATATTATATTCTTGGCTGCTGGTCTGGAGGAGTCTGAAAGAGATTATCGAAAAAAATTTGACAGCCCCTCAACCCCACAGCAGATCCTGATGTCCCTTTGTTGGGAACGTGTAGAATACAATACATTATTGCAACAAGCCCAGTGTTTCCTTGCTACAATGGTTAACTTGGCAGATCGTCTTAAGCAGAACTAGCCCCAAACAAGGGAAGTTGCCAAATGCATAAGAAGTCTGAAAGATGACAAACACAAGTATCTGCGCAATTTGTATGCCAAGAAACGCCAACCAGCGGCCACACATGTTCTTGTTTTCCTGGTTTCAGAGGAAAGACGAAATAGAAAGCCATATGCCCTTCCTGTGCAGTACATACCCTACAAGTCAATTAAAGATCAACATGTAAGGGACTATGTGAATAAGATCAAGGAGGCAATGGTGTCTGCAGGGATGAAACCAGTTGGTAAGTGCCGGTACGATATTGTTAGGGTGCGTTTCTTTGAGAAAATCCAAGATTGGATTCCAAAATCCGAAAGAATTTGAAAATGGGTTTTGCATTTCTTTACTAAACAGATTAATCCAAGATCTTTGGGTTCATGGTGCGTCAAAGGAACTGAAGAATCCACTTCCAGAGTGAATTCTTCGGTTCCTTTGACGCACCGTGATCTGAGATATCTTGGATTGATCTGTCTAGTAAAGAAACACAAAATTCATTTTCGTGTTCTTTGGGATTTTAAAATCCAGTCTTGGATTTTCTTAAAGAAACACACCCTTAGAAACATCATCTGTATTGCTTTAACAGTAACAGCAATTTGCACATTGTATAGTAGTATCTCTAACATCTTATTGTCATGAAATTTTCAGGAAAGCTTTTACACTTACTTGCACTCTACTTGTTTGATTTATACTCTTTTCAAAATCAATTTTCATGTCAAACCTTAATCTCAGTCCCAAATGCAACATTGTGTTAAGCTCCATAATTGGATTGTACATTCTTTCTCTGTGTCTGTGTCTGTAGCAATGTTTCTTGCAATGTCCTTGCAGAATACATGCAAAAACTCTAAAAACTACCTCTTAAATTTAATCAGGAAGTGTAACCGATGGGGAATTTAGCTCACTAAGAACTCAGGGAGAGACAAGACCCTTACATCTGTGGCAACTCATCCATGATGCAAAGGAGAGTGTAAGTCGACAAAGTAAACAGACCCTCCTTAAAATGTTAATCAAGTTAGGGGGTAAGTGTATTTTCTTCATTTATCTACTAAATGAGAGTTTCCTTGGTGATGCTATCCTACACTTATCTCCAATGAAAACCATGTAACACTGACAGAAAAGAATGTGCCTATCATGTACATGCTTGTATTCATCACTCTTGTTAAAATTTTACACCCCCAAAAATGTAGCTCTTGAAGAAATTCATTCATAGCTCTAACAGAACATTTCATCAATAGGCTGCTTTTAAGGAGAGTATTTCAATATATTCTTCTCATCCTTTATTTCAGGTTGTAATCTATTCACGTAAATATGCCTCATAGGCCTCTTGCACTAAGAGGTCACATGACCAATGCTTTCCTTAAACATCAAGTTGTAATCTTGCTGGTGCCAAAAATCAACAGAACACATAAAATTATCTTGCACCCGAAATTTGAGAGGAAACGCATTTAAGGGAGATATTTTATGGTACTTTGATTTTTCAACAAATTAGCATGATTTGTATTGCCCACCATTTTGGAGGGCATACTCTTGCCCTCCTACATGGCGACCAAAACTACATGTACTTTTTGGTCATATCTTGTTAAATGCTTGATAGTTTCGTTCAGATTTGCTATAAACGTTACCACATCATCTTTTCAAACTTTTCCTTGAAGTTTGAGTGCAAAATTTGTGTCAGAAAATGGTAATTCATAATTTTAAAAATCAAGTTCTGGTCACATTACCAGCTATGGACTTTCTCATTGTAAGTAAATGGTGCGGGTTTGAAAAGCCAAATCACTATTATTTTGTTTAAGAGATGGTCAACTAATAGTGTTTCAATGGCAATATCATGCAACTTTCATTTTCATAAAAACAATATGACATGACCTCTTAGTGCAGGTGGCCTATTGTTTAAACTTTTTATTCTGTTTGTTTCCTTGTAGAAGATGCTGATGGGGTGCCTATTGTTCAAATTCGTGATGAAGCGATTCCCTTTGAAGTGATTGATGAGTTAGACAACCTTCAGCGCAATCACCATATGTCTTTAGAAGATGCTGTTACCCATGTTCGTGGCAAATTGGTACCAGATGGATACCAACCATATCCATTCAGGCCGAATACCCCAGAAAGTTTCTTGGATAAACTGAGATCTTTAATTGGAACCTACCGGTTCCGAGCACGAATAAATGAATATAAGTTGCAAGGGATTGACTTCAGTACATATCTCTATGTACCAGAAGTCGACCCAGTGACGAAAGAAATATTTCATGAACGAGAGGATCACTGCCATATCCTGAAAAGAATATGGAAACACACCAGGGAAGGAGGACCTGAAGACATGGATCTTCACGGCTTTGATGAGGCAATGAGAGATTCAAAAACAGGCCTCACTTACGCTGCTTTAACTGGGCAAAGGAAGCAATCAGTACAGGATGCAGAGCGAATGCTTTCCTTCCTTGTGTCGGATTTCTTGGAAGAGAAAGGATATCATCAGGAAGCCTCCTATGTCAAGATTGTTGCAGGTGCATTTTGCTCTTACTAACTAAAGTGAAAAAGTAATTTTATCTTTGAAAACTAATGTTCCATAAACTGTAATTGCCAGCATTAACTTTTATTTCCAATCCCCCCCCCCTGCCCCCCTTCTACTCAGACAAGGTACTGTCATACACTGGACATTACTCCCAGTATATTCTGTCAGGTGTAATTTTCTTATCAATAGGCTGGTGATGCAAGGGCTTATTTTCAGGGAAAATTCTGTTTTATGTTGTTGTTTTTTTCAACATGCATTTCATGTTTTAAACATCTCAGGTTGGCACGAGGCAGCAGATGGCAGAGGGTTGTCAGAATTGGAGCGATGCAGAAAGAACTATGCCATGTTGAATATGATTTTGGATGACTGGATGCCTTGGCATCAGGATAATTATGACTTTGCTTCAATAGACATAAACAGGTCAATACATATATTATAACAGCTATATTCTTAGTGCAAAACAATTTCTTTCGTTCTAATTTGAATGTTGAAGTTGGTAAGGGACCAACATTGGGTGTAAGTATTATGTTATCTTTTAAGAGATAGTTGATGTCACTGTATGGCAAAACAAACCAACACTACATCATGTCACCTGCATACCAACATAAACATAAATAATAACATTATTATTATTAATATGAGGTTTTGTTTCAGGCCTGCGAAGGGTGTTTGTGGTTTTTCGAGGGAGACAGTCATTGCCATTGTTTGGAATATAGGAGGAGGGAATCTCTGGTAATTGGTCATGAGGAACATCTCCGTGCAGGTAGCACTGATGATGTTGAAGCCTTCTTTGCCCTTCTGCATCGCTTTCTGGGGAACATTTTCACCCTAAAAGAATTCAAAACTATGTGGAGAAAAGTTGTCAGGTAATAAAAATTGAAATTTTCTGTCTTTTCTTTTTCCATCAGCAGTAGATACTTTCACTTAAAACCAAATTTTTTAATGCAAGTGAAAGTTTCTCCTTCAAATTTTCCCAGTATAAGCTTTTAAACCAAATGGAGAATTTCACAAAAGTTCAAGAGCAACTTTGGACCTTATTCCACACAATCCCTTCTTTATTTTTTTTTTCTCAAGAGGTCCATTTAGTGTGTTCAAAGTCACTCTGCTATCCAACTATTTGTTTTGATGTTTTTGAATCCCTCTTGCAGGGAATTCTGCAAAAGGACTGCTGATGACCTTCCTTTTTACTATTGGACTGGGGATGACCGGTACAGTATGGACGACTTGCCATCCTTTAATGAGTCACCACAGATCGATGATGGAGATGATTCTGATCCCATCAGTCATCCACTCCGCCTACACAGATTGACATTGAATAGGCGTGAAGACAGCTCCATCTTTGTGGCAGGCTGTTCGTTCCTCCCAGCAAGAAATCAGCCCACAATCCGACGCCTGTTTAGACCAGCAGCAGAATTACCCCCCTCAAATTAAAAATTATGTAGGAGCATTATCTGTAAACATGTGCCTGTGTGGTATCAGAGTATACACTTGACTGCAGTAACCAGCTGACAAGTTTACAATGTATTTTTGTTAGGATGTAGAAAATTAGTTAAAGGAGGTGACAACTCAAAAAAAATGCTGTTTGAGCAATGCTATGTGAAAAAGAAAGTCATCAAAATTGAAAAAGGGCCCTTTTTTTTGGAGACTTCACCATCTCGAAGATCAGCTTCATCACTGAACTAAAAAAAAATACGATGTAAAATTTCCTCAGTCACTTTAAATACATGTCAAAAATAGTATTCAATGAGGCTTACTTTACAAGGTATCCTGTTAAATGTGCAAAATATTTTTAGCAAAACTACCACTACAACTCAAAAATCCAGACAAACATGGTAGGGAAAACTTATACCATCTTTCAAAATCGACACATCAGAAATTATTCAGAGAGAAAAGCCACCATTATTTCAATCACGATACCAGTTTCGATAGTTTCTAACACTCGATCTCGCTTTACCGTTGTGACTTGCAATTAAGGACATTTTGTTTCGTTTTAAGCAGTTTACAAGTGAAATATCTGTCTATATCGAGCGTAAACATTACCAAACGTAATGTACGCTTAAGCGTTTGTGTGGTTTACACATGGCTATCTGAGAACAACACACGATGTAAACTACAACCACTCTATCGACGCGCAGCCCACATTACTCAGCCTTTGATAAATAAATACAGTCCACAAAAAGCTTTTTCTTACCTCTGTATCACATGATGAAAGAATACGAATGAGAGCCGGGCTTTTAACGTCCTCAAATATCTCGTCAATCTTAGTTTCATCTACCACAACAGGCACCAACGCAACACGTCTTTCAGTCATTTTGTCGATAAAACTCAGGTGAATTTCACGACAAATCAGCTTCATACAACTGAAATGAGCCAAACCAATTTGGGAAGTCATCTTTTGAAACACAATGAACATAAACAAGCGAAGAATTCTTCAGAAATGAAGCTTGATTTTGCTCGACAGTTCAAAGACACGCCGCCATGAGCCACTTGGAGCTCAATAGTTTTTTAATGATGACGTCACAAGAAAACGATAATATAGTTTATATGCGCAAGGAACTATGGGTATTTTGCAATGGCCTCTGGGATTGGTGACGGACCTCCTCTGCACCGCCACCGTATGAACCAGACTCCACTATCAGGCTTTATTGAACTCTCATGTTCAGAACTAGCCACAATCTTGTTGACATTAAAAGTTTACTGATATTTTTTTCAGT
Organism: Micromussa lordhowensis; assembly: GCA_964020085.1. Lineage (NCBI taxonomy): Eukaryota > Metazoa > Cnidaria > Anthozoa > Scleractinia > Lobophylliidae > Micromussa > Micromussa lordhowensis. The sequence continues at coordinate 31,660,781 of OZ026595.1, forward strand.
ATTCTGACAATTGATTAACAAACTGACTCAAAGTTGTCTTCCGATCCTGGATTTGCATATGACCAGCCATTATCTTTTGTTTTACGTGAACAATAGAAGACGCGGTAACCATGCGTAACGGATCGAAATTTCAAGCTTCTGATTGGTCAGTTCATCCATAACCAGTCTCACTCAGGGTATAAAAGCTGCGCGTTCGTGAGCCCTGGCCACAACTGCTCACAGCCACTTGAGCACTGTAACAAAAAGCAACAGACAAAGGAAACCCACTCTGTTTCCGAAACCATTCTTGCAAAACAAAACAAACAGTTCTTATCAGAACTCTATGGCCACTCCAAACGACGATATAGTCGCCGCCATTCTCGCCGATATGAGAGACAGCCAAACACCACCAATCTCTCCAATCAAGTCTCCAACAAAAAGAGGCAGTTCCGACTCAGAGGAAGAAGTTCCAGCTTCCCAGCCGCGGTCTCCAATACCAGCCCAGACCGCATCTCAGACCAGACCAGAACTTCAACGCTGACTTGCGAAAGATCTGCGAACGAGCGGAACAGGACCTCCTTCAACTCATGATCCAGCAACAGGAAAAGAACGTTAATGCAGACACTGAGGCCATCGACGCCCTCAAGCAGAAATTAACTTCCATGATTCCTGACCAAGCGAAACGTGAGCAAGCAGAGAAAAGAATCCTGTCAGCTACGAGCAGAGCCAACTTCAGAGCTTCCAAACACAGACGTGCCAACAAACAGCAAAACAAGGTTCATGACATTAATGACTTGAAAGCCAAGATCAGCGAACTTACAACTCTTGTAAATAGTTTTTCCAAACGTGAAAATAAAAAAGAAAGAGTTGCATCATATTCAAATGTGTGTTTCACTGACTCTTCCCGCGCCAAACCCGTGCGAACTCAGACCATTAGCCAAAAGAGATCCAATAAGCGAAAAGCCTCTAGAAATCAGTACAAAAACCAACTTAGGACTTGAGAAATTCATTAAAAACATGTCCAATACAAATCTTACTGACCAAGAAATTGTTTGCTTGCGAAAGACCCCAACCCCTGAAAAACTGGCTTCACAAAGAAATCTCATTAGAGATTTTAATCCCTTTGCCCGCTCTATGCGTTTAAAATATTCTTCGTTTTCACCCACGTGACCTAATAACTTGACAACGGTTGCTATCTGCCATGTTGGTGCCCCTCAAGCGTAAACAAAGCCTACTTTTAAGAGAGCGTGAGTGCGATAGTGAAAATGGTTCTTTGCATTGTAGTTGGATGTGGAAGCAAAAGTGAGAAGCACAAAGGCATAGGATTCTTTCGCATACCTTCAGTCATCACTACCCAAGGTCAGGAATTCGAAGATATCACGACAGAGGAGAGAAAGATGGATTTCGGCGATTAGTCGGGACGATACACGCACCAAGGAGGTGTTAGAAAGCGAGCGAGTTTGTGGTCGCCACTTCGTGTCAGGAAAGCCTGCACAGAGCTGGGACAAACATAATGTCGATTGGATACCAACTTTGAACTTGGGCAAGAAGATATACAAAGAAAAAAAGGTCGAGGCTGCGACAGAAAGAGCTGAGAGAGCAAAGGCTTGGAGGAAAAGCGCCATTGAAAGGCAAGAGCAGGAGGCTGCGAAGAAGAGAAAATTATTGAACCAAACTGGCAAACGTGTATGTGACATCAATTTTGCTGGAACCGCTAGTTCTTCGTCGGAAAGAGATGGTGATATTCTTAATGAAGCTGTTGAGATGATGGGGTTTGAACCTGAAGAAGCGGGACTTACTTCAGTTGTTGGTGCGAGCTGTGAGGAAGGTGATATGAGCTTAAATATGACGGCGACAGTTGGATCAGTCGCTGAAACTCAGTGTGGAGATCCGTCTGCTGTTTATAGTGCGATTGGCGAAGAGAATGCTGGAAGTATGGCAGCTATGGTGTCACCAAGTGCTGAAAGTCCGGAAACCCAAGATACTCTACTAGCTTCAGCTGCTAGTGCGAGTGGTGAAGACTCAAGCTTAAGTGATGCAAATCTTGGACTAGCAGCCACAGTTGCTGATGCAGAGACTCAGACTTAAGAATTTGAGTATATGTTCGCTAGGCCTCAACGATGTCAAGCACCAGGTAAAGATTTTTTAACTCAGACGAGAAAGTTCGTTTTTACACGGGACTGCCTTCTTTCGAGATCCTTATGGTTGTTTTTGACCAGGTGTCTCCATATGTTACTCGCAAAACTCAGTCGCTAGACAGATTCCAGGAATTGGTCATGGTGCTTATGAAACTGCAATTGAACGTCCCGTTTCAGGACCTTGCCTACCGTTTCATGGTATCCTTGTCCACTGTCATACACATTATTCGTCTAGACGAATAATGTGTATGTTGTATGCCTCTAAACGTCGCACACAGACGCATAGAAAAACACAGACGTCAAGAAAAACCCGAGACACATTAAACAGTCGCACAAAAAAAAATACGAGAAACATCAAAGCAGAACAAATTCCGGCCATTTTGTTTCAATTTTAGCAGCTACAAGAATTCTCGTGTCTAGTCTTTCTTTCTAGTTTTATTCATTTATTCTAGTTTTTATTCATCTAAAGTTAAAGATGAACAGACTCAGACGAATAATGCATCTTCCAAGATAAATCCCTGAGCCATTACAACCATTAACTATTTTGAAAGGCGGTCAATTACAATCTTAGAAAGGCTTTTGGTGAGAGAGTAGTAAGACCAAACTGATGACAATTCTGGTGGCACAGATGGTAGAAAGATGAGTTTAATAGCAACGAAACTCACTCGAATATAATAACATATACAGTCTTAACAAAACGTGTTTTTGATTACTCAACATTCTTATTCATAAGCCGCAAAATGCAAGAAATATTCAATCTATAAATCTATCTAACCTTTAACTGTAACTAAGTAGACTCGGTTCAGAGTTCTAACTTCGTTTATCATCAATTTAAGAATCAACTAGCTTGATTCAACTAGCTAATTAACTGCAAGAAACCTTCAATTTTTTAATCTCTAACCTTTAACATTAACACTCGATTAAGATGGTCAACTTTCTTTCATAAATTCAAGAATCAAGTAAATGGCACAACATACTGCGAGAAACCTTCGCATTCTACAAATGTTAACTTTCAACAGTAACTGACTCGGTTAACAGTTTCAACTTCATTTCATCAACTAAAACAAACAAACGGAGAAAAAACATATCAAGTTCTTGTCCTCTTTATTTTCTCTTTCCGCTTCTAGATCTCCAGATAATGTTCCGTATGTAAAACCATGTGCCTATTCCGGTATACAGCAACCTCACCCATGCATGTATCCACTTGGGGCTATTAATTATGGTCTTCAGTGCAATAACAAGACCACTTGCTTTACCACGTCGTTTGCTAATCTGCCGCATGCTGTGGTAGCCTAGGCTTGTGTTGTAATCGATACTTACTCGTGGTAGTCGGTAAAGGAATGGCGCTGTAAGATTTCGGAATTGTGTGTTTATCATGCCCAAAGCGTTAAAGTTGTCTACAATGCTTCTAGAGCTTCCTGTCAATACGAAATCAATGATAATCTCGAGAACTTCATTTGGAAGGTCCTCCATGAAACGGTCTTCTTGCTGGCTTCCTTCATTATCAAATTCATGTGCCGCACTTCAAGAGTCTTGATCTGTAGGCCCCTCACCATTATCGTTATCTTCCTCCATGACATGGTCTTCTTGCTGGCTTCCTTTAGTATCCAATTCATGTGCCGCACTTCGAGGGTCTTCAGCTGCAGGCCCCTCACCATTATCGTTATCTTCCTCCATGACACGGTCTTCTTGCTGGCTTCCTTCATTATCCAATTCATGAGCCGCACTTCGAGAGTCTTCATCTGTAGGCCCCTCACCATTATCGTTATCTAATTCTACTGAGTTGTTTGTATAACCTTGATTCAATGCCGATAAACTGACATAATGAATGCCTTGATCTTCCGCGAAATGTCCCAATACCAATGTGGCAAAGGGAGTGGAAAATTCAGGAGATATAACAGTTCTGGCGTCTGGACCCAATGTCGATATTATTACAAGCTCAACGTTGTATAGGTTGGCGACAGCTTGAAGAGTAATATGATCGCCGTAAGTACCATTTTGGGCCATACTAGCGAGGTATTGAGGCCAAGGTATGCCTGCGAAAAGTTCAATAGGAAATTCGTCCTGTGTGTTGGGGTTTTCAGTTAGATATCGTACTATTTCTCGCCGCAAAGACTCCTCGGAACGAAAAACACCAACAGTTTGAAATAGGTGGGCCAATGCTGAAAACTGGCAGTTGCCATCTCCTGGTGGGTTGAATACGACATCATACCCTTGATCACCAAAAGGTTCATCAAGTTCCTTATGTGTCATAGGGATGTAGTATTTTTCCCGGTGGGCTGCCTTTTTAGCTTTTTCTTGTTTTTTCATTGCTGAAGAACTCGTCTGTTGTCTGGCTCTCACACGTTTGCGTTTTTCTTCGGCAGCTGTAGCACTTGTCACGTCTTCTACCGAAACCCAGTCACAGCAAGACTTGTCTGTTGTAGGAGACTTGTATGTTATTTTATATTTACCTAACTGTACGTTTCTTTTCATAATCGTTCCGTCAACAACAAATCGTTTCTTTGGAATAATGCGGTTTTTTCCTGAAAATGGAAATCGGAGAAGAACTCTTTCTCCCACTTTGTAAACAGAGGGTGGGTTGCCTTTCACTCTCCGTTTAATGTACCGCTCGTCCCATATGTTGTTGGATACCTTCGCTTTTGATCGAATTTTGCGGGTACGTTCAACGTTACTATTGAAATCACAGGCCCTAGGAGAAATTTTAGCTGTAGATGAAACACTTTCTTGGCAGGAAAATCCGCTATCCGCCATCTGGGATAAGGAATTTGATGCTCATCCATAAAACACCTCAAAAGGAGATTGGTGTCTCAAAACGTCCATTGGTTCCTCGTTTAGGACCTTTTGGTATTCTGTTAATTTTGAGACCCAGTTTACTCCAATCTTGGAATAATTTATAAGGTCGAAATTAATCTTTTTTCTTAAAGATCTATGCGACCGTTCTACTTTCCCCTGCGACTGGGGATGGTATGGGGACCCTCTTATTATTTTCACTCCAAGCGATTTGCACAGCAGATTCACGGCTTGTTTGAATTCCCCTCCGTTATCCGATTGGATTACTCAAGGAGGGTCCACCTCTGTGTACAGCTTTTTAAGCTCTCTTGCTACTAGCTTGCTTGACTTTCCAGTCAGAGGACGCAGCCACAAATATCGACTGAACACATCTTGGACTGTTAGAATGTACTGGTATGTTTTTCCTTTCTTCGACACAGCTGAATTTTTCATATCAACCAGGTCAATTTGATGTCTTACCTAGAAGCAACATAACAATGAAATATTTGATTGTATAATATGTGCTACACTTCTATATTTTCATAAAATCAATGTTAATAATGCCCATGGGGTGTTCTCGTATGGCGGATAATAAAGAATGCCTCTGTCCCGGTCTCCATCCGGTCATTTGGTGGTATTCTAGCTGGTACCACGCCTAGGGAGGGATACGTTGGTGAGTTTTTGCTGTGTACCTGCGCTGACCTCTCAGAACCCCACCCGATTATAGTCAGTTTCTGGTCTATTTTGTGACCAATTATAAACCCTATCGTAGTCATTTTTGGGCAAATGATTTTCGTTCTCTAATTAAAAGTCCCGAAAACGATGTTCGACCTCCAAGTAATTCTGTTTCTAGAAAATCCCTTCCCCTAATCCCCCCTGGGGGGCACCACGTAATTATCAGTAAATCAAACGTAAACTTATATATAATTATATCTAGCACGTGTACTTATGTTGACATGAGTTAAAAATGAACTCCGGGGGGGGGGGGGGGGCTTGTCAAAGTTTTTTACTGACCCCTTGACCTTTTATATACCTTTTTTGACCAGAAAAGGTACCCTCTTTATATACCTTTTATTAAGAAAAGGAACCCCTTTCTCATACCTACTTTACCTTTTCACATAGGGCTTAAAAAATAAACCGATACAGCAGTATGATGCGCTTTTCGAAAACATTTAATAAAGACCCCTTTAATTACCCAGATGACCGATTTTCCTACCCTTTTATATACCTAAACTTGTGAAATCCCTACCCTTTTATATACCTCAAGCCCGAAAAGGTACTCCTTTGGGACGGAGCCTCCCCATATAGGTCATTATAAGGAGTACCCCCCCCCTCGAATGAACTAAATTGTTAAGACACAAAGATTGTTTAGGGTTGATTATTTTGGTCTAATGACAAAATTTAACAATTACATCACAATTCCTACCTGAACTGCTTTCGCTCTTATGGGCCGCTGTATCGCTTTATTTTGAAATTGTGCGTTGATCTTTTGACTGAGTCGGCTTTTTGATAGTACTTTCTGGACATTTCTTTCGCTAACACCTTGGAAGCGTTTATTTAGTCGTCGGTTCAGCTTTCTGGAGCCGGCGCCTTTGCAATGTCGAAATTCCTCCTCAACCAAGGAATCCAGTTCGCATGTTTTTGTGACTTCTTTGCCTTTAAAAAATAGCCTTTTCCTGCCATTTACTTCAGAGATAGTAAATTGTGACTTGGCTCTCCAGAAACGAACACAGGCTGCCTGTTGGCTACGCGAGCGATCTTTGACAGGTACAACAAATTCTCCAGCCGTTAACGCAAAGAGAGTTGCGTAAGTGTCGTCGTCAACTGATGACATTTGACGAGAAGATTTCTCTTTTGCACACGTTCTGATAATATAAATGCAAAGCGCTAACAAGGTACACTTTGCAATCATGTTGCTTACAGTCGAAGACAACCTACAAAACCGTATTCCAGACAATTCCAGACAAGCATCATGAAATATAACCCTCTTTACGTCAACAAGTAATTAGTCTATCTACTCTCCCGTTTAGTTATAATGTAGTATTTGGATGTCGGTCGAGAAAAGAGGGTGAAATTCTGAAGTACACAAGAAAATTGGCGCACATCTAAAGCTTATTATGTAGAAAATAGTAAATTTTTCGTTTAAACTTAATGGAATATAAAGACAAGTCAGCATTGTGAACAGACATGCATCATGCAGACATGCCTAGACCTCCGGACCTCACGTGGAGGAGGTCTGTCTGGAACTTCTGTGTGGTCACAGCCAATGTATATGTTTTCCAACTACAGTCGGGAACCCAGTATTACGGACACTTTATCATTCCCCGAAGAAAAGCTCATACATTTTTTAAATAACCCGCTTATATATTACAGATACCCTAATAGTAAGGCTACTCTATACTATTATAGATCGTCAACCCCGCTTTACGGACACTGAGCACAAACCCGGCGAATAACCTTACGACAGTAAAAGCATCGATGTCGTTCACAGTTATCCCACCCTTACTAACGCGTTATTACATTTGGGGTTAACTTGTATTACATTTACGGTTGACCGGGTTATTACATTTAGCGTTAAATTTTATTACATTTACGGTGGGGTCAGTTATTACATTTAGCGTTAATTTTTATTACAATTACGGTTGGTATTACATTTAGAGTTAATTTGTATTACATTTACGGTTGGTATTACATTTAGCGTTGTTATTACATTTAGCGGTGATACAGGTGGCTCTGAACCCCATGTACAGAATGTTTTCAAACTTTGCCAAAAGTTGCGTCTTATCATGCTTATCAAAAGTTGACAATATAAAAAAAAATTACCGTGCCGTTTTTGAATTATAAGCCTAAAGCTGTAATTAAGGGTGTTTTTCAGAGGTCATACTGTTGCTATGGTAACCTTTTGTGTCAAGAAAATGATGACAACGTGTTCATTAATGATTGGGCAGTTTTTTTGATACCATGATTTTAGCATCAAATGATAAACAGTGGTCATAACGACCTATCCAAATGTAAGTGCTGGAAACTGTTTTGAGCCACCTTAAACAAAACCAGACATTATGGCCTGACATAATGTAATTTATGTCAAGGCATGGTGTGCACATGATGATCCGTTGGATATAGGCTGTACCAGGTACGCGAAATCGAGCTAATGGGATCTGGGGGCGTTGCCGCCTTACCAAAGGTCAACTTCCAAATCTCAAAAGCGTGGCGGTATATTACGGCTAGTTCCGATGCTATTCGTCCTTCTTTCCTTTGCCATCGACAAAGACAGATCACTTGAAAGAAAAATCTTCTTAGGCAAGTATTATCATATTCAACTGGAAAGAAGCTTATCAAATGGCTTTTCAATGCACAAAGAGCACAAAACTTGTAACTTTCAATTTTAAATTCCTTCATAGAAGAATATCCACAAATAACTTCTTGAAAAAAATTGGTCTTGTCGATAGCGAGAAATGCACTTTCTGCGAAAAAGAAACAGAGAAACTGGCACATTTATTTTGGACTTGCCCAAAAACTCAAGCTTTCTGGACCAATTTCAAAGTATGGTTACAGTCATGCCAAGTTATCGCTAAAGAGACACCCTTAGAGCCTGATACAGCACTGGGTCTAAGGCCAGATAACTCTAAAAATAAACTTCAGATTAACTTCTGGTGCTTAAACGCTAAATATTATATTTGGCTATGTAGACAGAAAAAATGTCCTCCAAAACTAGACAATTTTTTACAGTATTTAAAACATATCTATGAAATAGAAGGCAATAAAACTACAATCGCCTTAAAAAAGTGGGAGCCTCTGTTGGCTATTTTGTAATCTCTTGAGAACTTGATCCTAGTCCCCTGAAAATGAAAACGACAATGAAGGAAAATAAACAAGGCATATATATACTACATACCATATACCATGTATAACTTTTTCAGTCCGAATTTTAGAATCAAAATTACTATCACGAGTAAGCTGGCACTTTAATAATTTTTTTTTTTTTTTAAATGTATTGTATTTCGTTGTGCAAGAATTGTAAGTCGGGTAAGTAATCTGAGTAGATTGTAAATATTGTAATTACTGTAAGTATTAGTTTGGTTGGTGTAAGTATTAGTATTGTTAGTAGAGTAAGTAGGCGTATTGTATTGTAAGTAATGCAAATAGTATAAGTGTTAGTATTGTAAGTGGCGTAAGTAATAAGTATTGTAAAAATTAAAGATAAAAATTGAAAAAAAAAAAAAAAAAAAAAAAAAAAGTATTATCATATTCTAATTTTTAATTATGGCCCCAGTGCGTGTTTTGGTTCTCGGTCACTCGTTTATCCACCGTTTGCACACTTTCCTTTTGAGTAATTTTAATGCCCACATCGCTGCTAACTTGAGCTTGCCGGGTGACCTCCAAATACCATGGCATGGGATTGGAGGGAGGACGGTCCCTAAAACTATACGTTTTGACCTACATGTTGTTGAAGAGTTCGCTCCGAATATAGTAATTCTACAGTTAGGCACCAATGATCTTACCACCACTTCGGCCGTTGAAACGGGCTCGGCCATTGCAGACTTAAGTCGGCTCCTACACGAGTCATACGGTGTTCAAGTGGTTTGTGTCTGCCAAACAATTTATAGGCTGAATTCACCATATTTTAACAAGCAGGTTGATTTGTTAACAAAGTATCTTAGGGTGGTTTTAGAACCGCTACCTTACACATTTTACTGGCGTCACAGAGGCTTTTGGTGTTGCAAGTCTCGTTTTCTTGCTCGTGACAGTGTTCATTTGAACAATCGTGGGAGTTACAAATTTTTTCGTAGCTTGAGAGGGGCGGTCCTTAGATGTATGCGCATTTTCATGGCTAGTTGATTTCTTTTATATGTTTTGATTAAAGGCAGCACTACTCTTGAGTTTAAATTGCCAGTTCCACTTTATTGTTCTTTGCCAAGCCGGTGTTTTTGATTGACAACAGCTGTGCTATTTGTTCACATGCTGTCGGGAACTTTGTTTCCTATATATCAACAGGCTTGTTATATTGTTCAGCCACGATCTGCGTATCGTGTTTCTTTATACGGCTTTGGTCATGTTATTGTGCGTAGCTTTTACCATTTGAGTGTACAACCCCCTTTTTGTCCGCCCACCTTTTGGGGGCGTGGCCAATGCACTCGGTACTAGCGATTTTGCACGTTATTTTTCGTGGAACTTGGCTATCTTAACATTGCGCTGCCCCATTGTTCATTCCATTGCCGTCAATTACTTGCTATTTCGAGTGGCTTTTCGTGATCGGTGCATATATCTTGAGCCGCCTCTCTTTCCCACACTCACAATATAATATGATAGACAACAATTGCGTGTCATGTCGGGACCACCTATTGTTTTTCGTTTTAGTTACATTGGCCAAACAGTCTGTCAAGGTGTTATTCATTATTCTGCTAGTCTCGTTAGGTTTATTTGTTTACTTCATCATGCCTCCGAGAAAACACATGTGTTGATGATGATGTGATTGCCATTACAAAGAACACTGTTCAGTCAGGAACTGCAGGTGCTCTACTTAACACGGATCCTAATGATCCTAGACCACAGAATCTATTTACTAGTATATCTGTATACCTGTCCCGTCTAGAGTCAGTTCTAAGATTAAGGCAAAAATCTGGGCAAATGAGTTTATTAGTTTTGGTACCTTATTATCCGATTCTCCTCAGGAAGTCGGAAAATACTCGTTGTCAATGGCACCTTCAGTAGGTGCGTCGAGTCAACCTCAATTAACCCTCGAGCCCTGCCACACTTCCAAGCGAATTACTACTATCTCACAGTGGGTATCTGCATTCACCATTTTTGTTTCCGTGTATTCGGAAAAAGTTGCTAATGAAGCAGCGCCATTGATGAAATACTGCGAAGTCGTTCGGGATCTAGCTTCAAAGGGGGGTGATTGGCATTGGTACGATGAGCAATTTTGATATTTAAGGCAGTCGTCGCCAGACCAGTATCCATGGGATCAGATTCACTGGGAATTGTGGTTAAGGGCGTCTAATCCCGTTCGCAAATCACAAACGCAGCCGCCCACCAACAAACGTTTTCGTTCCCATTGGTTCCCAAAAGGAACGTGTTGGGCTTTTCACTCGGGCAAACATTGCGGGGGATGCCAATTCGAGCACCTATGTTTTAGATGTGGTGGAAAACACCCTGGCGGGCAGTGCTCAGCTCCATACACCAAAACCCGCTTTTCCCATAATCCAAAAGGCAAACGAGACGGTTCTCAAGCATCGGGCTCTGCACAGCAACCCAGTCACGCCAATAAGAGTAAACACATGCAGATGGTGAATAAAAATATCCTATGAGTGGACCGGCTTGAATTCTTGCTCGAGGGGTACGACATCATTTTAAAACGATTTCTAGTTGACGGATTTCGTTACGGTTTTCGGGTTAATTTTGTTGGTGGGCGTGTTTCGTATGAATCTCCTAATCTTAAAAGTGCTTTAGAACGACCCGATATAACTCGTGCAAAATTACGCAAGGAATGTGATGCAGGGAGAATTGTTGGCCCGTTTTCAACACCACCTTTTCTCAATTTTCGTTGCTCCCCATTGGGTCTTGTTCCCAAAAAAGATCCCTCAGATTTTCGAATGATACACCATTTATCATATCCCAAGGGATCTTCAGTAACCAATTTTATTCCTGATTATTGCTCTACAGTCAAATATGCATCTGTCGGGGATGCGATTAAGTTACTAAAGCGGTTGGGGCGCGGTTGTTTTATGGCCAAAACGGACGTCAAATCAGCATTCCGAATAATCCCTATTCACCCTGCTGACTTTTCCTTTCTTGGTATGAAATGGGAAAACATGTATTATTTTGATCGCTGTCTCGCTATGGGGCTTTCAAGTTCGTGTGCTATTTTTGAATCCTTTAGCACGGCACTCGAATGGTTGTCCATTAATCAACTTGGTGCGTGTGCCGTTGTACACATTCTGGACGACTTCCTGTTTATAGCCAAAAGCAAAGAAAAGTGTGTAGGTGATCTGCAAAATTTTATTTCGATGTGTAATCACCTGGGTGTTCCCTTGGCCCCAGAGAAAACGGTCGGCCCTGCGACTGTGTTACAGTTCGCGGGAATCACTCTCGATTCTGTCCGTCAAGAGGCGCGCCTCCCAGAAGACAAACTTGAAAAACGTTGTGCGATGTTACGCGACTTCCAGGCCCGGCGCTCGGTCTACCTTAGAGAACTTCAATCTTTAATAGGCTTGTTGAATTTTACTTGTCTCGTAGTAGTTCCGGGTCGGGCTTTCCTTCGTCGCATGATAGATCTTACAAAAGGCGTTAAAAAGCCTCATCATCACATTCATCTGTCGCGTGGAGCTAAATCGGATATCATGCTTTGGCTAGGTTTTTTAGACGAATTTAACGAGCGCTCGTTTTTCTTTGGTGATGTCTGGGAAACGTCCCAGACTCTCCAGCTATATACAGATTCGGCAGGCTCCGTAGGCTTTGGAGCAGTTTTTGGTAGCCATTGGTTTTATGGGAGTTGGCCGGACCTTTGGAAAACCTATAACATCGCACTCCTAGAGCTTTTTCCCATTGTCATTGCTGTTCACATTTGGGGGTCTCTGATGGCACATAAGCGTGTCATGTTCTTCTCTGACAATGCCGCTGTTGTTGATGTTATCAATAACCAGACATCCAAACACCGAGGAATTGTGTTACTCTTAAGGGATTTAGTGTTAAGCTGCCTTAGACATAATATTTTGTTTCGAGCTCGTCATATTCCTGGGTTAATCAATTCTCGTGCTGATTACATTTCACGTTCCCAGGTAGCAAAGTTCAAGGCACTTTCGCCAGAAGCCGACCAGTTACCGACCCCCGTTCCCGAGAACCTAATGCCGAGGAGTTGGGTGCTAACTTAAAGACTCTGCTAAGCTCATCCCTCACCACTAGTTCGCGGCGTATGTACCAGCGTGCGTGGGTCGTGTTTCGCCAATTTTATGCTCACTTTTATAATTGTACAGATCCTCAATTACCTTTGCCCCCAGCTTGTATTCCTCTTTTCATTTCCTACCTTTCTTTTCGTAAATCAGCATATTCGACTATAAAATTGTATCTTTCTGCTATTTCCTATGTACACATGCTTAAGGGTTTCATTGATCCTACCAAATCGTTTGTTGTTGAAAAGCTGTCGACAGCTTTACGCCGTCAGCAGCCTTCGGACATACGTCTGCCAATTACTAGACCTATTTTGCACGAGCTCGTCCGCTCTCTACGCTTTACTAACCCCTCGGCATTCCAGCGTTCTCTTTTTTCAGCAATGTTCCTCGTGGCCTTTTACGGTCTTTTTCGAATAGGTGAACTGGCTTCCAAGAGCACGCGATCTGCGCGTTCAGTCATCCACTACAGTAATTTGACTTTTTCGTTTGGTACTACCTCTGTTGGTCAGCCGCAGGGTGCCAAGATTTCTATTCACCAATATAAGCATAATGTAAGTCAGAGACCTTTCGACATTTTGTTGGCAAGGGACGTTTCTTCACCCTTTTGCCCGGTGACAGCTCTTTTCCATTACTGTAAGGTTAGAGGAGATCGTCCAGGCCCGCTCTTTTGTTACGCTGATCTGACTTCCATTTCGGCTCATCAATTCAATGTCGAACTTCAGCGGTGCTTATCTTATTGTGGTCTTGACACTAGTCGGTACAAAAGCCGTAGCTTTCGTATCGGTGGTGCGTGCCACGCAGCTGAACAAGGATATTCCGATGCGCAAATCCGTGCTCTTGGTCGTTGGAAATCAGACGCTTTTAAAGTTTACTTGAGGTCAGAGGCTCTTTACGCCAATTAATTAATTATTTAATTACTTGAGCTAGCTGTTGAATTTTCGGTACGTATGTAAGGCATTCGGGATGCTAAGTATACTTGCTGGGCCTCAGCATCTCGTATTAGGTACAGCAATGGTGACTGTTGAGTATCGATGTTGAGTAGGTCAGACATTGGGCTGCTACTGAGCAGACATTGCTCTCTTCTTTTGTTTATGTTTCTGTTCATAATCACTTGTCACCTTATTATTGGTTTGACGCTGTTTCCGTTCAGACAAGGGCTGCGGTTTCATTGTCGTCATGTAGACTTATAATTACATATCGCCTTTTTTCTTAGTTTAAGTACCTAAGTCTTAGCTAACTTAATCGACGCTCAAGGTTACTGTTCAGACAAGGGCTGCGGTTTCATTGTCGTCATTTTTTCATTTAACAACTTTTTATTGGATTAAGTACTTCACTCAAGTTACATGCAACTTTATCGACGCTTAATGTTACTGTTCAGACACGGGCTGCGGTTTCATTGTCGTCAATTTTACCTTTCGTTGGTGGTATGACGATAGTTATTCGAATATTTCTGCCTTCCAGCTTACACGCGAGCTTTGCTTGTTTCGTCGGCTGTGGGGCTTCAGCCACAGAGGTGTGGCTTGTGGCGAAATTTTGTCGCCCCACTTTTATCAGTTATTTATGAATAACTTTTGTATAGATCGCTGTGTTGGGATTCTGTTACATTTGATGTGATTAAACTTGCCACAATCGTGGCCAGATTTATCCAACACAGTTGTTTGTGTGAATAATCTCGTATAATTGCAAGTTACCGGGTATTCAAGCAAAGCTCGCGCTAAGGGATGGGCCACTGTTTTTGGTCTATAACATGCCTTGATATAAAAATGTGTTATCACTGCAACAACAGGAAAAGCTGCATACAGCATCAGAGGGGTAACAGTTCTGTTGGGGCAAATTTTTTCTCCTTTTGTTTTTCGTTTTGTCACTTACTTGTTATTGTGTATTCTTTTTCTTTTCGCTCCGGTATTTCGTTAATTACGCTCCTTTGTTATGTGCTGTATGTAAATTTCGTTATAGTTTATTACCTCGCCCTTATTTTATTGCCAGTTTTTACGGAGCTATTAGTGTAACAACATTCGTTGAAGTAGGTTTTTTCCTCGGTGGCCCTGACCACCAACCCTGTCTTCCTCAGCATTTGGTAAGCAGCTTTGTTTTCATCGTTTTTTCATTTATTTCATTTTACAGTCGCCTTAAAGTAGTTGTTACTATTATTTTTTCGCTCTTTGTAGGAATTTACTTTCTTTATGGTTTGGGAATAGTAAAACATTTGCTGATCATGAACGTGTTGCGTTTTGGAATTGGCCCTTGCCCGTTCATTTTGTATGGAGTTGGCCCTTGCCCGTTCAGGTTCATTCACTTTTAAAACTACCAACTGGTCCACAGTCAGAAAAAGACCTGTCTGGTCAAAGCCTTGCTGAATTGCAAGAGGAACTTTCTACTATAAATTATATTCTAATTGATGAGTATTCAATGCTTGGACAAAGAACATTTGGATGGTTTGACAAACGATGTAGACAACTATCTGGTCCAAAACAAAATTTGTTCAGTGGAAAGTCAATAATATTAATTGGAAATCCAGCTCAATTACCTCCAGTATCTGACAAGCCATGGTATCATACAAAACCATCTCATCCAGTTGGAGAGCAAGGCTATTATGCTTACATGATGTTTAACCATATAGTTACATTGACTGTTAATCAAAGAGTCAAAGGAACAAATCCAGACCAAATACTTTTTGGGGATTTTCTTTCAAGATTATGCAATGGAGAAATGTCTGAAGATGATTGGAAATTGCTTTTAACAAGGCAGCCATCACAGGTTAATAACAATGATCAATTCTGCACTGCCACACGATTATTTTATACAACTGAGGAAGTAGCAACTTTTAATTATGATTCCCTCTTACAACTCAAACAACCAATTGCAAAAATTGAAGCGAAACATTCAAGTTCTAAAGCTGCCAAAATTAGTCCTCAGGACATGTATGGATTGGAACCAACCCTACTTATTTCAAGGAATGCCCTTGTTATGCTTACAATGAACTTATGGCCAGCTGTTGGTCTTTGTAATGGTTCAACAGGAACAGTAATGGATATCATTTATACCACCCCTCATAAACCTCCAGATCTACCTGTTGCTGTCATTGCTAAGTTTGACAATTACATCGGCCCCTCATTATCCAAAAAAGTTCCTTCTTTAGTCGCTATAGCTCCTGTGACTGTTTCTACACAATCTGGCAATTCCATTCATGAGAGACAACAGCTACCACTTAAACTTGCATGGGCCCTAACTATTCACAAGAGCCAAGGATTAGCTTTACAAAAAACATGGGTAGATATTGGAAAGTCTGAACAAACATTAGGCATCACATATGTAGGTTTAAGTAGAGTTAAACAATTGTCTTCACTTGTAGTAGAGCCAATGACTTTTGATAGACTTCAAAGTATTAAAAAATCAAATGCCCTAATATACAGACACAGCAAGAGGAAGAAAGACTGAATCAACTTTTTGAAATCACAAAGAAGCTATTCAAAGAACAAATTTGAATAAGTGCACATACGTGTAATCAAAAGAAATAACACAAGTAATTCTTTCAATTTAATTTTCTTTTCAGGAGGCCAGAGTATGAATAATTCAAGCAGTAAGTTCTTTTACCATTTTTTTTCATATCCTTAGAAAACAAATAAAAAACTCAACAATGTTAAAATACTAAATCCACAGTTAACATCAGAAGGAGTTCATTTCTCATGCCAATGATTAAATTTTAACCTGAATTGGAATGACATGTGATCATACATTATGAATGAAATACCTGGCAAGTTCTATGCTATAAGTGTATGTTAGCCTAATCTGATGCAGTACCATCAAAAATCAAACACGCATAACAAGGTTTATCACTGAAACAGAAATTGATACAATACTGTCTACTCCCAGTATTCATTTCTTTCGATCTAATAAGTAATAACTGGATCTTGATCATTTTGTCCTTCTATTTCAGAACAAACCATGGTTGGTTGTTTACATAATCTATCACCCATAAAGACAAGCCAGAACAAAAATCAGTATTTTTCCCTAAGTTTCCAGACAAACTCTCAAGTGTATCGCACTGTCTGCTTTTCACCAGATAAGCATTCAGTGCTTAAACGCAAGTTCGAGTCTTCATCGCCAGTCAAAATATACAAGTTCCAACTAAAGAAAAACCTCAAGACCGAAAAGAAGAATTAATTCTCAACAAGAGAACAAAGATTGAAGATCCCCATGAAAATGAAATGTATTTTGACCTTCAGCAAGTGGAAGAAGAAACCCTGGGAGCTATAGACAGCTCAATAGAGGAAATTGAACAGAGGGATAACAATACCCTCGTAAACATTGCTGGCCATATTTCATTCAGCGGTACTTCTGTTCGTGGAAAAACATTAACTAAACAAGAAGCCTTGTTTACAGATAACAGTGGTTCTCACATCTGATAGAAGGTTACAGTTTGGGAGATCATTAATGTACACTGAAGGAGGCAATTTGCATAACGGTCACTCCTAAACGTGCTCTCTTCATCGGGGCAACATTTTTCCTTGTTACTGCTACAATTAATATCTCTCTATTACCAGTTCATAGCACTACAAGCTGCCCTTCATCTACCACTGATTTTTTGGGAATTTCGCTGGAGAAGAACAGCTTTAAGTCTAATTCCTATCTCATCCGACAATCAACAACAATATGGCGGACCAAACGCTTGCTTGTGATAGCAAAGGTTAGAAGAACACAGCGTGCATGTGCATTGTATTGTAACTCTACATTGACTTTTCGACCGCTACTCAAGCTGATGTTCGACATAGAAATCAATCCTGGTCCGAATGGTTCCTTTAACTGCTCGGTGAAGGCAAATACAAGAAACTCCAACAATGTAAAGATTGCTCACCTCAATGTCCGTTCACTGAAATGCCGGGATCATTTTTTGCTTGTTAAAGAGACTATTTTATCAAACAAATTCGACGTGTTTACTATATCTGAATCTTGGCTAGATGCCTCTGTTTCAGATTTGGAGATTGAAGTGCCTGGTTATAACATCTACAGGGTCGATCGAAGAAACAAGACTGGCGGCGGGATCTGTGCATACGTCTTGAACACCTATCATACAGAACTAATGGGTGACATCTCAGACATTTCAACCACCGGTTTTCATCAGCTTTGGTTGAGAATACAGGTCAGGAACTTAAAGTCAATTATTATTTGCACTGTTTATAGACCTCCGAATACACCACTAACCTGTTGGGAGAACGACTTAACAACAACTTTGATTTATGCTTTATCACTGGACAAGCCTGTGTACATAATGGGGGACTTAAACTGTAATCTTCTCAGCACCGAATGTACAGAATCGAAATCGTTAACCAGTTTCTACGAGTCGTTTAACTTATCGCAATTAATTGCTGCTCCTACTAGAGTGACGGAATCGTCGCGATCTCTTTTAGATGTAATTCTCGCTTCGCAAACCAAACAAGTTGTCAAGGCTGGTGTCATGGACAGCTCGATTAGTGACCATGACATGGTCTTTGCCGTCCTACATCTGAAAGTATCTCGACCTAAGACCACATATGTTACAACTAGGAGTTTTAAAAACTACAATGCAGACGCTTTTCAGCTTGATATGTCCTGTGCACCCTGGTCTGTTGTGGAAGTATTTGACGATGTTGATGACAAATTACATGCATTTGACCTGTTGTTCAATGAAATTCTCGATCATCACGCTCCGATCAGATCAATTAAAGTCCGTGGAAAACCAAATCCCTGCATAACGGAGGAGATACGTGAACTTATGAAATCTAGGAATGTCTGGCGCAAAACAGCTCGCAGAACTAATGATCCACATGCCTGGTCTACCTACAAAAACCTTAAACATCAAGTCAGGAAGTCAATCAGAGCAGCGGAGAGTGAATTCATCAAAGATCAGATCCAAAATAACCCACGGAACACAAATTGTATCTGGAAGGCAATCCGGCTTTGCATCCCTAAAAGATCAGTCTCCCCAAACGTCTACAGCAAAGAGGACAAGATCGTG
>OZ026595.1:31684553-31692053 GCA_964020085.1 Micromussa lordhowensis
AATTTCGGGATTTTCTTTTAAATCGCCATTTGCACTGAAAACAATACTAAAATCGATTTCTGTTGTTAAGAAACAAAGTAGTTTTGGTACTTATTATTCTTTCCGTGGGTAGCCGCGTCATTGAATCCCGCCATCGTAACTTAAAATTTCCCTATGAACACGGCATCCTCGACACAGGCCCCACGCGGCTTCGGTATATTTGACGATGTCCGCGTTGTTGGATTTTAAAGTCCCTACTATGTCCTCAAACACTTCTCGATCTATCGGAATTTTGACAGAGGTTCACCGAAGGTATCCCTTCTCTGGAGCGGTTCGAACAGACAGCTTCTGTCCTATCTCGCAGACCAGGTAATCGATGGCTTTTTCTCTTCCTGAAATAGAAGAACAGGTTTTGAGTGAGTCTCAAACAATAAACACCTACAGCTGTACAAACAAATTCAATTCATAATCACCATAACTTATCGTTAAGTGAAGATTGGCCATAGTTTTTTATCGCACTGTTACAATCTTCTTCCTTTACCCAGCTATCAGCAGCACTTCCGAAACCTATCCATCTCACTGGGTATTCTTTTCCGCCATCAACAGACCTTACGGCCAATACTTTGGACACTTTTTAGTATTTCGACATTTTCGCTCAGGGAGATGTAACTTCAACAAAGCTCAGTTGATAATGATAATCAGACCATTGAAAACAGTTCGTTTGTAAGCCAAAAATTGAAAGAACGCCGTCAATTACCACACGACAGGAGCAGCGCTAATTCCACATAATGTCCTATTGTTAAATTCAAATCAGTTTTAAGTCATGCGCGCGCTTAAATACAAATTCATCAGGGCATTATCTTGAGCTAATTCAATGATTGCATGTTACTGATAAGAGAAACTTCCGGTACCTTTTTAGTCCAAAGCTCTATTTTGTATTCAATTGACCCACTCTTTTTCACATGCAAAGCCTGGTTTTTGTAAAATAACACTTCTTTGTCAAGTGCTCTGCAGCAGTTGAGTGTGTTATTATAACAATTGTTGCTTGTTGTTTATGAACATGCTTCTCTTATTATCCAACAATAAACATTCGATCATAGTGCCGTAAGGATTTTTCTACTTGACTACAAGCTTTACCTTATTTCTAATACATCAGCCCTTGTCAATTTCTTGCAGCCATTTTTCTACTTCAGCTCTTCAGGCTTACGCTCGACGGACTAAGAAAAAGTTAAAAAAAATAGTTTAGGATCTAATGGCATAATTGAAAATTACACTCAAAAGTTCCAAATTTTTAAACTGAAAGGTGTCTAACTCGAAAGAGAGCGGATGTTGCTGAGACCATAGCCAAAGAGCCTGAAATCAAGTCGTGTCCTAGATTCACACTTCCGGTACTTTCGATTTTCACACCTGATATCAAGCGGACTGCTGTAAAGCGTACCAACAATCGAAAACACGTGTTCTGTCATTCCGAACACTTTGTTTGATTTTTTTCAGCCGATTTATGGAGGAATCGCGATCGGTAAGAGTTCAGCTTCATTTTGCCAGTTCAACACCACGCTATATCGGTGTAACAACTGTTGTTTCAAACTTTCATCGTAGCTTACATTCAGAGACCGCGACATGGCAGATTTCTGAATGCATGACGTTTTGTGTCTGACTGTCAACCGTAAAATTAGATTTAATGTCACTGGTTCTAGGAATTTCATGACCGTTTGTTTTGATGCAGAGATTAAGACCTAGCTTGACAGCAAATTGGGGGTCGTCTTTCTCCTCATCATCCTCAAACCACCCTAATTCATAAGCTAACTTTTTATTAATCTATATGGCAGGATAATAAATGCTGTCATTGCGCGGCGGTGTTACAAATTGCGTGACAAACGAAATAGTCCTTCAGGACAACGCTCAGGATTTCTGCTATAAGTGAGTAATCTTTTCGAATAAGAAGCGAATAAGGAATTGTTTTCGTAGCGAGTAGCAGAATAGTTTTCTTATGCTCACGGCGAACAGTTCACGATATAGCATTTGTGATTTCCCTGTGTTGTGGTTCACTGCAGCGTTGTGGTTTACTGTGTTGTAGTCAGTTTACCGTCGTTTCGATACAAGTCGATTCGATAGAAACTGAAGGCGTTTCGTAACGAAAGTAAACTGGAAGAAATATTCCACTGAAAGTCTTATCATCTTCCCATCGCATACGACAGCGATCGATCGAAAGAATATCATCTCACTAGGCTGTGTTTCAACTGTTGTGGTCCACTGTGTTCACTGGTTCACTGTGTTGTCAGGGGCACCCAACGACCGTTTTCTCTCAAATGCTTTCAAACGCTTTCAAACGCTGTTTTAGGATATCTGGAGTACTTTTAAATCTCTTTAGGTCAATTTTAGGATGCGCTAAAAAACATTTATCTGTTCGGTTATTCTAGGGGAACTTGAGTATTCTCGAATTTATTAGGGCCTTTTTGTCCCGGTTTCCCGAAAACCTTAATAATTAGGTCTTATTGCCTTTCCGAAAATGATAGCTGACCTTTCTTCGGTACCCAAAATGACATTTTTAGCAATCCGAAAACAACAGACATTAAATTTCTCATTTCATGAAAGTTCGAGGTGACAATTCTCTTAAGAAAATCAGAGGGGATTAAAGGCCTTCCGAACAGATAATTTACCAAAAAGATCCGTTGGGTGCCCGTGTTCTGGTTCACCGTGTTGTGGTTCACTGTGTTGTGGTTCGCTGTGTTGTGGGTCGCTGTGTTGTGGTTCACTGTGTTGTGGTTCCCTGTGTTGTGGTTCCCTGTGTTGTGGTTCACCGTGTTGTGGTTCACTGTGTTGTGGTTCACTGTGTTGTGGTTACCCTGTTGTGGTTCACTGTGTTGTGGTTACCGTGTCGTGGGTGAACGTCCCAAACCCTTCTCCAACGGTGGCGCACTAGGTCTGGGTACGAGTAAAAATGTGTCAGGCGTTTCAAACTCTTCGTTACAACAACGTTGCGACGGCTCTTTCTTCAGTACCTTGCCCGCCTTTCCTGCTATAAAAGGACCTACAAAGGAACTTAGATTATCATTTACGTCAGGTGAGAAATATGTAAACAAAATATTTCTACTATTTTCAGGGTCTGAGAGCGTTTAAGTGTCACCGAACTAAACGTTCGAATCGCGTGAACTATCGGTTGAAATGACCCCTGCAGAAGACTTTTTCCAGTTCAACCCCTCCTCCCGCCTGGATTTCCAGGGTCTTTGCCCCCCCCCCTCCCGCGAGAATTTCCAGAATCCCATCCGTCGGGGGGGTGTGGATTTTTTCTGGAATAACCCATTTGTAGTTATATGTATGTAAGCTACGAAGCTAATAAAAAAATAGATACAGAAGGCGAACAAAAACACAACTTGATAAGCGGTCGCTGTTGTGCATTATTAATGTACTCCATGACTTACCTCTTTCGTTCCTTTAAACTGCCTTCATGTCAAGCAGGTGCCCAGTGCAGACGAGAAAGAAATGAATCTCACTCAGTATCCAGTTTACTTGATCTCGTTTCTGTAAATAACCCGCTGCCAAGCGAACCAAAAAAAAGCACGCGAAGCCTAGCCTGCGAGCAAGCTCCCTCGTTGCTCGCAGGCTAAGCAAAGCCTAGATTTTTTGAAAGGAGTGGTTGCTACTCGAGGTTCGTTTATTCATTTGGAATGCGTGGAAAATGTCACGCTAAGAAAATACTTTAAATTCCTGCTAGTGATATTATTTGCTTATCTATCAACATTAATTGTTTACTTTTGATGAATAACAGACCGACCTCCTCTGTCTATCTTTTAAATAAACGTTGTTTGATTGGTGCATTTTGTGGGCTTTTTGTTTAACATTTCGTCTGCAGAGCGTCTGCAAATTTGCAGACTTGTTGCAGATCACCGCTGCAGACGTTCTGCAGATGATCTGCAGATAATCTGTAGATTATCTGTAGATTGTCTGCAGATCTGCTACAGATGTGCCAGCAGATCTGTAGCAGACTATAAACAGATCTGCTCGTTTCGTACGGGTAGTTTTGCTGACTTACTCATTATTGAATTTGACACATACATGTATGTAATTCTTAATAATTGTTGTGCTCCAACTAACAGAAAGTTTTTCCTGAGTTCCATAAAAATTAATTTTTATCCTTGAATGTTTTTAGAATAACATGTCATTAATTCCCTCTTTCATAGGATTTGTCAATGAGAAGGTGCAGCTCTTGTTGGATACCATGACAGAAATGACCCGGATTCTGTATGCCAAGGTAGAGGAAAGATGCCAGAAGAGTGTCTTGAGGCTTCACAATCAAAGTTTTCTCCATGCTATTGCAAGTGAGGAGGTTATCGGAAAGCCAATAATACTCACCGAGAAAAAAATTTATGGGCATTACCTGCACTCACTGGTGTGCCATGCACCTATCCAACACCGCATCGTCTGCTCCAGGTCAACCAACACTGAACAACAAGAACGCCATTTCAACACTTTTTCCAGCATATCCTTATCAACATCAAGTAGGCGGCCTGGAGAGATCATCACACCAGGCTTGATCAGGATGCAGGCAGAAATGAAGTCAAGACTTGGAAAATTATCCAAATGCTTACCAAAAGCAGAAAATAGCATCATCCCTCACAGAGTTATTATCAAATATCAGAGTGCTTATCAAGCACACTTGGAGCGCGTGTCGGATTTTCTTTTGTGCGGTGAAGGAATTTTTTGGTGGAGGCATATTGCTAAAGGTGTTGAATTCTTTGATGTTACTTCCCAGAGTGAAACTCACCCAGAAGCTGACACCCTTCCACCTTTACACCACTTTCGCTCCCACACACTGAAGTCAGAAAGTAAATACCTCCAAGACAACTGGAAGAAGTGTGTTTCATCGGCTGCTGTTCAAATACCTCACCATGCTATCAGAGTATTTGATGAGACGGGCGAGCTTGACCACATAATTTATACCGGCTTCCTGCAAGATGATGACGATGATGATGAAAGTGAAACAGAGTGTAATGGAAATGAACAACTGAATGATGTTGGAAGTGAAGACTATGCAGATGTGAACAGGATAATGGATCAAGACAGCGATGATGATGGCAATGGAACTGACAAAGAAGAGGAAGAAGTCATTGGTCTTGTTCAAATGGGAGAGAGGAAAGGAAAAGGTTTGGAAGAACCTAAGAAAGATGAAGAAGACACCAGGGTGATTATCAGTGAAGAGCTCTCAGCCACTGCCGAAAGCCATGAGATCAGCCACAATTGCAATGACAATGATTCATCTATGTCCTCCTTATCTTCAACTCTAGCAAAAAATGTGGCAAAAGTTATTGGCGAGACTGAGGATGTAAAGAAACTTGACAGGACTAGGAACAATCTTAGAAAAAACCTGAACAGTAAGGATCTGCAGGCAGAATATGAAACACAACTTGCTCATGTGCAGTCGCTTGTCCTTAGGAAGCACTCAGAAGTAACAAAATCCTTCAAAGAATGGGAAAAGTTATTCACAACCGGAAATGATTGTTTAGAGCCCACCCTGGATGATATTGAGAAAGACAAGAAAGGATACAACTTATATAAGACCCTGCGTTTGAGTAGACAATTGTTAAAGCACTGGAAGATCAGTGTTCACCTATAACCTTATTTATATTTGCCAGAGAAGGAGGTACTCCCATATAAAAAGGATGAGGGAAAAGAATGCCTAAGAGGTACCAGGATCCTGTTTTGTCATATCATTTACACATTAATACCCTGAAAGGTACCACAAAAGGTACCACTGTGGATCTTTTGAGGATAAAAAAACCCTTACAAGGTACCGAAGCCACTATTTTAACCCTCAAAAGTCCTTTTTACATGGGAGTTCCCCTCCCCCGGGATATATCCCTTACCTTGCATAAGCATCCCATGAGAGTCACCAAATCTGGCATGAACATCTAGTACTGTAGTCGGAAAGAATACTCTCACAGATTAGTTATCAGTACGCTGTAGGCAATAAGAAATAAAAAGACAATGCTGACTCCTTTAGGTACAAGAAACAATTGTATATTTCAGTTCGGCTAATCTACATGCAGCATGGTCAATAATCAGAAAAAGAAGCCATGTCGTTTTCCATTTTTTAAGAACTCTGTTTTCATTTTAGCCGTAAGTTTTCTACTAATATAATATTTAGATATACTTTGATTGTTCTCTTTTATTGTATTGATCTAGACAAATTGTACTTCATAGATATGTAATTTCCTTTTTATTCAAGTTTTAAACTTCTTGTACATAACTTCGAGGTAATTTTAAAATTCTGATTTTTTTATCATGTAGTCTTATTACGCAGGGCCCCCTTTGATGCCCGCCTATGGATGACGTGGCTACCCTGCCTGAATAAAGATGACTTGACTTGATTTGACTTGACTTGGGGGAATAATTCGTGGGATGCCTGTGGCATGCCCACGGTAAAAATCTGGCTGGGTTTGTTTTTTTTTTGTAGGGACAAATTGCAAAGCTAGCCCATAGGACTGCGTAAAATCTTTATTGATTTTTGATCGATTTGCCTCATTGAAAAACGATACAAAACGTTCCTCGCAAAGTCCTCAAACCTTTCCGGTGTAGAAGTTCTTCTTACAACCGCCGCGAAAACATGAAGATCGGAGCGCTTTCAAGAAAGCTTAAGTTTTGACAACAGATCGCAAATTTAAAGCAGCTTTTCGGACTTTAGAAACAAAAAGTGGCAAAATACATTATTACTTCGAAGTCGGATTCAAGTTTTGGAACGATTGCTAAAGCACGGGCGTTAAAATGACTGCAAAAGCGGTCGGGAAAACTCAAGCTTTTGCTTTAGCGTGAAGAATAATTTGATTTTGAATCAACATGCGGTAATGCAGGAAAGCACATCTACGAAATTTTGATCATTTTGTTGCTTTTAAACAGGTTTCTTCGCCCCAGCATGAATGAAAATTTATTGTTATTGAGCATCGTTTCGCCTTTCTTTCATTTCGTTCTCTGTATTTGGGAATTTTAGGTTTAAAAGTGAACAGTATCTCGCACACTGGATTTCTGCATATTTAATTTACGGCGACCATCAGCGCGGTTTGTTTATTAGTTAAGTGTATTCGCTTCGTTCAAGTGTCTTTTTGTAGTGTTATTCAGCTACTACAGAACTGCCAAGAAAAGAACTAGATAGCCACTAACTTAACATAGTTGAAATACGACTGATCTCAAAATAATTGGCTTGTTTTTGTCGTCTTTTTAAATTTACAACTTTCATCTTTCATTTGCAGCGCCGTGATATTTCGTCATGCGGCAAAGACATTAATTGATTTCTTGTTTCCAGATTCTCAGATTGCTTTCGCTCGCTCTGAAATATTCCAAAAAAACGCCAGGGAATTAGGGGTGGCTCGCAGGCAATTTCATGCAGGCATCAATGAGTTTATCTTTTTTATCTTCTATAACATAAGACTTTCTTGACATTTTGCACTGGATGGTTTTCGATTTATCTATTATTGCGTGACAATGAAAGCGATCTGAAGTTTACAATAAGTTCAACGCGTTGTCAAA
>OZ026595.1:31702053-31727053 GCA_964020085.1 Micromussa lordhowensis
GAAAAGACAGACGACACCTTGGACAAAAAATCGTTCGAAACCCGGGCCGAAGAAAAAGGAGAAAGGCGAACATTTCGATGAAAGCAAGAAGAAGAAACTCGCTGCCAGTGACAAAGGTTCCTGGTTTGACCAGCCTTCAAGCGATGTTTCAGCAGTTTCACGAGTTTCACATCCTTTAACTTCTAGAGAAGAAGTTGATGCCAGTACTTTAAAGCTGATGGCTTCGAAAGCTTCTACCTCTGGTTTAGCAGAATCACGCTCGTCGGTGGGCTGGACGTTTGGTTCTTGACCTCGTTTATTGTTGGTCGCCACAACTTTTCTTCTTTTGCGCTGGTTTGTACTTTTTGTCTTTTCTGTTTTTCCAGACGCTTTTCTTTTAACTTTACCCATTACTGGTGTATCGCCGCAATCACTATTTGACGGTGTTTGACTGCGACTGCAAACATTCCCGCAAATTCAATGGGCTATTTTTGTTGCGGGCGCTCAAGGTGTCCGAGCCTTGTGTTTCATTGGTCGGCGGCATGACCAAGTTGACATCCACTTTGATGAGGTGTGATAAGCTTTCAAAACTTTAGGAGTCTAAAACTCGGGCTTTATTTTTGTGTGAATTTCCCTTCTTCAAGCAAATTAATAGGGTATGTAGATTTGATGGATTCTTATGAAATTTGGCCAAAAAGTTCCTTGGTTATCAATGCGCAAAAGTGTGTGAGGCTTTTTTGATATTCCAAATATTTTTCCTTTTACGCGCTCTCAATTGGCGAAGATTGGCAAATATTCAATTCGCCAACTTCAAAGTAGATTTTCTCGGCAACCAATCAGAATATTGAAAAAGCCTCACACACTATTGTAGTCTATCACTTACTGATTGACATTATGCAGTTTGTTTGGTCGTATGTTCGAGCAGGAAGGCAGGTAATTCCGTTAAGCAAATAGCCTCAGTTTTGCGTTCGAAGGCTTGCGCACGCTTACCATTAAATCAAATCTTAAAAAAGGATATTTCTTCCGATTCTAAATTTTACTAGCTTGACGGTGATATATAGTTTTTTCTATGGTTATAACATAAGCGACGTGCATACGAATGATTCTTCGGAAGACACCCCTGAAGGTCTACAGTAACCTTAAATGATATAATCCACTCAGAAATCCTTTCTTTTGTTTATCAGTGGTTTCATAAGCTAGTTCCTTCATGTTTTTTGGATTTTTTTCAAACCGATATCCTCTATACATGAGTATCGTACACGTCAGTCACTGAATGAAAATTTATTTAAAAAATCAATTCGAACTACCCAATATGGTATTCGCTCTTTTCAATACACTGGTTACAACCTCTGGAACTCACTTCAGTTTCATAAGCTATTTAGGTGTTCCAAACTCCTCACAATCAACCTTGTATTTAAACTGTTTATTTTCCATTTATCCCTTTTTCTTTTTCCCTTCAATACTTTACTTCTTATCTTCTATATGTAATTTGTATATATTTAAATGTATTCTATTTTTCTTTTTTTAACACTATAAAATTAATGTTTGTGTGAGTTTAAATTAAAATTGAAATTGAATTGAATTCTCCGGGAAAAAAGCCCTTTGATAAAAAAATCATCGATCTTTGGCAACAATTCATAAAACCATTTGCTGTTTTCAAAGTAGATTTTTTTCAATAAACAGTGGCATTTTTTTCCGCAAAGTAAACTACGAAAGTTATTCCTATAAGGGGTATAATGGAACAGTACAGATGACCTTGAACTTGACAAAAGTAGTAGTGATTCCTTGGTACAGACCCATTGGCCAGTTTCTCCCAAAACAATTTTTGCTTTGCAAGCTTCATCATCAGTGATGCCAGCCTTCCTGAAAGTAGATTTTATTTCCATCCCCCATTTATATCAGTGTCAATCATAGTTACTACTCTGTCTAAGCTCGCTCCAAGGTATGGTTTGACTTTAGACAGTGACAGTCCAGATTCCTCCACACTTACAACAATACCATATTTTCTTATTTCCCTTGCAAATAAATCAACAACTTTCTGTTCACTTTCGATTCCATACTGGACAGCTTCAGTTGTAAAGTTACTGTAGAGAGGCTCCTCTTTTGCTTTGGCAGCATTTCCAAAATTTGAGGCTGTCAATACAGTTTTCCTTTTTTCAAACCATAGGTTGTTCTTGGCTTGCCACCTGGTCAGCCTTTCAGTTTCCTGGATCTCCTCATGAGTAATAGTTAGACCTGAAACATGTTCATCGATCATACTTTTACAACAATTAGTAGCTATGTCAAGGCTGTCAGTGAAGGCAACACTTTCCTGTTGCTCTTCAGTCTCTTGAAGGGTGGGCACCTCAGAACAGTTTGATTTGATGTCATGAAAAAGAAAACATTGAGCAGGAAGGCAGACAGTTTTGAAGGCTCTTGCTTAAAATTTTGACTCTTCCTTCATCTCTGTTGCGCTGTTGTGGTGGTCTTGGGTCGAACGTTATAAGTTTCGGCTTAAGACAGATGTTTTTCTTCCCAAATCTTATTTTTCTTATTAAGATTGATCAAGGCTGCAACACTCTGATTGCGTGAAACCACCTATACTGAAAGACGCGATGTGCACAATAGTGGTTCAGGATGTTTTTGTAGACTCTGTCTTGTAAAGTCTTCCAAAGCAAACAGTACACCTCCAATATGATTGCACTCCCCCTTACCCTGTGAGCAAAGTCTGGCGGGACAAGTACCGGCTGCGCGTGATACATCACACTGAGATATGAACTCCACGAACACTCGGTAAGGCAACTTTTTCATCGATATAAAAACACTGGCTTTGACATACGTCTTGTCCTCATGGGTTTTGCTTTCAAGCCTCTTAATGTTCCCTTCAAAGAAAAATTGGCAAGATTTTAATTTCTTATAATTTGTTCTCTTGAGCACAATGTGGTGGTACCTGCGCGTTGACACAGCCAGGTAATCGTAAAGCTGAATAAAATTTAGTTCGGGAAGCTGACACAAATCAGTGGACCGTCCGAGAGCAGAGATTTGTCTTAAAGTTTCTTCCTACTTGAAGTCGCCGCTATTTTCCGTTGTATTCTGGCGACCCTGAGCAGTATTATCGCTACTTTTGCTGCTGATTCTCACCTGGTTGTAGCATGTGTCGCACTAGTATCACATAGACTTTTAACACAAAATCTGCTTTTATTCCGCCCATCACTTCCGACTTCAAAGACAAAATTTCCCTTAAATTTTTCACTTTCAACTTCTGGATATCCTCTAGCATTGAAATCTGCATATCCTTGTAAACTAGCACCATTTTAGAAGCGATTGAACCATCAAAGTCTTCTCCGATCAGCTGTATTTCTTGTTTTGGTATTACGCGGGCCACCGGCTGCCTTGCTATCGTGTTTGCGCACATACTAATCCAATATGGCTATTCGGGAATCTGGAATCAGAAGGCTTGAGTCTCCTGATGACATGGATAAAGTTACTGACCTCCTGTGCAGCAGGAGTTATGACAAAATCCACCCCATCTCTACAACAAGGAAGAAACCGTTTTGAACTGAGTTCATGTATTAAAGAAATTAGTTGAGGGAAAGAACAAATCGCTCTCCTTGAGACTGATCATTCTGTGCACATGGTACTTTGTCAGCTATAATGATCCAGTAACACCTACAGAGCGAAAAAGGCTGTTTAAAAGTATATAATTATTACCTCCCTCAGTAAGGATGGATGAAATTGCGACAGCAAAGAGAAAAGAGTGACAGTGGTAAACAACTATATTACAGACCATGAAAATTCCCCTGGTGAACCAGCAAAACAATGCCAGTTTGGTAAAAGCCAATATCAGTTAAATAATGAAGAAGGGAATTGTGAATTTGCAAGTATTACTTTTATCTTGCATTGCATTACATACTCCAAACATATAGACAATTCTCTCTTCTGGGAGTATAACTGAGACAAGTCTACACCTCAAAGTGCAAAGCAAAGGAATGATGCCAATTGTTGTGGTGTATTAACTCTTCTTTTTGAAAAACAGAGTTACAATACAAAGTGGCAACCATTCCAACCTTGTGCCCAACCAAGAGCTATGAAAAGAAATGGCAAGCAATTTATCAAGTCTTGTATTAGCTTTGTGCAGTGGAAACGGTTTACCTGAAGTTTTCCGGTGGATGGGAGACTGCCTGTAAGCCTGTGATAACAGCTAATCATGAGAAAGGATGACAAAGAAGTAGGAAATACAAGACTAGCATATCGCCAGCCCCCAACCATAGCTTTCTCTGTTTTCTAAAATCATTGGTTACGGCCTCCATTGCCAGGAAATGCAAGACCAAGCCTCCATCTTTGCCTACGTAGTTTCTTTTTGAAATTCCATCCTTTGAGAGTCTGCCATAAAGCACTCCATTAGCAACATCTGCTCCTCGTGTTGATGACACACCGCCAATGTGGATCACCATTTCCCATTGCCTCACTTGGCAATCTGGTTGGCAATCCAGAAAATATGGAATTCTTCATGTTCTGGAGCTGGGGACTCAAGCAAAGGCCTCACCTCTTTCATCCCAAACCTGCGTCAATCCCTTTGCCGAACACTGTTCATTCCAGTGCTGCAAGTCTCAAGGTCAACTCAACCATAACACATGTGTTGTTAACCCGCAAGAATGACCCCATTTACACATCTTTTTGGCCAACCCAATACGTAGCCTCAGCAACCCTTCCACAAAATTATTGCCATGAATGGAATCGTACTGGTTCATGCCACAACACCAGTCACCAGCCAGAGTGGAACATATATGTGCTTATTGTAAACTTTCAGTTCACACCATGGCCTCCTGCCCAACCAGACCATCGGTTTCTTCAACCCGCATGATGCTGCCTTCATCTGATTGACTAGTCAACTCTCCACACTCTCAAACCTCAGCAATTAGATAAAAAATTATATCAAATATGTAAAATACAGGAGAGAACATTTAATGCTCTTCCTTCTGAACTCGATGTCCTAAAACCCTTTTCTGTGTCATCTGACTATAAGTAACAAAGTCATCTATTGTTTAGGTGCTCTTACATGTATGTTTGTGAATTAATTCATTATTTTAGACCTTGAAACTTTATGTAATGGGAGAAAATTGGAAACTGTATGTGATGCTTCCCTATAAATGTCAAGGCAGCTGTTAGACACTTTAGAACAAGGATATCTTCACCCACTCAACAAACCCAAAAACCACCCAACATGGCAGATGAATAAACAAAGTCCATAAGCAACCTCAAGTCTCCACAGACGACCGATTTTCCTCAGCCCTGGCCACACATCTTTGCTCGAAGTGAGCCTCAGTTGTTGTCAGATTTATTGCTCCCAGCTTTTTGCACAGGCTACATTGCTATTCTCCAGGGACAGGTTGTTCGAAAGCAGTTTAATGCTAACCCAGATTAAAAGTTGACCAAAGTATAAATTTTTCGTGATTAAAAATGTTTTTCACTGCTTATGGTTTAGATAGTTTGAGATTATTCAAACTCAAAACTGAAGGATAAACAATATTAACCCATTGACCCCAGCATCAAACTGTCCACGACCCACCCCTAATTTCCTGGCGTTTTTTGGAACATTTCAGAGCGAGCGAAAGCAAAAAAATAAACCATATGCGCAGTAACCACAGACACAAGGTCAGGTTTCAAGACTTCGTTTATTGAAAGTTCAATAACTGAACAGCCAAAATATTAAAAAATATCAACAGGAAGAACTTAACTTGATGTCTTTAACTTGTAAGAAAACAAGAAATTATATTTTTTTCCTTTGCCGCGCGACAAAACCCGAGAAAATTGAATACCCAAAAATGAGTTAATTTTTGACTTTAGAGGACAAAGCGAAACCGAGTAAAACAGAATTTTCATTCTTTTACTGTAACGTATAACATTTAAGAAAACACCAGACCATTAAGGTGAAAAACACAAGTAAAAACCAATTTAAAAGAAGAAATTCAGATAATTTTTTCGCCACCCGACGAAATTATACAGTGCGGCCAAAGAAAGATGAAAGTTGTACATCAAAAACACGACAAAAACAAGCCAATTATCTTGAGATAAATCGTTTTTCAACTGTGTAAATTTAGTGCCCACCTAGTTCTTTCCTCAAAAGTTCTGTAGAAGCTGAACAAGGCTCAATAAAATATATTTCAGGGAAGCGAATACACAAGACAAACAAACCACGGCAGTCGCCGTAAATTAAATATGCAGAAATTCAGCGTGACAAAATACTGTTCACTTTTAAAACCTAAAATTCCGAAATAAAGGCGACCAAATGAAAGAAACATGACAGGGAGTTCAATAACAATAAATTTTCATTCAACACAAGGCAAAAAAACTTATCTAAAAGCACAAAAATGTTCAAAATTTCACGGACATGATTTACCGCATGACCGCGTGTTTGAATTAATTATTCACGCTAAAGCGAAAGCGTGAGTTTTTCCCTACAAGTTTTGAAGTTATTTTATTGGCTGTGGCTTTGCCATTCGTGCTAAATGCTAAATTCGACTTAGAACTAATACTCTACATCCCCAAGTCCAGGCAGCTGCTTTAAATCCGCGATCTGTATTCAAAACTCACTTGAAAGTGCAACGATCATCTTGTTTTTGCCGCGGTTGAAGGAAGGAAAAATTTTCTTCCAGAAAGGTTTGAGGACTCCATTCACCTTGGTCTTCCATTCTGAGACCACCAAAACATCGATTTATGTTTTTCCTTTTCATTTTAAATGCCAAAGAAGCAATTTCTGCGTTTTAGGAATTAAAACAAGACCCTGGAAGTTTGTAGATTTGTCGTGCAACGCGCCATGATTACCTGCGCTTTTCGAGCGCATGATTTTAAGACGAAAAACCATCTTTCTAGGACCCCTAAAGTCATCTAAAAATATGCTCAGAAGGTCCATTCTCATTGGTTTATTTGTCCTTAACAACAATAGAACAATAGGAGGACCAAAATATCTTCAGGGAGGGTAGGAGGGGCAATTGTCCTGACCTGCCTTTTTACGGCCGGTTACGGCCGGCACGGGAAATTGGGGGTGGGTTTTCGCACGGCCGGTTACGGCCGGCACGGGAGACAATGGGTTAACAGAAAAACTCATCAAACAGTTGCAAATTTAAACTCAAAATTCTCGCTAACCCTGGGTTAGCTTAACTAGGCTTTGAACAACCCGGCCCAGCAATATAAAGATAGATCACCAGACATTTCCAATGATCAGGGTTCGTACTCTTTTTGGGACTAAAACTTCAAGGACTTTTCAAGGACATTCCAGGGAGCAATTCCAATTTTTCAAGCACTCCATTTCGTAAAAAATGCCATTAGAATGTGATACTAGATGATCGGGTTTAAGGGATAATTGCCAGATTTGTTCAAGTGTCAGTCTTTTCTAGTTCTTCCACTAAGTGGAAACAGTCAAACAGCAAATTTCAAGGTTTTTCAAGGACCCAATGTACTTTTCACGGACTTTCAAGGCCTTGAATTTTGATTTTCAAATTCAAGGACTTTCAAGGACTTTCAAGGTGCGTGCGAACCCTGAATGATGCTCTCCTCAGCCATTGCCATGACCCCATACACTTTTCATTCGTTAGGCCCACAAAAAAATTGAGTCACAATAATAATCATTTTACCTTTTTCCACATTGCAGTTTTAGTGTTGACAAAGTCCACATCCTGATCTTTTGAAAAGAAAAAATGCTCATAAATTTGACATATAAACCTATGATGTATCAGATGTGAAGGTTTGGTATTTTTTGCATTTATTCTTAGAGTAAATAGTATTTTAAATTTTATTGTATCATTTTAAAAAGATAATGTATATTCTATATTTTTTTTTTTAGGTTCTATATTTTTTAGGAGGAGATGCCACAGGAAAAGAATAGGCCTTTCTTGTTTAAAAAAAAAACAGGTTTCCATTGTAATTTATTTTGCAGAGCTTTTTCACCATCCTTTATATGGTGAACTGTAATTTAGGCCAAGTTAAATGGGAGAAGTTTTTCCAGAGAAACAGACATGACTTTAAAGATCTGTCTTCCCAGTACATGTCACTGTGTTCAGCATATTTTGAGGAATCATGCAATGGGAAGAATTTACCCATACTCATCAGCATGGTGGGCCTGGGAATAAAAATGAAATACTCTCTCAGAAACGATGCTGTGCCTATAAGGTGTTGTATGACTAGGTCCAAAGGAGCTCACTGAACGAAGAAATCAATAAGTCAGATAGTCACATGATGTAGGTGATGCTACATGGGCTTGACAAGAACCATAGTAACTCCAAAACCCTCATCAGCTGTACACAACCCTCACAAATCCTTTACCAGTCATTAAACATAGCCTGATTCACTAATACACAACAATATCAAGCTATTCATTATCAAATGTGCAAGCCAAAAACAATTATTTCTACCATATAACAAAATGCTGGCAGATTAGTAAGTCTAATTAAGATTTAAAACATCTACTGCTTCCATTTTCCATATTTCTGTAAACATATACCACTGAGTGTGTCATTAAAACTGTAATCCAAGCGGGGATGGTTTGCTTTCTGCTCTTTTGTCTGCTTACACTTTCTTGTTTGTTGAGATGCTTTTATGTAACATTTGCTTATCATAATGCTATAGACAACTTCCTCAAGTAAAGTTCTCAATTCCAAGACCAATGAGGGAGATGTGTTTATTTAGATTGCAAGCAAAGAAATGTTTGTGCAAAGAACTTTGCTACTTGCCACCATCTTGGTTAGGTGTACAAACAAAGTGATGCCAACAAGATTTATCATATAAGACCTTTCAGTTGCATGTCTTACACTTCTTTAGCAAAACAAAGGATGTCTCTTGAGCAAAAAACACAGTTTTCTTTTTGAAAAGATTAAAAATGCTCCAACTGTTATTTATCCATAAACTGAACTTTCAAACACCAAAACATTGGTTGTGTTCAATTTAATATAAATGTTATTACAAGAACATTTGAGGCAGGAGCTGCAAGGGAAAATAAAGTAACTATGTGAATTTATGAGTAGAAACCACAAGTGCTTGAAGGGTCATAACGGTACAAAAATGTACACGCATGGTTGCATGAGTTACAAGATAAGGCAGATACAAAGAAGCCAAGAGGAAGCAAGGTGGATGTAAAAAAGCCTCTTTCATAACAAGATTGCTATAATCTCGTGTGCATAAATGTCATGATTTAACACCATGTGTCTGTAGCAGGAACCAGAACAAGCTCTAGTCCCTAGGACTCTTCAAAAGGTGGCACTGATGCTATTGATTAACTAGATAAGGTCTACATCACAGAACAAGTAGCAAAGTGAAGAAAAAAGTTCAGAGAAAAACTAGGAAAAATTAGCAAAATTAAGTAAGGCTAAGAAGAGAAGTTTTGTAATCAATATCTAATAACAATAATGATAACATACATTTTTTAAGAGGCCACCATCACTAAAAGTGGTTTTCAGGAAGCTAAAATAACGTCAAATTTGATAAATGAAATATTAAAGATATCCATCAAAAGTTAAGAACTGCATTAAAAAATGTTTACACGAAGCTAACAATATCTCATCCTCAGTGCAATTTTTACACTGAGAGAATTATTTTTAATTTTTCTTGCTGATAATTTAGTAGACATGCAACTATAAAGTAGCTGTTACATTACATGTTTAGAAGCTAACTGTACTGGGCATTCAAATTGCTTGACTGATTGAGTTAAGATTATAACACAGTTCAAAAAAAACATCTAGGCAATTTCATTGAAAATGTCCCACAAACTCAGCAACAGCAAATAACCCAACTCACCAATGCTATGACATAGTTCATGAGTAAGACTCCTGGGCTGTAAACTCCCAAATGAACTCACTAGATTGCGTGAACATCATACTTATGAACATCCTTTCAGATTAAGTACTTAATATATGGAAAAATATTGCTGGTTAAGGACTCTTTTTTTAAAAAAATATGTCTACACTGTATAGAGATTTGCACCACTTGGCTAAAAATAACCTTTCTTTAGCTGCTGTTCAGAGAGTAGCTCACTATAAATAGAATCAGGTAACAGTTTGTATGAACATGATGATGTTATTGGCAGTTGCCTAACAGAAAACCCAAAGAAGTTCTGGTCCTATGTGAGGAGTTGAAAATAAGAGAACATTGGCATTCCTCCCTTAAAGAATGATAATTTGTTAATATCTGTAAATGACAAGGACAAAGCTGAGTCTCTTAATTCCTATTTCCATTCTGTTTTTACTCAAGAACAGTTACCGACTCCTAATATTGGTACATCATCTTTTCCATCGATTCCAGATTTCAAGATTTCAGTAGACGGTGTCTATAAACAGCTCAGTCAACTGAATCCTAAAAAGGCATGTGGCCCAGATGAAATCCCTGCAAGGGTGCTAAAGGAAGCTTCTCAATCAATATCTCACTGGCTATCTTTTATCTTCCAGCAATCATGTGAATCAAATATGATCCCTACAGACTTGTGTAATGCCTTAGTTATGGCAATTTTTAAGAAAGTTGATAAGCCCGACCCAGCAAATTACTGTCCAATCTCATTGACCTGTATTTGCTGCAAGATAACGGAACACATCATTCTTAGTCATATGGCAAAGCATCTCTCTTTAAATAACATCTTTATTGACCAACAGCATGGCTTTAGAGAGTTTTCTTGTGAGACGCAACTTATTTCTGCAATTCACGACTGGGTGAAAGGTATCAACTTCTGTAGCCAAACTGATGTCATACTATTGGACTTTTCTAAAGCACTTGACTCTGTTCCTCACGAGAGATTACTTGTCAAGCTTGACTTCTATGGAATCAGGGGCGAGATGCTTAACTGGCTATGTGCATGCTGTTGGTGAGCAATTGTGAAGTACCGATTTCAATTACATTTCATGCGAAGACTGTTTAATCCCATGTGACAAAATTTTGATCAAAGCACGAAAATACCTCGATCTTTCGCTCGTGATAAAAAAAAATACTCTCTATGGTGGAAGTTTGAGATATTTAGCCAAATGGAAGGTCAACATTACGTATTTTGGACATGTCACACGCAACACACAACGTGAATGTCACAAAATGAATTGCGTTTTCTCTATTTTCACTTACACTAATGGGCCAAAAAATATAAAACTTTAACGTTCATAAAATAAGTTTTCTTTTGCTGCAACTTGTGTTAAGTTAAGGATAGCCTTTTCGGAAAACGAGACGTTTCATAAGATGAGGACGAAATGTCCAATGGCTATCATGACCGTCACTGGCAAAATTTACAATCAACATTTACAATGGCTTTAGTGATCCTACCTTCAAACGAAGTCACGCTTGGGTGGTTCATAAAATAAACAAGCTATAAGGACTGTTGTTTTGATCAATTCGCATATTTTTCTGGCTGTGTGGTGTTTTTTCTGAGATGAGAACAGCATTGTCCAATAATTCCCGTTAAAGTACACCACTTTCTTTTGAATACCGTGCATCATGCTGTTTTGAAGGCAACTGGTGTATCGTGCGCTATCATCGATGGTGTATCGTGCACTATCATCGATCGTGTACCGTTCACCGTGCATCGTGTCTTGAACAGGCTGCATCGTACATCATGCATCGCATACCATGCAGCTATAGCGTAGCTCAGAACCATTTGAAAGGAGTTTCCATCGCATGTGAGTACATATTTATTAAGTTGAACAAAATAAGAACTGTTCTTTGTATCCATGGTACTTTGCAAGCGGCTATTCCCTAATATGAGAGGCTTTTTGGAGAAAACATATTGAGACATGGACTGTAGACAAAAGAAAATTGTCAATTTTCATTGCAGGTCATCCAAATGCACGTACTGTTGTTGATATATCTGTAGCTTTCACAGAAACCTCCTTCGGGTGGTTCCAAGGCCGACAGCCAGCATGTAGAAGCTGTGTAGAAGATCGTTCTTTTGCTGAACTTAAATAAAGAAAACATAATCTTGTTCATGAATAAAGACAATCGGAATGCATTAAACAGCTTCCTGTGTACTTTTTCGAATCTGACGTTATTAAATTTACCTGCCATGATGGAATTCAAATAATTTTATCAAATGTTGTCAACTTGCGCGCGTAAATTTCTTTCTGCCACAACACTCTTTACGCAAATATTGTTCTTGTTAGCTGTACGTAAAACCATCCAGCTCTTTCGGGTTCAGTGAATTTAGCTTTGATCATATTATGTTATCCTCGAGGTAAAGGCTAACAGTTTCACTTCAAATCTGCAGTCGCACAACATAGACGACAATACCCCGCCAAAATATTCCCTCCGAAAGAAGCCCGAGAAATATGACCCTTCATGACTTCTGTGTTTTCCTGTTGTGTGACGTCACATAAGCAGGTATCGATCGTGTAAAACCTAGGAAACCGTGTATCGGGTCATGTAGCATTCCTTTGTTCCGAAAGTTGCATACAAAGTTACTATTGTATTTGGCCCAATAAGTGGGAATATTTATTAATATTACAAACCTTTGATAATATTGCAACTATAAACTATCTGTCTCTTCCATTATTCATGGTAAAACTGTTTTTTTTGCCGTGCTAATAAAAATTCAGTCAGCTTTTCATCAGTGAGTCTAGCCAAAACGCACTTCAGTCCTTTGGTGACTTGGGTGTCATCTATCACGACTTCGTAATCAATGTACAGCCAACTTATGCCAAATCTTTGAAAAATTATGCAAACAAAATCATTCTACAAAACACGGCATCTCGACATTTACATGGATCGTGCACCGTGCATCGTGTATCGGGTGATGTATTGGACCTTGATGAAGCAGCTTTGTCTATTTTTTTTTCTAAGAAAAGTCAATGTCAAATAGTTGCTTTCAAAATGTAAACGGACGAGAACTTAGAGTTCATGCTGATACTGCTAGCCTCTTGCATCATTTCAGTAGTGAACGTGTCGAATAGCTTTTGGTGTTGTTGCTATACAAGCCGGTTTCTATCAAGGCAAGGCCAAAAATTGAATAGTTGTTTTAGTATATACTAATACAGTGAGATAATATACACCACAAAAAATTGATTTGGATGATTTCTTCACTTGTCCCGGATACAAACCGGGACGCCATTTTTCCTGAGTTGCTTGGAAGTAAAATCAGAGTGTGCCGCGAACAGCGCTATCCACTGTGTTAGTATACACTAATTATTATTATCAACCTAAAACCCATCCAGGGAGCCTAATATGTCTAGGTGCAAGTCACTGTTTACTTTGTAGAATGTCCCATTAATAGTTTTCTCCGTTTGAAGCTCGGGACAGATAAATCTGGTGGTTGTTGCATAAACTATTGCTTTCTCAGTGGTGTCTAGTATATATAAACGATCTTCAGAGACTGTGGTTTCGCCTACAAGAAAATTTCCACGGAAGACTTCAGCCCCTGAACGATATGTGCAAGACCAATCATCTGTGGTCCTCTCTGCAAGTACCTCTAGCCCATTTCCTGTAACTTTCAATAAATAGTACTCTTCTCCGGGGTCGCCTGATGCAATAGCGATGAATGCATTTTTGGAAAGGTACTGACAGACCTGCACTGACTCTCCCATTGTGGCTTTAAGTGTCGCGTCACGTGATGGTTGCCTTGAATCATATTTTGGCTCTAACGAGTGTGTCTTTGAGGGATTTACCCTTTTTGTAGGAGATTATTGGAGGTTTTTGAAAGACTGTTTTCAGCAAAGGCTGAGTTTGTATAAGGCTCCATTGTTCCATCAATATTTGTTTTAAATTTTTTATAGCCGGATGGTATGTCGTGACAAAAGGAAGCAACCTCTCTTGGCCCTTTTTCTTTTGTGTGAGAGCCGATTGTCTAGAGGCAAAAGTTACCCCTGCCAGAGACCTTTCTATGACTTTTTCTGGGTAGCCTCGTGATTTGAGGCGTTGTTTGAACTTTGTAAGGTTCTCTTCAAATGTTTTTTTTGAAGAGTTGGTTCTGAGCAATCTTATTGCTTCGCCCTTAATAATAATATTTAACGCCTGGTGGATGACACGAGGCGAAGTGTGTGTATTGGAAGGTCTCGGTCGGCTTGTAGTGAGTGATTATGTCCAAGATGGAGTACTTTGTGAATCTTTCTCCTTTGAACACTGTGGTGTCGAGGAAAGTGGTTTTGTTCTCTGATATTTCGGCCGTGAATTTGATAGTCGGGTGGAATTTGTTAGCTTGGAAAATAAATTGTTCTACGTTTTTTCTGTCACAATCCCAAAGTGAGAAAACGTCATCAATGTAGCGTTTCCATTCTCTTGGCTTGGTTTCACATTGTTCGATTATTTTCGTTTCAATTTCCGCCATGAAAATATTGGCAAAGGATACTGCCATTTTAGTTCCCATAGCAATTCCACTTGTTTGGAGAAAGTTTTCCCCATTGAATTGAAACGAATTTTCGTTGAGGATTAAGCCAAGTATTTCTCTTAGGTAGTGTGTAGGGATTGGTGTATTATGCGTGTAGAACTTTTTGTATGCAGTGCATACTGTGTTTATACCTTCTTCTTGAGGTATATTTGTGTACAAGCTTGTAACGTCCATGGATACTAGAATAGTATCCTGGCCTATCTTTGTTTTTTCTATGAAATTGATAAAGTCAGTTGTATCTTTAATATAAGATGGTTGTGTTTGCGCGATAGGCTGGAGTAGTGTATCCACAAATGATGAAATTCTCTCAGTTGGGCCGTCACAACCTGAGATGACGGGTCTACCGACCGGTACAGGTTTGTGTATTTCGTGAGCGTGTAGAATGTCGGTATTCTCGGAGGATACGGCGTTTGTGTAAGCCATTTTTTGGTTATGTCATCAATATGTTTACCCCGATGCATATGGTTAATGATCTCACTGACCCTTTCATGCGTATTTTTAAACATAGGCGCTTCTAGGGGCTTGTAGTGATCCTTGTTGTCCAGTTGCTCTTTGGCCTCTTTTATTCTTGCTGTTTTATTCATGATGACTGTGTTTGTTCCTTTGTCTGCTTTCTTGAGGTTTATGGCTGGATTGGCTTTTAACTCTTTAATGGCCAAAACCTCATCGCGTGACAAATTGTTTTTTGGCTTATTAATAGTGATATCTGCAAGTTGTGTTTTGACATTTTCCAAGTAGCTCTCAAGGGCAACAGAGGGTAGAACCGGTGGCATCCAGTTTGATTTAACATGAAATGGATGTGACTCTTTGTTTTGTCCGTGAAAAATGTATTGCAGGCGCATTTGTCTTGCGAATTGTTAAAAATCTCTCAAGAGTTGTCGCCTAATTATCGATTCATTTGTCACGGGTGTTGGAATGAATTTGAGTCCCTTTGATAGCACGCTGACTTGGCTGTCAGTAAGTTGATAGTTTGAGAGATTATTTAGGAATTTTTCATTTCCCTCCCTTTCTTTGGCAGGACGCCTGCATTTTAAATTGGCTCTACGCTCTTTGCGTCTGATACTTTTTGTTTTGCTTTCGCTGTTTTTAAAAGCAGCGCTTTTAGTGTAAGAGAACACACCGTTATAGCGTCCATCTTTTTTATTGACAAGTGCATGTACAAGATCTTTAAGGTCAGATACATCGTTTCTTAGGTTTGCTATTTCGTCATCACGGTTGTTTACAATGTTTGACGAATGCATTCTCTTGAGAAGTTGCCTAATAACATGTTTATTCGTACGGACTGAGAGAACGTTAGAAGCCCTTTTGGTAAGGCTCTCGAGCCTTCTTTTGTGAAAGCTAGTAAGAGATTGAACTAAGCTTTGTTAAGCTCGTTGTTTGATTTCTCTAATTTCCCTTTCAAAGATAGGGTCTGGCGTGATGTTAGGTTTCGCCGAGTATTGTAGAGAAATCGGACATGTCCGATTTGTTAAGTGTTTCTCAAGTTTTTCAATAGATTGTTCAGTCTTGGCTATTTTAGCCTCCATGGCATTACAATCAACGTACTTTCTTTTTAGGCCTCGGGTTTGGAGGTCCTGTTTTGGCGGGCTGTTCTCTCGTTCCTTTGGTGTTTTTGGCGGGCTGTTCCCTTGTTCCTTTTGCCTTTTTGGCGGGCTTGGGTTCTTTGCCGGTCTGGGTTGAGATGGTGGAGGGCTCAATTCCTCGTTAATTTCCTCATTGTGGTCGGGCATTATAAGGTCAATGTTGCTTTCATTGGGATGATAGTCTGGTGTCTTTGGTGGTTGCATGTCGTAATCATCCTCAGTGTCGTTTCTCGGTGTGAGATATTGTGCGAGAGAGCCATCAAGGAAATTCATTGTTGCAACTTGTTATGATGGCTACAACAGTACCGACGGTTTCGACTATTCACTAGTCTCTTCAGCTGTTGTTTGAGTTAAGTGTTGCAGGAGATAGGTTTTATAGGGAAAAAAAGTCCCTAGTTGTTGGTTTCCTTTTTTGTTTGGTAAAAGGAATATTTTATTTCTATGTATGTACGGCACGTCATGGTGTTACAAACCTTTTGCAACTTTGTACAAATGCCTACTTAATGAACATAATATATTTCATTGAAGTATTCTACCTTCGAATAAATTCTCACACCCCTGCATGTCAAGTAAACATGAGGCGGAAAGGAAGATCATTTTCAGAAAGTGTGTTGTAAATAATTAGCGGTACAAGTGATTATCGTTCAAAATGCTTATGGAAGCCATCCTAAAATAGCACGTACAGCAAGTGACAATCAGATCACGCACGTTTGAGAGATAAATGTCTCCAAAATACACTTTTAAGTGCCTGGTGTGTTCTTGGTAGGTGCTCAAATGCTGGAAATGGGTGTAAAATTGGCACTACACTGAATTTGGGACAATTAAATAACTTGTACGTCACAGCCTGGACACTCATATGTACTGTGAAGAGATTAGAATAAAAACGTAAACCAAATCGTTGCCATTTACGCGAGGGACACTGAAAGAGCGGATGTAGGGGTGGGAATTTTTGGCGTGCAAGATTTGTTGCGATGCCGAATCCGGTGTTGTTGGATCACATTTTACTGCTCTGACTTGACACGTCATTAATAGTCCACAATGCATATATTTTAAGGTATAAAAGTACAGAAACATAAACTCCTAACATGCATTTTATCTTCAACTTGCGGGATCAAAACAAGGATTAACATGTCTTGTCGTCAGCAAACCAAACTGCCGTCAAAGGCTCTATTACAGTGGAAGGACGGAAGAGTAAGCCGCCTCGCTGTTTCAAAGATAAAAAGTGAGCGAAGTGAAATTGCAGTTGGCAAAGAGGTCCAGGCGTGGTGGAACGATGAAAAAGATCTACATAGCTGCCAGATTTTGCACTTGCATGGTATTTCATTTTTTCTCGGTTACCTTTTTCTCAATACATTTACCGTGTACAATGTTGTATTCTGAGTTTTAAATTGCAGATTTTTATTTTTCCAAAAAAAAAATAAATTTTCATACGTAATTATTACTGCTTCTCAATAGATGATGCAACGGTTCTTCTCGAAAAGGAAAGAGAGTTTTTGAAAGATCCCAAGTCCTTTAAAATGGGTGCAGGCATCAAAAGGGACGAGGGTACGTCAGAGCGTATTCAGAAACTATCACCTGTTAAGGTAATTGCTCGTTTTTCTCACTTACTGTAGTGCATCATTGTTGTTAACTGCGGCTAAGATGTCATACTTATTGGCGGCAGAATTAAAACGCCACTGAATCAACAGTTTACCGCAGGGAAACAGAATAGTGCGACTTTAAAAAAAGACTCTGCTTCAGTTCTTAGTCACCACATTATATTACACTGTTGCCTTTATTTAAGTCGCTCCCAAGACAAAAAAGGTCTTCGGCTTATATAATTTGAAGTGCATTTCTTAAAGTCATAATTTCAGCTCACCTAAAGAACCAAAAATGAAAGTTTTTCCTTTACTTTGTATAAATATTTTACATATTTATCTTCAAATCTTTCGTTGTGACAGAGCTACATTACGTAATGGTACGTAAAACACTAATTGCGAGAGCGCGTTGTATGCGTGTCTTCATGTACATGATTTACATTTTACTGGCGAGAAGCTGGAGTTGGGGAGGAGGTGGGGGCGAGAGGGTGGGCAAGTCTGAACCCCAAATTGTTAAAGCCTAAATTTTCTGACAACAATGTAGGCTTGCGAGTACAATTGCCTTCATCAGCTGTCAACTTGAGGGGGATAAGTCTGCTTTTCATAGGGTTTTAATATCATTATGTGTTCTATTTCTCAGCGTAAAGCACGGAACGTCGACGACGAGAGCAATAAGAGGAAAGTGGCGGCTCTGTTTGAGGACTCAGGATAGGAAGGGGACAGCGAAAAAGAAATCAAAACCACCGTGGACAGAATCGTTCAAGAAAGCGATCGAACTGGTGATCAAACAAACAGTGAAGGCGCGGTGGTTGAGGTTTCAAATAACCACATTATGACGCTGCTAAATCAAAACTATGCAGTGACAAATGAGATACTTGAAAAAATTAAATCACTTGATGAGTCCCAAAGCGAAATTTTGCGAAAAATCGAGGAGCTCGT
Source organism: Micromussa lordhowensis (assembly GCA_964020085.1). NCBI lineage: Eukaryota > Metazoa > Cnidaria > Anthozoa > Scleractinia > Lobophylliidae > Micromussa > Micromussa lordhowensis. Next base: position 31,720,452 of record OZ026595.1, read on the forward strand.
AAACCCGGTTGTGAATTTGACCCCCCAGGACATCCCTGAACAACATGAACCGTTGTTGATGATGTTTACCCCGGGCATACTTGAACCTCAGCTGGAGTTATCTCTACAAGGTAGCCAGAATGTGTGTCAGCAGAATGTGAGCCCAGTTTTTTCCTTCAATCTCCCCAAACAACCCCAACAAGGAAATCAAATTATAACTATAAACACAAATGATTTAAGAGATTGCATGGCAACTGCAGCTCACCCAGAAATGGGTGACTCTTCCGAAGTACTTGACATCCATTGGATACTTTAGTCAATTTAAAAAGTAGAGCTTGCTCAGACACAAATTTCGCTGTGCAGCTATTCAAAATTTTTTTTAAGGACGAAGACATAACAAACAAAAACGTCAGCGGGGCAAAGGGAAAGGAACCTCTAGATCCCGTTAGAATTGAAAAAATAAAACATTATTTTTTTCAAATTTACCCTTGTCTGGAGGAAGAAGATAAGAAGAAGAAATGGTCGAAGGCCTGTGAAGGTATAAATAATTATATAAGAGGACAGAAACGAGCAAAGGGGAAGCAGACTAAGTAGACTCTGGTCACTTACATGAAGAGACAATATACCTTTACGTACAATCCCAGATTCACTAGATAAATTTAAGGCTGTTGGTTTTTAAAATGTAAGAGACTCAATGTCTACAAGAACTGAAATCTATGTATATATTAATTTCTTTATTTATTTATATTTATAAGGCCGCTCTTAGATATATGATCCTTGTCTTATTTTTTAGATATATTTTTTAGGCATATTTTTATATGTTAAATAATTGAAAGGCCGCGTGCAAGAACGTCCCCTTGATTTTTGGCTATTTTTGAAAGTGCTCAAAAATAGCTGAATTTTGCCATGTGGGTTTCGTTTCACCTGAGAAACACTGCTCTGAAGTTTTTTTGGCTGGGTTGCTTTTCGTTTTCGAAATATTACATACGCAAACAACCCTCAGTTTTCCAAGCGGCATCTTTTGGAGATCTATTGTTAAACGAAAAACAAAAGAAACCTTTTGTTTCGCTAAAGGATCAAGTGACTATAACACAATCGTTTCTCACTGCTGCTTCGTTAGCCCAAGTGGATAACGCGCCGAACGGAGCTGATTCGAATTTGTTTTGTCGTGACACTCGAGGGTTCAATTCGAGGTCGGTGAAATGTTCTCTTTTTTGTTCTGTTTTTCTTCTTCTTTCAAAAACCTTCTTCGTGTCTTTGTAGTTGAATTGCCGTTTTGACTGGTAAGGATCTGGATAAGTTTTTTTTAGCTGCCATTGTGACGTTGGCTTTTGGCACACAAAGCATCGATTACTTCCATAACACAAATTCAGAGCTTACCTGTTAATTAAGCAGAGTTTGCTCGTTTGTTAGTTCCACCGATATTCGAAGCTTATTTGAGGAATATTTGCGACCACCTGGTAGGAGATTTGGCATCATTAAGCCTTTGATCCTGGATGAAAGTCACCAGCATGCCTCAAAGAACCGACGCGTGTTTTTGTTCCAAGATGGCTAAAGTCCGCCGTTAACTTAGCCACTGAAGAACAAGTGAGCCAGGTGGTAGAGTCTAGAAAGGATTCTTCTTCCAAAACAAAGCATCCGTCGCGGACTTAAAGCTCATTTGCTAAACTTCGGCATGTGTCAGTATTGGAAATTAGAACTGCTTTCAAGACTCTTAACCCTTTTCTTGAAATGGGCGGCCTTAACATCCTCCGCTGCAAACATTTCTGGGATATCCCATAATAATCTTTCATACGTATACGTATCGTGTGTGCTAGCATGATGCGTGACTCAGACACGGCCGGGAGGGAACTGGCGAGAGAGGCCATGCAGCAAAGTGGAAGACCTTCGAAGTTTCTAAGCCATTTTTACGGGCCAAAGAGAAATCGCAGGTCGGTTAAATTCGCAAGCAAGCGTTCCGTGAGTGTGTATCGTGGTTTTCCAAGCAGATGTACTTTGAATTGCAATAGAATCGATCCCGCCGCGAAGAAAAAAAACAGAGAACGCCTAATCGCAGGTTTAACTATAGCAAGAAGAAAACTTCCGCTCGAATGTAAGTTTTGCTTTGTATTTCAGCCTTCCTTTGCTGATAAATTTTATGTTCCATGGGCTTTTTTTCTGCATGAACAGCGTGTTAGCTTAAGGCTTGCTCTTTCTGTGTTGTCAGATATAATCATTTCGCGGAACGAGCTGAGTTTTTATTTTATTTATTTATTTATTTATTTATTCCATTTTCACTGCATTAGTTTTGTACCAAAAAAATAAGTAATTTCAAGGAAACATTTCAATTACCGACGCAACCAATTTGCAAAACGTTCAACCTCTCTCTCTAGCCATTATTCATTGACTTTATTTAGGTATAGATTCGTGCAAGTCGAGATTGTTTCCCGCGGCCTAACAACGCTAACTCTAACATGTCCTGGCCTTAACTCTCGCCTAAACCGAAGCACTAGCGCTAACCCTAAGCCTGAACGTTAACTGTAAGCTCGACCCATAACCCTAACCTAAACTGAAGCGCCAACCCTAACAATCAGCGCTAGCGCTAAACCAAAGCAATAGCCCTAACCCTAAGCGCTAGCCCTAACTCTAAGTAATAACCCTAATCCTGAGCGCTAGCCCTAACCCTAAGCAATAACCCTAGGCCTGAACGTTAACTCTAAGCTCGACCCATAACCCTGCGGACCCCAAACACTAACCCTGACCTTGTTCCGTAACCCTAACCTTCAATGTTAACCCTAGTTTCAAGCGGTAATTTGAGTGAAACTAACGAGTCTTTGCGGCCGCACGTTAATTTAACGTTTTTTCCACCTGAAATGAACACTTCTTAAGGTTGCGCGTTGCAAAAGATCAATATTTTGCTTGATTTTAAGTGAAATTACCACCTTTGCGGTCACGTGCTGACATGACCACAAACTACAGGTTTTTTGCATACGCAATATTTCGAAAACGAAGAGCAACCCAGCCAAAAAAACTTCAGAGCAGTGTTTCTCAGGTGAAACGAAACCCACATGACAAAATTCAGCTATTTTTGAGCACTTTCAAAAATAGCCGAAAAACCAAGGGGACGTTCTTGCACGCGGCCTTTCAATTGTATATATATACTAGCTTATTTATTTAATATTATTAATTAATATTTATTTATTTTTTTAAAGAAACTCCTAGTATAGTTTTTTACTGCCTTAGGAGTATACCTATTAAAGATTAAAGAACATGCAGGATGAGTCAGATGATGCCTATCAACTGATAATCTTGGAGACTGCATTGCCAAGGTGCAACAACAAAACCAATCTGCTGTCTTCAAGAGACCTTGCTATAACATACATGGCCCAACCGTACAAGCTCCAGAACAGCCTGAGGGGAGTTAATATTCTTTAGGATGCTGGTTTTACCGACTCCATGTCAGGTTTCTCTTAAGATGTGTGGGCTAATGCCAGAGTGTGCTGCCAATACCACACACAGTCATATGCACAGACCTACAAGGACCTGGTGCCCTTTCCAAAGCAGGGGTGCTTTTCAGGGCTTACCCTGTAATGAAATCAGCCATTAATGAGCTATCTGTACCTTCAAATAAATAGAGCCATTTCCAACATTCTTTAGGCCTGAAACATTTATACCATCTGCATGGATTGAAATTAGTTGAGCCATAAAGTTTCAGCAACTCCAAACTTACATTTAACCTGTTTGGCAAGGTTCTACCTCATGGGTAATATTATAATTTCATGTATTAGACAAGGGTGTCAATAGCAAGGAGGCAATTGGCAGAAAAATGGAAATGGGAAGTAAAAGTGAGTATTGTGACAAATGTTAATTTGTGGTTATGTTATTGCTAAGCTGCATTCCAGCTAGACATGCTCTACCATTAGCACTACTGTAGCCTCCAGCATGCCACAACTGTTACTGACGTAACTCGTGACAGAAGGCTACTAAAAATAGCAGAAAAGTTTTCAATACATCCACTGGGAGATATTTTTCACAGGAATAACACTTTCCAGTATCGACCAACACTCAACCAAATTTCCAAGCTCTATTTAGTAACAGGACATGTCTTATTACTACACACACTATGATGTTTCTGTTCAGGGGCCACTAAATGAACCTAAATCCAGTGAAGTTACATGTATACCAACACACGAAACTCAGTGAACTGAATTTAATTCTATTTAAAGATAGCTTTGTCCTGTTATTTTTCGTTGTGACTCGAGTGCCCATTGTACCAGAATGCTAAAAATGTAAGATGAATCAAGACAACTCAGAAATGGAGGAGATGTTAAGATCAATTTTGTTTCCATCTGGCACTTACTAGTGACTTACTAATTTAGTTTATTCCAAGGTATTAAGTGATTTACTGATTTATTGCTCTTACTTAATTATTACTTTTTTCTTTTTTCCCTCTCCACAGTTATTTTAAATCGACTGAAAAGTTTCGATACACGCACTACACTTCCTGTCACACTCCAGACATGAAAAAAGGACTTAAAAAACGGCGAACCGCTCAGACTTCTTATAACCAACTCTTCAGAGACGAAAATCAAATTTGCATGTTCGAGGCTATCCAAACTCTCTGGTAAATAAAGCCCTCACAGAAGTCAAATTCACAAGGTCGGCACTTGAAGAAAAACCACAAAGAGTCCAAAGCGAAGAATCAACCATTGCTGAGAGAAATATACAGAGAACCACCTTTCATTTCTTACAGGAAAGGTTAATCTCTAAAAAGACATACGTCTTTAAAGGTCACAGACTTTAACATCATGAAACAGCGGGAGTCGTGTTAAGCCTGTCAACTCCTTGTTAACCTTGAAGCAGTCGTTCAACTAACTCAGAATTCATTATTCAATGACTACGGCACTGTGGTAGCAGTCATTTAACTAACTCAGACTTCATTATTCATCTACTATGGCACTGCGGTAGCACCCATTCAACTAACTTAATTGCATAATTTTGTTTGGTCATGGTGGGACCGCAGGAGCAGGAAATTTGTGCTGTTCAAAGTGGGCCGCTTACTCTGCAACTGCTGCAGAGTTTCAGCTTCAGTTTCTGGAAATTTGATGTACTCAATGCCCAATTCATAGAAGGCTTCCACCAGCCTCAATCACCGTTGCTTTGCCAAAATTAAAAGCCAACCCAATGCTTACTTATGAATTCCCATGACCCAGGCGAATTTTTTCTGGTGGTAATGGGTCTCTAAAATGGGAAGGTTGCCATACTAAACGTTGTCCAAGGATGTTTAAAATGCAGTTGAATTAATTTATTGTAACTCAAAGCTGCTGATGAAAAGAAAAAAATCTCCTGGTACTGTTACATCGTAGTAGTGAAGATCAAGCCACGACTCTACAAGACAGGAACTGACCATGCACAAGGTGATCAAGCTATTCTTTGTTGATGTCGATTTGTTCCTCTGATCATGGCCGCTGTTAAAACCGTGAAACATTTGTCTGCTCAGCATTTGTACATCAAATGAAAGACAAAAAACTGCTGTAGATTAAGCTGAACAAACAGAGGAAGGAGAATGGCCATAATAACTATTAGCACTCCTTCAATGGGACGCATACTTGTTTCGGGTTAGATCATGATCGATATCATGTCGTTCAACAGCACATGGGTAAACAAACGTGGTATCTAGTATCAGGTTGCTGACACTTTCTTGCTCGAACTAGAGATATCTCTGACTGTATAGCAGTATGGAAGTTTCTTTTCTTTTTTTCAGAAGACAGCAAATCGTATACCATTTCCCAGTTATTGTTTACATGCAAATTTATCACAATTTCACACTTGTTAATTTTAAATAACCGCTAAATAAAGCAACAACAGCAAATTCATTTTTATTTGCTGCCTGTTACACTTCTATGTTAGTTTTACTCCGGGACGCTTATAGAACAAGCATTATAAACAAGTAACACTCTTCTTTCAATTATTTAATCTTCCATACCACTTTCTTGTTGCAGTTCAGTTGAGATTTTTGTTAACCTTGCGCCTTTCAGCGTGTCCATTTAAGACATTTCATTAGTTTCAGTTTACTTTTTAATTATATTAATCTCCTTTGACAAAAACACATTGCCTCGACAACAGGAAACAAATCAAAAAGTTTTTGAATTCACATATCAATTCACATCTAAAATTTATGGAAGCAATTGCACATTCCTGTTATTGTTAGCTTCTTTTTTCACTTCCAATGTTACTCCCTCAAGTTACATTTTAAAGCCAACCTTACACCCACAATTTTCTCACATTACTTTTTCATTTTCAACTTACTCATAATTCAATAAATTGAATAAGTGACAGTTCGTAAAGGACCCCAAATAGTACTGACTCTTAACCACTTAAGACTTACGCACATTGACCTGCTCTGTCATCTCTGAATTAGCATCAAAACTTTCATATTTCACTTGCGATCAACATTTGACATTCGTCAGAAGCCTTTAGACTGTTAATAGTCCTAACAGTTCATTCATGATGTATGCGCTTTCAAAACTTAACCCTTTCACTACTAGAGCAGCCAAAAGCGGCCAACCGGAAATGGCCAATTATTCCTAGAGCGGCCAAAAGCGGCCAAATAAATGTACCCATTTTTAACTTACCCTCTCTTC
>OZ026595.1:31732053-31759553 GCA_964020085.1 Micromussa lordhowensis
CTCTCAGTCTACTCTATACATAGTCAACCTTCCCTCAAAATTTTTATTTAGGGTTCATTTTTTAATACCACCGTTTTTTATTAATCTTTACAGGAAAATCGTCAGCAAATCAACATGCTGCCCAAGACCCATTAGCACACTTAGAGTTAACTTCTTCAATTATCAGCAAAACAACAACCTCAGGATTGGTGAAGCTACTGGCAAATCAACATAAAGGACTCATTCTCTCCCCTGAAGCCTTCGACATTCTCAACAAGTTGATGAACTCGAACGAAGACAATGCCACTGGGGACGTTAAGCTGTTATGCAAGTTGTTCTCCAGTGAATGATCCTCATACCACTATTTGACTGAGGAGAGCAGAGTCATCCCAGCTAACACGCCTTTCAGCATCTTGGGCTTGACACAATTGATCAACATGGCAAAACTGATTGCAAAAATGGACCATGGACATGGTTTGGTGGACAGGTTTCTGTTTGCCATTCCACTAGCGTTCAGGCCGACACTCGCAGAAATGAAGACGGCAGATAATAACCTGTCAACTGAGGTAACAGAAGACTTTGATGAAAGTTTCAAGAACATCCACGACAATAGTCAACTTCAGTTCACCTTCAAACCCAACGCACAGCAGAGGTTAACAAAGCCTTCGGAGACAGCAAAGTCCCCTCAAAGTCCAAAATGCCCAAGCTGGTTCCAAGAGTTGTCGCAGCAATGCACATATTCAATCACACTATGACTGAACTTCTCGCCGGAGTTCCAGCTTCTTCCCCACCAACCAAAATTTAAAAACCTACACTGGAAAATGCAACTGAATTTGTTCACCATCTGGAGAGCCAGAAGGACATTCTGTGTCAAGTAACACTGCAACACTTTCTGCAATCGCTTAGATGTATTACTTTATTATTACTCTTCCAAGTTGACTCTAGTTCCTGTATTACAGCTTGCCTACAAACACAAAAAAATACCTAACCTCCGTACCCTGGGTCAAAAGACCTTCCATTTTATATCAATGTTGTATCTTCAAACACAAGAGCGACAAACAAAAACTATCAGAGAACCACTCACTTCGTTTGTACTTCCACTAATAGTTTCTCGGATGTGAGAATAACAAACACGGCTGTAGTTGTTGCATGCATACTTCATTACCATACCTCGTCAAATTTGAGTCCCACGCCATATAAATTTTGCGCAGAATTTTTATTACTTTACATTACCTTATACATTATTATTTTTTTATTTTCAGTTCTTGAAAGAAATCACAAACACGACCTGTAAGAAAACAATTGAACAACCCTCACTTCAAACTATCAAAGAGCAGGTTCTTCTCATGCCGGACCCGTCGTCACTTACCAAAGTTTTAAACGCGAAAAACGATCTGCTAAAGCCATCGCTAAAGCTGAAAATTCAAGAGCTACAGAATCTTTAAAAGAAGATGGCTTTGGACGCATTGTCGAATTCACCATCCCAAGAGCGCGTAGGAAATGTATGGTTTTTGTCAAATCCAAACCAGATCCTTGGCCAAACACCACCTCCATCAGCGACCCAGAATTTCAACATTTTTTCAAAGCCAATTCATAGTGGAATTTCTGCACCAATGCGGGCTTTTTTGCAAAGCAATGCTTATATTGTGTCATAGACTTTTGTTGCATACACAACAAACATTCTTTGAACCGAGTAATAAGTTCTTACAAAATATTGAATGAGTATACCATTTAGAATGCTACCAATTGAAAATTTTTTAAAGTTCACAGAATAGTGCATTGTTAGGGGGTACATGGCCAAACCTGGTTTCAATAACCTTTATTCTAAGCAACATTTCCGTATTTGAATTTCAAATTGTGTATAGGAATATCATCATAATGTTTTTTACTATTATACATAAATTGTCTTGGTAACTTCTTAATTAAATGTTTTATACATTTGAAAGACATCCATTTTGATATTTGTGTGCATCTTTCATTAAAATACCATTGAGGACTGCGAGCAAACAAACTCCCACCGGTTTTCACTGACTTAATTATCGACAAATTTTGCATAAGCACCACCAAAATAGTCTGTACATACACAGAAGAGCCCAAGTGAACGAAAAAAAATGCATAGTTATGCTAGTTATGCTTACGTTTCTCTATGTTTTTATCAGCGCATGTACAACACACTATTAAGCACGTTGTATATTACACTTAAATTTTTCGTAATTCAATAGTGATCCATACAATGTATAGCTGCACAAATAATTTTTTTTGCTTTCTAAATAGGAAGTTTATCCAGCAATTCATCCAGTAGACTGCGATCAGTCGATTATTGGTCAGACTACGGCAGGTAGCAGTCGTTCAACTCACTCAGACTTCATTATTCAACGACTACGGCACTGCAGTAGCAGTCTAACTCACTCAGACTTTATTATTCAACGACTACGGCACTGCAGTAGCAGTCTAACTCACTCAGACTACATTATTCATGGACTACAGCACTGAGGTAGCAGTCGTTTAGCTAACTCAGACTTCATTCTCTTTCGATATGCTCCGCATTATTATGGGATAATTATGCATATTTCCTACCTACTGGTCAGTGGTCACGTTTAAAAGAAGTTATTCAAATGAAAATCAGCAGTGACATAAACCAGTTGTAACCAGTTCTTCCGTTCGTGCTTCACAAGATCACCGAGTACGTTCCTTGCTTTGTTTTCGATTTTCAAGGGGTGTTCCTTGTTCGTTTACTCACATTTGTTCTTTTCGTCGCTTTACTCTACCTGTCCCTGCTAAACACAGCCTAACTTATCTCAAGAAAGCAGCTTAAGAGATTCTTTAAGAATAGAAACCGCCGGTCCTGCTAGACGATACATACTTTCAGTCTTATCTGAAAAAAGATGCCAGCTTACGAAACCCCATTACGGGTACCTAAAAACACCAGATTACTGTCCAAACCTGGACGACAACATGGATTCGTTCCCTGATCTCAACCTAGACTCTGAGCCAGAGGAGACACCTCCAGCATCAAAACTTGAGCCAAGGCATAAAGCCGAACTAGCTAAACAGAACAAATACAAGGGTAACAACCTTGCACAAGAAAACCTTCCGAGAAATAGCCAGTCCAAACGGCAGCCAAGGAAGAGGAAACATGAAGACATCATGAGGGCTTTACAGTTCAAGAAGCGAAAGACTGAAACCTCCACACTTAAACTGGAGACATTTAGAACAAAAGTCTTGCCCTAAGTCGCTTCAGTAAGGCAAAGGCGAATGTCACGGCAGAGGAACTTTCCAACAGGAAATAAGCACGATCCGACAACAGCGACGCCGACGTGGGACTTTTTTACTTCCAGTTGCATACTGCGCATGAGTAGATTTCTGAGACGGCGGTGTCTCTTCATGCGTGGACATCAAGAGGCCTTGTTTGAAGTTGCAGGAAAACATGGGAGTTCTCTACCTAAACCAGACCCAAGCATGGGAAAGGAATCAAGGTAAAAACGAAACTTTAGGGTTAAAATTTAAAGTAAATTAGTTTGTATGAAATGTTTGAGACGAACAGCGTGTGGAATCTTTTGTACACGACCACAAACTGAATAGAGAGAGATTTGATTTTATCTTTTGCTTTGTTTTTGTTTGTGGTTGCACTTTACTTGTTCTCACTGAGCTTTCTTACAACTTACTTTTCAATTTTTTTCTCAGTAAAAAAAAGAGAACAATTAAGCTTAATTTTTATTTTGGTTTTACTAGAAAATAGTAGATGAATTTTGTGGCCAACAATACAAGATTTGACCGATTCAAAGTGTATAGATTTTTTCATTCAGCTAAATTTATTTCATTCTTTATAAGCGTTAAGTTTAATTTACAAGGAACTCACTGGCTGGGTTGAACAGATATATCGACGAATTCCTGACTACCTCAAATATTGCTATATTTATAACTGAATCAAAAACAAATACAAAACAGAGACGTTCACATTCCACTGTTTCCTGATTAAATAAGAATTATTCTACAAATTCCAAGATTTATTGATTTCCCTATATTTTGCTCACAAAAGCTACATATTTTTCAGTAATTCATGTGTGTTTTCATTTGAAGGCATCCTTCCAACCTTAATTGTATGTTTCCCTCACTCGAAGGCAAAGGAGAGCCATCATGTATTTTCCTGATCCATTTCTTTATCTGTCAACAAGTTCAGCTAATTTATTGGAAGACTATGATAAGGAAAGAAAACTAAGATATTTTCTAATATTATGATGATCTAGTTAATACCAGCCAAAGCAAGTTATGTTGTTTTCTTTTTAAGTTTTTTATCATGATTAGAACCAAGTGTAAGTAAATCTCAGAGTTCAAATTGCGCATTTATACAATGATAATTTTATTGATAATACCTGATATACTGATAGATCTTCCTCATGAAGTAATTTTGTTGCACTGCACTTTCAGTCAATCAATGAAATGGACTGAAGAACACGAACTGGTCATGTTGAGAGAACTGATGCTTTTGCAGCCATGGCTGTACAAGAAAGGAACCAGTGAGAGAGGAAATGATTGGGAAAAGCTGGCAGTATCCTTAAATGCTATTCCTTATCCCCAATTCCGTGTTACTCAACGGCCTGTTCATGACCACTATTCTACAATGGAAAAGAGAAGGAGGGACAAGGTCAGGGAAGAAGACAGAGCCTCAGAAATTGCCCCTGAAGAAGACAAGGAACTAGATCAACTGTTAGATGAAACCATTGAACTCTTTGATGAGTCTGACAAAATCACAGATAAAAAAAGAAACAGAACCAGGAAAAACAAGCAAAGAAAGCAGAGGAAATGCAAAAGAGATCATTGGAAACTTTTAAAGATAGTGCTAAAAGGAATGGCGATGAACAGCAAGGAGCACGACCGAAAAAGAGTGGAGCTGGTGGTGCAAACACTCTGGCTTACCTGAAGGAGATAAAAAGGCAGGAGTCAGCACTGCAAGCAAAGGAGCAGGAAGGAAGACAACAGCAGTTTGATATGATGAACAAGCAAAGTAGAGATATTCAGCAGCTTCAGCAGCAGCAAATGCAGCAGTTTATGCAAATGAATGCAAACATGATGCAACAGCACCAACAACAAACCCTTGCACTTATGGAGCTAATGAAAAGGTTTGCTTAGAAGTGATGGTGGTCAATCTATGCAAGAGGTCATTTAAATGCACAAAGAGTTCACATTTAATAATAATATAATAATTATTGGTTTACACATAGAATGGTAAAGGAAATGTTGCTTTATATTGCTAACCTTTGAAAGTCTTTTAGTTGACGTTATGCCAGTACCAAAACCCTGTATATTTTAAGGTGGTTGAATGAACTGGGACTGAACCTTTATCAAGGCAATATGGTTTATCTAACTATAGAATTGCATTACTCTCTGTAAACTTGCTCACCATTATTTGTTCTCATTAAATAGTTTGTTTCAGTGGCATTTATTTCACTTTAATTCCAACACGTTAGCCTTTCTTAATTGTATATTTTTTTATTAAAAAGCAATTCAGTTTGTCAAAGGAAAAGTGTTATAGGATATATAAAACCTTTGAAAAACCTGTTTGGCAGACTTCGTGAAAATAATCCCCAATTTCTGGGGGAGAAACATCAAAGTAGTCTGATGTGGCGGATCCGTAACAACAAACATGAACATTGTGAAGAAGGGCACATGTCACATACATTTTGCCAACAGCACTTCAACTTATTTTCAAGTTTTTTTGAAGTCCAGAAATTTAAAATAATTTAGTATATCACCAAAAATTTCAACAGAAACTCTGACTTCACTCAGAGATTCATTCTATGCAGTCTGTATGGGAGTTAGTCCAGCTTCTTGAAAAGGTCCTTGCAGATGTAGGCTCCATAAATACATAGGGGGTTACCATTTGTGTCCACTGAAAATCGTTGCTATTGGTTCAACACTCCAGATCTAGCTAACATCCCACTATCATGTCTCTTTCCCGCGACAGGCCCAAACTGGTTGGCAACAAGACCACTGGGTGCTGCAATAGATTGAAACTTTATTGCATGAACTTTTTTGTGACCATTGTATAAGCACTTTTGGTTTTGTCCTGGTCGGCAAATGGGCCTCACAGTCCCATAAAAAAAAAAACCAACAGTTGTCAAGAACAGCTCCCCTGTTGTGAACTGCAACAGCAAACTCCTCTAAATGATTTGGGTTTAACCAATCCTGGTTCAGTTCAGTAAGAAGGCAATTCCATGTTTGATACAACTCCTTCATAACAGCATTTGAGGTCATACACAATTGTGGTTTTGGCCTTGCAAATCTGGGTATCATGTCTAGATATCTACAGGGATAGGCAAATCTTTTAGAAAAATACACAATGCCTTAACCATCTGGACATTTACACCATTGTAACAAATGATTCAATCCAGTAAAGTCAACACATCTGCCAAGTTGTAAATGTCATTCTTGTAAAATCTAAACTCAGTTTTATATTCATCATCTGTCATCTTGTCGAGGTTGAAGCACTCGTAGTTGGTGTAGGGTAAATCCGGATTTTTAGGCTTGTGTAAATTGTAAAGGAGCACAAATTCTTCAGCGTTAATCAAACGGGAAGCATGAGCCAGGAGAATTGTGTCACGGAACTTAAGCATGGTTTTAGAAAAAAATCTTTCGCTGACTTAAAACACAAACTTTCGTGGACTTAAACACAATAAACATTAATGGCCGTTGTCAATGTCCTCACTCGTAAAATTTGTAATCTCAATTTTGGCGGGAATGCCAACACGACGTAGCCCCGCTCGATCCAGACTTCTCACGTTGCTGTTGCCGTTGTCGGATCGTAAGGTCTCTTATATCGGGCTGCAAAGGACCGACTGAAAGGATATCATCCTTTGTGGACTATTTATTACAGCCTATTGCTCAAAAAAAAAAAAAAAAACGTGAGGGCGCGGTGGCCTCATGGTTAGTGCGCTCGACTCCGGAGCGAGCGCTCTGGGTTCGAGCCCTGGCCGGGGACATTGTGTTGTGTTCTTGGGCAAGACACTTCACTCTCACAGTGCCTCTCTCCACCCAGGTGTATAAATGGGTACCGGCAAATTTGATGCTGGGGGTAACCCTGCGATGGACTAGCATCCCATCCAGGGGGGAGTAGAAATACTCCTAGTCGCTTCATGCTACTGAAACTGGGATAAGCTCCGGCCTGATGAGCCACTAGGCTCGTATGCAGACTTTACCTACCATTGCTCAAAAACAAAAATCGTATCTTATAGATACGACTGATTTCATAAACTTTACAGAGAAGACTGAAGTGTCACAGAATACTATTTTAGTATCAATGGATGTAACAAGCTTGTATACAAACATCCCTCAAGATGAGGGCACCACAATAGTATGCAAAGCATACGACAAATACCACAACAACAGTCCTTCCATCCTGTCCCACTACCTTAAACAAATACTCTGCCTCACACTCAAAGAAAATTTGTTCTAGTTCAACAGAGAAACGGCCATAGGAACGAAAATGGCGGTTGCCTTCGCCAATCTCTTCATGGCAGAAATCGAAACAAAAATGCTTAATGAAAGCAGAATCGAGCCGAAAGTATGGAAACGCTACATAGATGACGTTTTCTCTCTATGGGATGTCAACAGAAAGGACATCAATCTATTTATAGAACAAGCAAACACATTTCATCCCACTATAAAGTTTACAGCTGAAATCTCAGAGAAAGAAATCACATTCTTAGACATGGTAGTGTACAAAGGTGAAAGATTCCTAAAAGAAGTTATCCTTGACGTCAAAACTCACTACAAGCTGACCGAGACCTTTCAATATACACACTATTCCTCTTGCCACCCACCAGGTATTAAGAGAGGCTTTATTAAAGGAGAAGCAATCAGACTTCTTCGAACAAACTCCTCGGAAAAAAATTTTAAAGGAGGCCATGTGTAACTTCAAAACACGACTTGAAGCATGTGGCTACCCAAAAAGCCAATTGAAAGGATGTTATCAGAGGTCTCGTTTGCCGGAAGGCAGTCAGCACTCAAAAAAAAACAAACCAAACAGACTAAAGGCAAAATTATGCCTTTTGTGACAACATACCATCAAGGGGTACAATACAATACAATACAAGAGGGCTTTTCAGTGACAAATTATCTAAAAAATTACAAAAATACAATAACATAGACGTGAGATAAAACTAAGACCGAAGGGATAGGAAAGCAGCAAACAATTTGGCTCTAAGCTTTACGCTTAAAATGCAAACACTGCATACATTAATCATACAAACACTGCATACATTAATCTTTTATGTTTGATGTTTTCTTTTCTGTTTCCTGTTGAGGACGTGGGACCGCAGCATAGAGTAAGCTATTCTCAGTACCCATGGACATTTTGGGGCGACTTAAAGTCAAATTTGGAAGAATTCAACCTAGATTTGCTACTGGTTCCGACGTGTGCTGGCCGCCATTTTGTTCCTTTACTTCGGAAGAAATTCATTAAGACAAGGGTGGCATACTCTGCGAACCACACAGCATCTTTTAACCCAGTGGAAGTCACCTTGGTACGAAGTGGTGATATTCATCCCAAACCTGGTCCGGAAAAACAGTCTGATTCACGTCAGGAACGTCACATTACCGTGGCCCATTTAAACGCTCGTTCTATCAAGAATAGAAACCACTTTATTCTTATTAATGATGTCATCCTAGCTAAAAAGTTTGATATTCTGTGTATCAGCGAGTCTTGGTTGGATTGTCGGAGACTGGGACTTAGAATAATAATGCGTGACAATTTAAAATGAGTTACATTATTGATAAACTGTGAAAGATAAGTGTCAAAGACCAGAAGCTTGAATTCAGCCCGTCTGCATGCAATCGTTAGTGTATAAAATATACTACCTGGATCACCAAGCACCAGACAGAGTTAAGAGAGGCCCATCAAAGAGTAGCAGCAAAGCTAGAAAAAGAGGCTGACACACGTAAGCAAAGATTCGACCGGCGCAGGGGAACTAAGTCACCGTCGATCGATGTTGGTCATCGTGTGTTGGTCAGAGAACGGACCATACGAGGGAGAAACAAGATCCAAGACCGTTGGAGTACCAGAGTTCACAAAGTGGTAGAGCAGTTGGACAATGGGGCCTACGTGATCGAACCAGCTGACAGGCATGGGAATACTAGAATTGTCAATCGGACGGAACTACAAGTGTGTCCACCACTGGTGTTGCAGAGAAACCCTGGAACAACAAGGAGACAGCGAGCACCCAGAGTACCACCGCAACCAGATTCTTCTGATGACGACAGCCATGCTGAGATTGCCATTGACATTGCACCACCACCACGTGCTGCCGCAGCACCTGATGTTGATGTCACAAACAGTGATGGAAGTATTGCAGATGATTCAGGAACTGATGATGAACTGTCTGCGAGGCCTGTTAGGCGCTCGACCAGATCGACTGCTGGACACCATAATAACCGATATAATTTACCTATGTCTGTTCTAAGGAGATAGATACTGGTATATAATTTAGCTCGCAAGGGTTATGACGAGCAAAAGGAGGGGAGAGTGTGACGGGGTCACAAAACATAAAATTTTATTATTTTTATATTTCTAAATTCGCTAAAATAATTTCGCTTCGCTTTATTATTTTGTGTTCAGGAATTTTTCCGGTTTTAGTTTGGTAAATTTACGCATCGCTTAGGTATGTTACCTTGGGTGTATTCAACCCACACATAGGTGCTAAAATGCATTAGCGGAACCAGAGTTTTGTGGTTACCTTTCGGCAAATTATTTTAATCGCTAAAATTAAGTTTATCACCTTAAGATAATCAGGTTAGGCGAAGGAAATCCTTTCCCGCGAGTGTAGCGACGGAAAGCGTGGTTAAGGTTGGGCTTGCAAACCCATTTCAAATATGATTGGTATGTGTTAGAACGTATCGAAACGGTATAAAAGTAGGAAGACCTTAGCTTCTAATTTAGTTGAGTTTTTGTGAGCCGAAAGAACCAAGAAGAAGAGCTGCTGTGAAAGAGTAAAGATCGTACTTGCGTTTAGCAAGGTAAGATTATAATTGCTTTGTTTACCTCAAGTACTTAGCCTTTCGACCTTTGTAATTATTAGATAATTGTAGCCTTTCAAGCATGATTTATTTCGCTATTGTAGTGCAATTTAGTTTAATTTAGCTTTCTCATTTTTCGCTAGAATTAGGATAATTCGTTCTATTATTTTTACAAGATTTCTCTTTTGTTTTCATCGCGAATATTCGGGAATGTTTCTTAAATCGCTTATCTTCTAAGTTAATTATTTCTGTACGCGTATTTTCACAAACCACGCACGATTGTAGTAAATTCAATCTGTTTTATTGTAGTAACTCTAACTCTGTTTTACAACTGTTAGTTACAAAACTGTTTTCTAGTTTTCCGTTCGATTTTAGTTCAAGTTCATGTAGCTTTTTGTAGTTTTTAACCTTTGACTCACCGAGTCACGCGGTCGCGTCATATTTCAGGTCAAGATTATTTGTTTGCCAAACTAAGCTTTTCGTTTCATCTCATTGATCAAAACTGTTCAAACCTGTTCTCCTTGAGTTGAGAATTCGTCTTTCACCCATGTTATTGCCACACAATACTGTTTTGTTGTAAAATTTACACATTCATCAAGACATATTTTTATCGTGTTACACGATCTGCTTGTGCAAACCGTGTCAATATTTACTTCATGTAATTTTCCTATTGTTTCTCAGTTTAGCTTATTTTGTTACGACACTGTTTAGTTTTATCTTGTTTATATTTTTCAGTAATTTAGTTATTTTCAACATAACTCTAAGGTTATTTTGTATCTTTTCAATTATTTCACTAGACTTAGTCTATTAGTCGTTCCCGTTTATTTTTCCGTTCATTGCTGTATAATTCGCTTGTATTATTTCGCTGATGAGATTGGGCTGTCAATAAATTGCATTGAACATCCTTGAATCCTTTTCGTTCCTGCTCGCTGCCGCTGCATCCCGTTACATTTTTGGTGTCAGAAGTGGGATTCAAGTTCTAAGTTCTATTGCATTTTATTGAGCGAAATAATAAACGGGAACGGACTAAGATGACTACGGAGGAACAGCTGGTTACCCTGGCTGATAGGCTGAAGGAACTGGAGGCCCAGCTTGGACAGCTAGCAACACCACCTGCCGCTCTTGGGACCAGTACGTCAAGTACCACACCGAACATCCGGGTGTCCGTGCCACGCGAGAAGCGGTTCGGGAAATACGGTGGGGCCGGGGATGACAGAGTTCTGGAGGACTGGATCTCTGATGCACAGAGAGCTGTGAGGGGCCAGGCAGAGGGCGAAGCAGTGGACACCCTGATCTTCCACCTGGAAGTAGTGGCCAAAGAGGAAGTGAAGCTGAGGCCGGCATCGCAGTGGTCCTCGCCTTCTGGGGTCTTCACCATCTTGAGAGAGGTCTTCAGCGAGCGACTAACCGAGACCCAAGCCAGACGGAAGTTCTTCGCCAGGCGACAAGGGGACCGTGAATCAGTCCAGGACTTCGCCCACGCCCTGATGGTCCTGCTGAGCCGAGTGGAGCGATTGAGTGAGGCGCCGGTCACGAACAAGGACCTGTTGCTTAAGGAGCAGTTTGTGGAGAATCTGAGGGATCATTCTCTGCGCCGTGACATCAAGCGCTGGGCCAGAGATCATTCGACTGCCAGCTTTCAAGATGTGCGCCTGGAGGTTCATCGCTGTATGGAGGAGGACCCTGCCCCTAAGCGAGTGGCTATGGCGCGAGAGGCTGAGGTGGACGCAGAGGGTGAGGTGCTGTGTGGAGAAATCGGGGGACAGAAGAGCCAAAAAGTACTTTCAGACCTCATCACTGGGCAGCAGATTATGGCCGAGGAGATGCAGAAACAGCAAAAGGCGCTGATGGGCCACATCGACCAGCAGAGGGAGGTGCTGAACCGTCAACAGGAGACCCTCAACCAGCTGCTGACCAGTTTGGTGTCATGACCCTCTGTCCGATCCAGCTCCTGTTTCCGGTGCGGTAAAGATGACCACTTCATCCGTGACTGCCCCAGGCCGCCGCCAGTCTTCAATCGGGGGGGCTCGAAAAAAGCCCCGAAGCCGTCGGGAAACGAGAAAACTCCATCGCAGTGAGCCAAGCGGTGGAGGAGACGAACAGTGGCTCACCCCTTGCAAAGATAGTTGGGGGAACACCAGCTATCACAGCGAAGCTAGCAGGCGTAGAGGTTGAGTGCCTGCTGGACACCGGTTCGATGGTAACCCTGGTATCAGAAGCCTTCTATAAACAGAAACTTAAGTCCGTGTGCTGTGGAGTTAAAGGTGGAGGCGAATGCTTACCCTCCGAGGAGCCAATGGACTTGAGATCCCATATCTGGGCTACATTGAACTGGACGTATGCGTGGAGGGGGTGACAATCCCAAAGTGCGGAGTGCTGGTCCTCAAAGACACAGCAGCCACTGGACCACAGAGAAGGAGGAAACCAGGAGTCCTGGGGACGAACATACTTGCACAGATCCCGAAGTTTGCAGAGCTGCTGAAGTTGAAAGGGAGTGCAGATGCCTCGTCGACACATAACCAGAAACCGAGCAAGCAGGGGCTGGTCAAGGTTGCTGGTTCCCGTGCTGTATGGATCCCACCACACTCAGCAATGAACGTTGATGTCACTGGCCCAGCCTGTGGTGCAAACGCTGTGGTGGAACCCCTCAGTACCCCCCTCAAAGGAGGACTCCAGGTCGCAACTACGCTGACAGATGCATCCAAGTCATGTTATGCAGTCCAGCTGATTAACCCTACAAGTCAAGGGATCAGCCTGATGCCTAGAACCTGCCTTGGTTTAGTCCAGTCAGCAGAGGTGATTACTAGAGAGCAGTTGGCATTTACCGTGGAGAGCAACGAGGTAGTGGTATCTTTTGGACTAGATGTAGTCTGCCAGGAGGTATCCTCACAGACCCCTAGCAAGACTGCACACCAACAGAGCACCAAAACGCTACCAGAAGGAGTGCTGCTGGATGATTTTCCCGGTACTGCCGCAGAGAAAAGAGAGGCGGAGAGAATTTTCCAAAAGTACGCTGATGTGTTTACCAGAGAAGGAGAGGAACTTGGCCTCACAACCACCATGCACCACAGAATCCACACAGAGGATGCTGTTCCAGTGAACCAGCGCCACAGGCGGATTCCACCAAACCAGTTTGAAGAGGTGAAGGAGCACCTGCAGGAACTGCTGAAAAAGGGGGTCATCCGACCCAGCCAGAGCGACTACGCGTCACCAATTGTACTTGTCCGCAAGAAGCCCAGTGCTCTCCGCATGTGCGTGGACTATCGCCAACTTAATGCAAAGACCAGGAAGGATGCCTACCCGCTACCAAGGATAGACGAGTCTCTAGATGCACTAGGCGGGGCGCAGTTCTTCTCAGCAATCGACCTGGCGTCAGCTTACAATCAAGTAGAGGTGCACCCAGATGACCGACACAAGACGGCATTTACCACACCCATGGGCCTGTTCGAGTACAATCGGATGGCATTCGGATTGTGCAGCGCACCTGCGCTGTTCCAGAGGATTATGCAGACCATCTTTCGCGAGGATTTGCTGCAGATTCTCCTTGTGTACCTAGACGATATCATCGTCTACAGCAGCAGCATTGCAGACCACCTCAAACGGCTCGAGCGGGTGTTCCAGAAGCTGAAGGAGCATGGGCTCAAGGTGGAGGCAGAAAAATGTCAGTTCTTCCAGAGACGTGTAAAGTACCTGGGCCATGTGGTATCAGCAGAGGGCGTAGGAACTGATCCAGCCAAGACCGAGGCAGTGGCGAGTTGGCCTACTCCAAAGACGCTTAAGGACCTGAGATCATTCCTGGGCTTTGCGTCGTACTACCGGCGGTTTGTCCCAGGCTTTGCGCAGACAGCAGCACCCCTTCACCAGCTTACAGCCGAGATCTCCGAGAAGGGGAAGAAGAAGAGAAGCACCATCCCAAGTGACCGCTGGAAAGGGGAGTGCGAAAAAGCATTTGATGCCTTACGCACTGCTCTCACGACTGCACCAGTACTAGCCTATCCAGACTACACAAAGCCGTTCGTGGTAGAGACCGATGCATCAGACAAGGGACTAGGAGCTGTATTATCACAGAAGCAAGATGGCAAACTCCGAGTCATTGCCTATGCTAGCCGAGGACTGCGTGGGGCTGAGCGAAATATGCAGAACTACTCGTCTATGAAGTTGGAACTCCTGGCGCTGAAGTGGGCTGTAGCAGAAAAGTTCAGAGAGTACCTGCTGGGAGCTGAGTTCGTGGTTTACACTGACAACAACCCGTTGACATACCTACAGTCCAAAAGCAAACTGAAAGCAGTGGAGCAACGTTGGGCAGCTGAGCTGGCGAGCTTTAATTTCAGAATCGAGTACAGAGCAGGAAAGCACAATGCCAATGCTGATGCTTTGAGCCGAATACGATGGCCGAACGCTGGTGGATGCAGCAACGAGGAGATGGAGGATGCTAGGATGGATGCTAGCCCGACCGCTGAAGTGCTAGCTGGCATTGCCGCCACTAGCACCGTACCAGAAACTGTGCGGCTGAGACTGCTGGAGGACGCAATACACATTGAAGAGCTAGGCGTGACAACCCCAGCCGACGAGCGAGCTGAACAAGCAACTTCCCTTCCATTCATCCCAAGAGAGCAGGTTGCCACGCTGCAACTGAGGGACCCAGCGAGAGTGAGACTGAGGCATTACCTGACCCTGAACAGAAAACCAAACCGTGAGGAGCGTAAACAAGAGACGCAGGAAGCCCTACAACTGGTGAACCACTTGTACGACAGAGAAGAATGGTGTGCTGTATAGAACTGTGCGTAACAATGATGGCGAGCCAAGACAGCTTCTGGTTGTACCAAGTGCCATGCGTAGTGAAGTCCTGAAGGCGGCTCATAACGACTTTGGACACCAAGGACCAGAGCGAACAGAGCAAGTTGTGCGACAACGGTGTTGGTGGCCTGGGCTGAATGCAGAGGTGAAACGCTGGATCTCCAAGTGTGAGCGATGTGTGGTAGCGAAAGGTCCTTACTTCACAGCAAGAACCCCCATGGGCAGCATCATCGCGACAAAGCCACTCGAGGTCCTTGCCATGGATTTCACCCAGCTGGAACCAGCATGTGATGGTCGTGAAAATGTGCTGATGTCTTTACAAAGTTCACCGTGGCAATACCGACTAGAGATCAAAAGGCAGTGACTGTGGCCAAGGCTCTCATCCGCGAGTGGTTCATGGTGTACGGAGTACCCCAGAGGCTTCACTCCGACCAAGGCAGATCTTTCGAGGCTGAAGTCATTAAGGAACTCTGTCTGGTCTATAACATCAAGAAGTCTCGGACGACTCCGTACCACCCCGAGGGAAACGGTCAGTGTGAAAGGTTTAACCGCACCCTCCACGAACTACTGAGAACCTTACCAGCTGAGAAGAAGAGGAGATGGCCCGAGCACCTGAAGGAGCGGTGCTACGCTTACAACGCGACGCCCCACTCCTCCACTGGCTATTCGCCATTTTACCTGATGTTTGGGAGAGATCCCCGGCTGCCCATTGATCGACTGGTAGAGATGGAAGAGACTGCAGCCCACCAACCCACTACCTGGATCACCAAGCACCAGACAGAGTTAAGAGAGGCCCATCAAAGAGTAGCAGCAAAGCTAGAAAAAGAGGCTGACACACGTAAGCAAAGATTCGACCGGCGCAGGGGAACTAAGTCACCGTCGATCGATGTTGGTCATCGTGTGTTGGTCAGAGAACGGACCATACGAGGGAGAAACAAGATCCAAGACCGTTGGAGTACCAGAGTTCACAAAGTGGTAGAGCAGTTGGACAATGGGGCCTACGTGATCGAACCAGCTGACAGGCATGGGAATACTAGAATTGTCAATCGGACGGAACTACAAGTGTGTCCACCACTGGTGTTGCAGAGAAACCCTGGAACAACAAGGAGACAGCGAGCACCCAGAGTACCACCGCAACCAGATTCTTCTGATGACGACAGCCATGCTGAGATTGCCATTGACATTGCACCACCACCACGTGCTGCCGCAGCACCTGATGTTGATGTCACAAACAGTGATGGAAGTATTGCAGATGATTCAGGAACTGATGATGAACTGTCTGCGAGGCCTGTTAGGCGCTCGACCAGATCGACTGCTGGACACCATAATAACCGATATAATTTACCTATGTCTGTTCTAAGGAGATAGATACTGGTATATAATTTAGCTCGCAAGGGTTATGACGAGCAAAAGGAGGGGAGAGTGTGACGGGGTCACAAAACATAAAATTTTATTATTTTTATATTTCTAAATTCGCTAAAATAATTTCGCTTCGCTTTATTATTTTGTGTTCAGGAATTTTTCCGGTTTTAGTTTGGTAAATTTACGCATCGCTTAGGTATGTTACCTTGGCTGTATTCAACCCACACATAGGTGCTAAAATGCATTAGCGGAACCAGAGTTTTGTGGTTACCTTTCGGCAAATTATTTTAATCGCTAAAATTAAGTTTATCACCTTAAGATAATCAGGTTAGGCGAAGGAAATCCTTTCCCGCGAGTGTAGCGACGGAAAGCGTGGTTAAGGTTGGGCTTGCAAACCCATTTCAAATATGATTGGTATGTGTTAGAACGTATCGAAACGGTATAAAAGTAGGAAGACCTTAGCTTCTAATTTAGTTGAGTTTTTGTGAGCCGAAAGAACCAAGAAGAAGAGCTGCTGTGAAAGAGTAAAGATCGTACTTGCGTTTAGCAAGGTAAGATTATAATTGCTTTGTTTACCTCAAGTACTTAGCCTTTCGACCTTTGTAATTATTAGATAATTGTAGCCTTTCAAGCATGATTTATTTCGCTATTGTAGTGCAATTTAGTTTAATTTAGCTTTCTCATTTTTCGCTAGAATTAGGATAATTCGTTCTATTATTTTTACAAGATTTCTCTTTTGTTTTCATCGCGAATATTCGGGAATGTTTCTTAAATCGCTTATCTTCTAAGTTAATTATTTCTGTACGCGTATTTTCACAAACCACGCACGATTGTAGTAAATTCAATCTGTTTTATTGTAGTAACTCTAACTCTGTTTTACAACTGTTAGTTACAAAACTGTTTTCTAGTTTTCCGTTCGATTTTAGTTCAAGTTCATGTAGCTTTTTGTAGTTTTTAACCTTTGACTCACCGAGTCACGCGGTCGCGTCATATTTCAGGTCAAGATTATTTGTTTGCCAAACTAAGCTTTTCGTTTCATCTCATTGATCAAAACTGTTCAAACCTGTTCTCCTTGAGTTGAGAATTCGTCTTTCACCCATGTTATTGCCACACAATACTGTTTTGTTGTAAAATTTACACATTCATCAAGACATATTTTTATCGTGTTACACGATCTGCTTGTGCAAACCGTGTCAATATTTACTTCATGTAATTTTCCTATTGTTTCTCAGTTTAGCTTATTTTGTTACGACACTGTTTAGTTTTATCTTGTTTATATTTTTCAGTAATTTAGTTATTTTCAACATAACTCTAAGGTTATTTTGTATCTTTTCAATTATTTCACTAGACTTAGTCTATTAGTCGTTCCCGTTTATTTTTCCGTTCATTGCTGTATAATTCGCTTGTATTATTTCGCTGATGAGATTGGGCTGTCAATAAATTGCATTGAACATCCTTGAATCCTTTTCGTTCCTGCTCGCTGCCGCTGCATCCCGTTACATTTTTGGTGTCAGAAGTGGGATTCAAGTTCTAAGTTCTATTGCATTTTATTGAGCGAAATAATAAACGGGAACGGACTAAGATGACTACGGAGGAACAGCTGGTTACCCTGGCTGATAGGCTGAAGGAACTGGAGGCCCAGCTTGGACAGCTAGCAACACCACCTGCCGCTCTTGGGACCAGTACGTCAAGTACCACACCGAACATCCGGGTGTCCGTGCCACGCGAGAAGCGGTTCGGGAAATACGGTGGGGCCGGGGATGACAGAGTTCTGGAGGACTGGATCTCTGATGCACAGAGAGCTGTGAGGGGCCAGGCAGAGGGCGAAGCAGTGGACACCCTGATCTTCCACCTGGAAGTAGTGGCCAAAGAGGAAGTGAAGCTGAGGCCGGCATCGCAGTGGTCCTCGCCTTCTGGGGTCTTCACCATCTTGAGAGAGGTCTTCAGCGAGCGACTAACCGAGACCCAAGCCAGACGGAAGTTCTTCGCCAGGCGACAAGGGGACCGTGAATCAGTCCAGGACTTCGCCCACGCCCTGATGGTCCTGCTGAGCCGAGTGGAGCGATTGAGTGAGGCGCCGGTCACGAACAAGGACCTGTTGCTTAAGGAGCAGTTTGTGGAGAATCTGAGGGATCATTCTCTGCGCCGTGACATCAAGCGCTGGGCCAGAGATCATTCGACTGCCAGCTTTCAAGATGTGCGCCTGGAGGTTCATCGCTGTATGGAGGAGGACCCTGCCCCTAAGCGAGTGGCTATGGCGCGAGAGGCTGAGGTGGACGCAGAGGGTGAGGTGCTGTGTGGAGAAATCGGGGGACAGAAGAGCCAAAAAGTACTTTCAGACCTCATCACTGGGCAGCAGATTATGGCCGAGGAGATGCAGAAACAGCAAAAGGCGCTGATGGGCCACATCGACCAGCAGAGGGAGGTGCTGAACCGTCAACAGGAGACCCTCAACCAGCTGCTGACCAGTTTGGTGTCATGACCCTCTGTCCGATCCAGCTCCTGTTTCCGGTGCGGTAAAGATGACCACTTCATCCGTGACTGCCCCAGGCCGCCGCCAGTCTTCAATCGGGGGGGCTCGAAAAAAGCCCCGAAGCCGTCGGGAAACGAGAAAACTCCATCGCAGTGAGCCAAGCGGTGGAGGAGACGAACAGTGGCTCACCCCTTGCAAAGATAGTTGGGGGAACACCAGCTATCACAGCGAAGCTAGCAGGCGTAGAGGTTGAGTGCCTGCTGGACACCGGTTCGATGGTAACCCTGGTATCAGAAGCCTTCTATAAACAGAAACTTAAGTCCGTGTGCTGTGGAGTTAAAGGTGGAGGCGAATGCTTACCCTCCGAGGAGCCAATGGACTTGAGATCCCATATCTGGGCTACATTGAACTGGACGTATGCGTGGAGGGGGTGACAATCCCAAAGTGCGGAGTGCTGGTCCTCAAAGACACAGCAGCCACTGGACCACAGAGAAGGAGGAAACCAGGAGTCCTGGGGACGAACATACTTGCACAGATCCCGAAGTTTGCAGAGCTGCTGAAGTTGAAAGGGAGTGCAGATGCCTCGTCGACACATAACCAGAAACCGAGCAAGCAGGGGCTGGTCAAGGTTGCTGGTTCCCGTGCTGTATGGATCCCACCACACTCAGCAATGAACGTTGATGTCACTGGCCCAGCCTGTGGTGCAAACGCTGTGGTGGAACCCCTCAGTACCCCCCTCAAAGGAGGACTCCAGGTCGCAACTACGCTGACAGATGCATCCAAGTCATGTTATGCAGTCCAGCTGATTAACCCTACAAGTCAAGGGATCAGCCTGATGCCTAGAACCTGCCTTGGTTTAGTCCAGTCAGCAGAGGTGATTACTAGAGAGCAGTTGGCATTTACCGTGGAGAGCAACGAGGTAGTGGTATCTTTTGGACTAGATGTAGTCTGCCAGGAGGTATCCTCACAGACCCCTAGCAAGACTGCACACCAACAGAGCACCAAAACGCTACCAGAAGGAGTGCTGCTGGATGATTTTCCCGGTACTGCCGCAGAGAAAAGAGAGGCGGAGAGAATTTTCCAAAAGTACGCTGATGTGTTTACCAGAGAAGGAGAGGAACTTGGCCTCACAACCACCATGCACCACAGAATCCACACAGAGGATGCTGTTCCAGTGAACCAGCGCCACAGGCGGATTCCACCAAACCAGTTTGAAGAGGTGAAGGAGCACCTGCAGGAACTGCTGAAAAAGGGGGTCATCCGACCCAGCCAGAGCGACTACGCGTCACCAATTGTACTTGTCCGCAAGAAGCCCAGTGCTCTCCGCATGTGCGTGGACTATCGCCAACTTAATGCAAAGACCAGGAAGGATGCCTACCCGCTACCAAGGATAGACGAGTCTCTAGATGCACTAGGCGGGGCGCAGTTCTTCTCAGCAATCGACCTGGCGTCAGCTTACAATCAAGTAGAGGTGCACCCAGATGACCGACACAAGACGGCATTTACCACACCCATGGGCCTGTTCGAGTACAATCGGATGGCATTCGGATTGTGCAGCGCACCTGCGCTGTTCCAGAGGATTATGCAGACCATCTTTCGCGAGGATTTGCTGCAGATTCTCCTTGTGTACCTAGACGATATCATCGTCTACAGCAGCAGCATTGCAGACCACCTCAAACGGCTCGAGCGGGTGTTCCAGAAGCTGAAGGAGCATGGGCTCAAGGTGGAGGCAGAAAAATGTCAGTTCTTCCAGAGACGTGTAAAGTACCTGGGCCATGTGGTATCAGCAGAGGGCGTAGGAACTGATCCAGCCAAGACCGAGGCAGTGGCGAGTTGGCCTACTCCAAAGACGCTTAAGGACCTGAGATCATTCCTGGGCTTTGCGTCGTACTACCGGCGGTTTGTCCCAGGCTTTGCGCAGACAGCAGCACCCCTTCACCAGCTTACAGCCGAGATCTCCGAGAAGGGGAAGAAGAAGAGAAGCACCATCCCAAGTGACCGCTGGAAAGGGGAGTGCGAAAAAGCATTTGATGCCTTACGCACTGCTCTCACGACTGCACCAGTACTAGCCTATCCAGACTACACAAAGCCGTTCGTGGTAGAGACCGATGCATCAGACAAGGGACTAGGAGCTGTATTATCACAGAAGCAAGATGGCAAACTCCGAGTCATTGCCTATGCTAGCCGAGGACTGCGTGGGGCTGAGCGAAATATGCAGAACTACTCGTCTATGAAGTTGGAACTCCTGGCGCTGAAGTGGGCTGTAGCAGAAAAGTTCAGAGAGTACCTGCTGGGAGCTGAGTTCGTGGTTTACACTGACAACAACCCGTTGACATACCTACAGTCCAAAAGCAAACTGAAAGCAGTGGAGCAACGTTGGGCAGCTGAGCTGGCGAGCTTTAATTTCAGAATCGAGTACAGAGCAGGAAAGCACAATGCCAATGCTGATGCTTTGAGCCGAATACGATGGCCGAACGCTGGTGGATGCAGCAACGAGGAGATGGAGGATGCTAGGATGGATGCTAGCCCGACCGCTGAAGTGCTAGCTGGCATTGCCGCCACTAGCACCGTACCAGAAACTGTGCGGCTGAGACTGCTGGAGGACGCAATACACATTGAAGAGCTAGGCGTGACAACCCCAGCCGACGAGCGAGCTGAACAAGCAACTTCCCTTCCATTCATCCCAAGAGAGCAGGTTGCCACGCTGCAACTGAGGGACCCAGCGAGAGTGAGACTGAGGCATTACCTGACCCTGAACAGAAAACCAAACCGTGAGGAGCGTAAACAAGAGACGCAGGAAGCCCTACAACTGGTGAACCACTTGTACGACAGAGAAGAATGGTGTGCTGTATAGAACTGTGCGTAACAATGATGGCGAGC
Organism: Micromussa lordhowensis; assembly: GCA_964020085.1. Lineage (NCBI taxonomy): Eukaryota > Metazoa > Cnidaria > Anthozoa > Scleractinia > Lobophylliidae > Micromussa > Micromussa lordhowensis. Next base: position 31,753,556 of record OZ026595.1, read on the forward strand.
CAAGACAGCTTCTGGTTGTACCAAGTGCCATGCGTAGTGAAGTCCTGAAGGCGGCTCATAACGACTTTGGACACCAAGGACCAGAGCGAACAGAGCAAGTTGTGCGACAACGGTGTTGGTGGCCTGGGCTGAATGCAGAGGTGAAACGCTGGATCTCCAAGTGTGAGCGATGTGTGGTAGCGAAAGGTCCTTACTTCACAGCAAGAACCCCCATGGGCAGCATCATCGCGACAAAGCCACTCGAGGTCCTTGCCATGGATTTCACCCAGCTGGAACCAGCATGTGATGGTCGTGAAAATGTGCTGATGTCTTTACAAAGTTCACCGTGGCAATACCGACTAGAGATCAAAAGGCAGTGACTGTGGCCAAGGCTCTCATCCGCGAGTGGTTCATGGTGTACGGAGTACCCCAGAGGCTTCACTCCGACCAAGGCAGATCTTTCGAGGCTGAAGTCATTAAGGAACTCTGTCTGGTCTATAACATCAAGAAGTCTCGGACGACTCCGTACCACCCCGAGGGAAACGGTCAGTGTGAAAGGTTTAACCGCACCCTCCACGAACTACTGAGAACCTTACCAGCTGAGAAGAAGAGGAGATGGCCCGAGCACCTGAAGGAGCGGTGCTACGCTTACAACGCGACGCCCCACTCCTCCACTGGCTATTCGCCATTTTACCTGATGTTTGGGAGAGATCCCCGGCTGCCCATTGATCGACTGGTAGAGATGGAAGAGACTGCAGCCCACCAACCCACTACCTGGATCACCAAGCACCAGACAGAGTTAAGAGAGGCCCATCAAAGAGTAGCAGCAAAGCTAGAAAAAGAGGCTGACACACGTAAGCAAAGATTCGACCGGCGCAGGGGAACTAAGTCACCGTCGATCGATGTTGGTCATCGTGTGTTGGTCAGAGAACGGACCATACGAGGGAGAAACAAGATCCAAGACCGTTGGAGTACCAGAGTTCACAAAGTGGTAGAGCAGTTGGACAATGGGGCCTACGTGATCGAACCAGCTGACAGGCATGGGAATACTAGAATTGTCAATCGGACGGAACTACAAGTGTGTCCACCACTGGTGTTGCAGAGAAACCCTGGAACAACAAGGAGACAGCGAGCACCCAGAGTACCACCGCAACCAGATTCTTCTGATGACGACAGCCATGCTGAGATTGCCATTGACATTGCACCACCACCACGTGCTGCCGCAGCACCTGATGTTGATGTCACAAACAGTGATGGAAGTATTGCAGATGATTCAGGAACTGATGATGAACTGTCTGCGAGGCCTGTTAGGCGCTCGACCAGATCGACTGCTGGACACCATAATAACCGATATAATTTACCTATGTCTGTTCTAAGGAGATAGATACTGGTATATAATTTAGCTCGCAAGGGTTATGACGAGCAAAAGGAGGGGAGAGTGTGACGGGGTCACAAAACATAAAATTTTATTATTTTTATATTTCTAAATTCGCTAAAATAATTTCGCTTCGCTTTATTATTTTGTGTTCAGGAATTTTTCCGGTTTTAGTTTGGTAAATTTACGCATCGCTTAGGTATGTTACCTTGGCTGTATTCAACCCACACATAGGTGCTAAAATGCATTAGCGGAACCAGAGTTTTGTGGTTACCTTTCGGCAAATTATTTTAATCGCTAAAATTAAGTTTATCACCTTAAGATAATCAGGTTAGGCGAAGGAAATCCTTTCCCGCGAGTGTAGCGACGGAAAGCGTGGTTAAGGTTGGGCTTGCAAACCCATTTCAAATATGATTGGTATGTGTTAGAACGTATCGAAACGGTATAAAAGTAGGAAGACCTTAGCTTCTAATTTAGTTGAGTTTTTGTGAGCCGAAAGAACCAAGAAGAAGAGCTGCTGTGAAAGAGTAAAGATCGTACTTGCGTTTAGCAAGGTAAGATTATAATTGCTTTGTTTACCTCAAGTACTTAGCCTTTCGACCTTTGTAATTATTAGATAATTGTAGCCTTTCAAGCATGATTTATTTCGCTATTGTAGTGCAATTTAGTTTAATTTAGCTTTCTCATTTTTCGCTAGAATTAGGATAATTCGTTCTATTATTTTTACAAGATTTCTCTTTTGTTTTCATCGCGAATATTCGGGAATGTTTCTTAAATCGCTTATCTTCTAAGTTAATTATTTCTGTACGCGTATTTTCACAAACCACGCACGATTGTAGTAAATTCAATCTGTTTTATTGTAGTAACTCTAACTCTGTTTTACAACTGTTAGTTACAAAACTGTTTTCTAGTTTTCCGTTCGATTTTAGTTCAAGTTCATGTAGCTTTTTGTAGTTTTTAACCTTTGACTCACCGAGTCACGCGGTCGCGTCATATTTCAGGTCAAGATTATTTGTTTGCCAAACTAAGCTTTTCGTTTCATCTCATTGATCAAAACTGTTCAAACCTGTTCTCCTTGAGTTGAGAATTCGTCTTTCACCCATGTTATTGCCACACAATACTGTTTTGTTGTAAAATTTACACATTCATCAAGACATATTTTTATCGTGTTACACGATCTGCTTGTGCAAACCGTGTCAATATTTACTTCATGTAATTTTCCTATTGTTTCTCAGTTTAGCTTATTTTGTTACGACACTGTTTAGTTTTATCTTGTTTATATTTTTCAGTAATTTAGTTATTTTCAACATAACTCTAAGGTTATTTTGTATCTTTTCAATTATTTCACTAGACTTAGTCTATTAGTCGTTCCCGTTTATTTTTCCGTTCATTGCTGTATAATTCGCTTGTATTATTTCGCTGATGAGATTGGGCTGTCAATAAATTGCATTGAACATCCTTGAATCCTTTTCGTTCCTGCTCGCTGCCGCTGCATCCCGTTACATAGTGTTTAGCCTTCGGAGTGTGTTGATCAGTATCGAGTCGAGCCTTTTGTTGAGGAATTTGTGAGTTTAATCAGACGTAGACCTAGATGCCTAAAGACTGTACCAAGAAGCCAGTTAACCAATTAAACCAGAGGACCTTGTGAGTATAAATCGTTTGCCCGAGTTCACTTTCGTTTTCATTGTCTGCCTTGTCGATTTTGTGTGGAAATACCGCTTTGGAGGCGAGCGTTTTCCCACAGGATAATTCCATATCTGACATTGAGCTTGATATTCAAGGCTACGATATTCACCGCCTTGACCGCACAAACAAACTCGGGGTGGCGTTTGCACCTTCGTAAAACAGAATTTGAAGGTAGAATGTCTGCAACATTCTTAAAACAAAATGGAGTCTCATCCAAAATCAGCCACTGCTGACAACAATTTATACAACGCCTCCTATTATATTATACAAAAAAGGAAAATCGCTCAAAGATAATGCTCATCAGAGCAAAACTTTATCTAGGCTCATATGCCACTACCGCAAAAACAAATACGGGAGTCTGTGTCAACCTGTCTATGACCTTCATAATCCAAGCCGAACCCATGGCCATCCACCACTGCTGTCAGTGACACCGAGTTTGACAATGCATTCAACAAAGGCATTCATAGTGACATTTCGGCTCCTATGAGAGCCTATTTACAAAACAACAACTTTCTTTCATAAGTACATAATCATGCAATTTAAATATCTTTGAACTGCATTATGATTACTTAAATATGATAATCATTTCTGATGAAGTGATATAGTGTACAATGTAGATGGATCTTTAGCTATTAAGCATTTCCACTGCAATAAGAAAGTGGAAAAGCCAAATCAAACCATTTGAAATTTGTCATATTAAGTATTTTCAATCAATAAATTTGTTGTCAACAAAAACAATGGATGATAGGGTTACAAACGGATAAAATTTATAAGACCATGTAATTCTGTTTTCAATTTTACATCTCCAATTGAATTGTTAAGCTTGTGGTTTAAAAATATACTTGATGTTTTCAATTTAGCTGATGTTTGTCTGTTTAGTAAACAAATAAAGCACATCAGTCATACACAAAACCGTTTGAAATTATTCAACTTCGAGAGCGTGTGACTGCGGGAGCAGAAGTTTCACTGCCCCTCCATTTCATCACTCGTCCACTTTGGAAGTGCAGGACTGCAGAAGCAATAGTTTTACTGGTCTCAATATAATTATTCGTCCACTTGGTGAGTGCAGGACTGCGGCAGCAGTAGTTCTACTGGTCTCAATATAATTATTCCTCCACTTTCAATTATCCACAATCGCTATTTATCTTCTCACTGCGGGACCATGGAAGCAGTAAATTAATAATGCTAGAAAGGGTTCGGGTATCCTGAAGTTGCTCCCTTGTTTCGGTTTAGATCATGATCGATATCATGTCTTTCGATAGCACTTTGGTAAACAACGTGGTATCTAGTATCTAGTTACTGACAATTATCTCCAACAAGTGCGACCCTCCGTTTCTGACTAGAAGTTTTGCTTTCCGGTTGCGGTTTCAAATTCTTGTGACTTTTAGCCGGCAAAGTTGAAAACGTTTCCCAACTGCGACCCATACACTGTACCTACTTCACATATTGAACATCGAAACACGCTAAAAAATCATTTGCTGTGGTGCTTGAATATGTAGATAAGTTAAGTGTTTACGTTGTTTTTAGTTCGGCAGTAAACAAACCTTTCACATTAAAGTGATTTGTGGCAAAAGCTTAAACTAAGCTAAATCGCGGCCAGGCAAAAGCGAGCGGAATAGCGCAGTTGTCTCGAATGTCATGGTGTCACCAGTTTCGTTTTGTAGGATGCTTTCACTCAATGAGAATAGCTTTTTCTCTACCAGTAAAGAAGTCACAGGTTATAGAGTAATACAAAGATAAATACCTTTCCGTAGAAGAAAACGAATCACGACGACTTGCAAACGTCCCATCTATCGTCTTCCTGAGCGGTCAAGTAGTACTGCGTCATGTATACATGAGGGAATACATGAGCATGAGGTACAAATGGAGGGTTTTCCAAATCGAACGATGCGATCCCCTCGCAATTTCTCGCGCATGCTCAGACGTTTGACCGCGGTTAAAGAGGTACATAGGCCATTTCAGAAACGTGAGAGGACTGGGAAAGAGTATGGTTGTTTTCCAAATTTTTGAAAAACTAAGATATTCAAATGAAAGATCAACTAAATTTGAGAGTCTTAACCACGAATAGAGGTATTTGGAGGAGGAAAATGGCAAAATGGTAGCTCTTCAAATATCACCCAAAATAGAGAGTTTGTATGGATTGGGTAGACAGGCCACAAAACTATAAGGGTTTCTATGGAATTTTGCAACTTTTGGAAGGCTCCCATTTGGACAATTTTCCTTTGAAAACTCTTAAACCTGGTTGGGTAGCTTTTCATTCATAAACCTTTCAGTTGCAATGTTTAGATTTTCAATCTAATCAATATAAGAAACTCGCCCCAGTGCTCTCACGTTTCTGCAATGGGCTATGAGGGACGTACATGAGGTACTTAGGGAAAGGGCGCTAAGCTCTCCGCTGACCGGGCCGAGCTCACGCCCCAAGCGAAAGGCATGCCGGACATGACATGAACTGGAGTGAATTTATAGACTACAGTTTTGATAGAGTATAACAGCACAACTTTTAACTCTTTGGGAAAAGGGTCCAAGCTGTTTTTCCCTTCACTGTTTACTGTTTGCTTAAGTCTTTTACCATTCGATGTGAAATTTGAACAATCAAACGTCAACAAATTGCCAAAATGAGCGACCGAGTACACAATGAGAGACTGGGCACTAGTAGGTAAAGTCACGTTTTTCTCAAAATCTACCCGTATGACCCCACCTCAAAATTTCAGGAATAAGAAATTGGGTCTGATTTAACATTCATACAAAGTATAATAAAAATCCGTAAGGCAGATTTTTTGCAAACTAAGAGAATGTAATTTGATCAAACTTAAGACACAAACAGCAGTGATAAACATATGGCCCAAGAACAAAAGTATTTAATAGCTCAAAATCTGTCTTACAGATTTTTTTAAAAAATTGACTCTAAACGTAATTCGCCCCAACAAGTCAACTGTGAAAATTTCATCATAGGGTGTA
>OZ026595.1:31762053-31804553 GCA_964020085.1 Micromussa lordhowensis
CCGAAAGGGGTACCTTTTTCAGGCTTCAGGTATATAAAAGGGTAGGGATTTCACAAGTTGAGGTATATAAAAGGGTAGGGAAATCGGTCATTTAGGTATTTACAAGGGCCTTTAATTAAAGTATTTCGAATAGACGCACTTATGGCTGTATCAGTTTATTTATTAAGCACTACATGAAAATGACAACAAGAAGGGCTTAGAAATGGGGTGCAGTGTTCTAAAGTAGGTATGTGAAAGGGGTACCTTTTCTCAATAAAAGGTATATAAAAGGGGTACCTTTTCTGCCAAAATGGTATATAAAAGGGTAAGGGGTTGGACCTCGGGGCGGAGCCTCCCCGTATTAAACTTTGTTAAGTACCCCCCGGGGTAGGAAAAAACAATTGAAATTGTATGAAGGGGGTTTTGTCTGTTTTCTTTTTCATTTGGCTTTCACAGCAGTAGTATACTATGTTGTTTTTAAGCCTTATGTTGGATTAGGTGGATTAGGTACCTATGGATTAGGTGGAATAGGTAAATCATTACTTATTCAAAAAATGCCTGTCCGCATACTAATTTGGATTAGGTTTACTAATGAGCGTCACTCTAGTACAATACAAACAATAAACTTGCCCGGGCTGGCCCGCAATAGTGAACCCTGATTGGCTCATGTAGAATCTATTATTATACACATTTTGTCAGTTCGCCCTAGGCTTTGAGTGAGTTGACATGAGTTGGTCTTGTCCTGTTTGTCAAAAGGATTTTTCTAGAAAGGATAATTTGCAAAGACATATGAACAGCAAACACAGTAATTCCAATTTTACTCCAGTCATACCGATGTCTCAAGAAAAGTGTCAGCGGTTTCAGTTTGAACATCCGTTCACTTGCATGGTGGCGATGGTGGCCGGGATGACTGGATCAGGCAAGACGATCTGGGTCCAATCAGGGTTCACTATTGCGGGCCAGCCCGGGCAAGTTTATTGTTTGTATTGTACTAGAGTGACGCTCATTAGTAAACCTAATCCAAATTAGTATGCGGACAGGCATTTTTTGAATAAGTAATGATTTACCTATTCCACCTAATCCATAGGTACCTAATCCACCTAATCCAACATAAGGCTTAAAAACAACATAGTATACTACTCACAGCTTTCATCTCAAAAAGTTGACAATAGTTCAATTGAAGTCTGATTGATTTTTGAACTAGCGTGTGGAAGAAAATTTAGTGGCGAACAATAAAGACAATAGAGTGTTTATGTCTCGGAACTATCGATCTGATAGTTGCCCCTTGGAAATTTGATGTTCTTAAAACTAGCATATTTGCCGTCGAAGCTTCGCTTCTCGGGCAAATATTTGTTTTAAGAACATCAAATTTCGCGGGGCAACTATCAGCCGATAGTTCCTCGACAGAAACACTCTATTGTTTAATTGGTGTCTAGTGGCTTATTGTCGTCGACAAAAGTGTAACGTTTTCTTGTTTCGCTGAAGTTTTCAAAGAACATTTAGAAACAAATGATTAAACAAAATTTTCGAGAAGACTAAAAAGAGGATTGATTTTTGAACTAGCGCGCGGAAGACCTCAGCAACTATCACCTCATAGAAATCTTGAGCTCATAATCTAAAAAGTACTTTCAATAAGCTAACTACCCTGTCAAAGGTAGAAGAGTTTTCATTTCAAAGACGCCTCTGCGAGTTCCACCTGCTCGTCGTAAAGTTTCAACGGACCTTTGAAAACCAACGCAATTCAGTCACGAGTTTACGATTTGCCATTTGAGGAAACACCAGAACGGTGATTTTGCTGCACCAAAGCGAAAATAAACTAAGTTGTAATCCATCAAATATTTTCGCTCTCGCCCGATTGGCCTAAACGCGTCACTCGACTGAATACGCATCTGCTAGAACTGGGGAATATCCGAGTGACATTTCCCCATTTTCAAATCCCGCGTTTTGCGAAAAATATTTTCAGGATAATAGACACAATAGCCTCCATCTGGCGTGCAAAAAATGCTCGGATATTCGTCCGCGGAGTGGACACGCGGTGGCCTCAAGTTAGTGCTCTCGCCCCCGGATCGAGCGGTCAGGGTTCGAGCCCTGGCCGCAGACACTGCGTTGTGTTCTTGGGCACGACATTTAACTCTCACAGAGCCTTTCTCAAACCAGGTGTATAAATGAGTACCAAAGAATTTAATGCTGGGGGTAGCCCTGCGATGGACTAGCATCCCATCTAGGGGGAATAGAAATACTCTTAGTCGCTTCATGCTGCAGAAATTGGAGATAAGCGCCGGCCTGATGGGCCACTTTGGCTCGTATGCAGACCTTATTTGTCCGCTGATATTTTCTGTTCCATGACAGTAGTCTTGAGGTAAAATCGAGCGTCCTGGTTGGTTCTTCCTTGGTCAGGATTTTACAATACGGATGGTTTCAAAAGCCGGCAAATTCAAAATTTGCAACTAAACCCAAGTACCATATAATAAATTACTTACTGACTTAACTTGCTCAATCCAAACTGGGGAATTTTGGCCCAGGGCTGTGATGCACTTATATAGTTATTTGTAACAGAACTAAACCGTTATTTTTTAGGTTTCCATCAATCAATCGAGAATCAAATGAAATGAATAGTGAAAAACGAATCGCCGTAGATTAAAAAGGCAAAATAACTGGACCCAGCTGGGCGGTGGGAAAGGGATAGACAGAAGGGATAAAGAGAAGGCACAAATTAAATTTGATGATTTCAAAACACTCAATTTCTAAAATGTTTTACAAACGAGTCTCGAGAAGCTGAACTTGGAGACTGTTATACAACAGTAGTGATGCGCATCTTTTATCACGTGGTGAATGTTTATAAAACATTAGTGATACATGCAACCTTTTCTTGACCAGGAAATGCAGTAAAAAATTAATTTTTATTGCCACAAAATGCATAAACCTATAACTATCATATTTTAATTTTTCCGAAGCTTCTTGTTTCTTCAAATTTTTGTTTGACACTGTATGCCTTGTTTTGGTCTAATTCTTCACCAATTGAATAAAAAGTAGGAGATAAGTAAGGCAAATACAAATACCTACATTTATAAAAAAATCGACGCAATCAGCAAAGTTTGGAAACCTCTTTACTTGGCAAGGTGGTCATTTTCGAGCCGTCCGCGAGTTGAAGTGCTGCCATGATCCTGTCTTGCGCAATTGAGCAATATCAGGAGCCCATGACCTAGGCGCTTTGTAGGACACTTAGTGCCTCTCTCCACCAAGAGTATAGACAGTGGATACTGGCAAATCACTGGTGCAACCTGACTAGATGCTGTTTTTTCATTGTTTTTTTTTTTTAGTGGGGGGGGGGGGGGTAGTATTAAGTCACTTCACGCTACGGACACCACGAGGGCGGGGTATCACGCGATAAGTTCTCGTTCAATCAACTTAAGTGTTTTTGTTTTTGTTGCGGATTAAGAAAAAAATGTCCAATAGTGATACTACTCTGAAACTATTATGGAAATAAACCTTAACTTTCAATGTTCCGCCATAAGAGTAGGGTCAGCGGGATTCGAAGGCGCTTGTGAGACAGTTGAGTTTCTCTGCTGTGCTTTCCAACTAGAAAGGAACGGGTGAATTCGTCCAAACGCTCGACGAAAACTATTCATCCTCCACGCGTAAAAAAACTGGTTAGATGAAGAGTTGACTAGTACTAGCAAGTACTGAAGGTCTCTACACCAGTGTATAACCACACAGCTGCACGTGCTGCATAAGTTAATGACGTAGATCATGACACAAGATGGAAAGCTGCATACAAAGAAAAACAGTAAAATAAGTAAAAAACATTTCGTGGCTTGTTTTTCTCTGAGAAGCCCTCGACGTTGCACGTTCTGTCCGAGAACTGCTGCCATGTGCTTCTCGTGAGCGCTAAGACTCTTAACAATGCGAACGAAGTAGAAAACTAGCAGTATGAGAGTTAAGATTATCGTAGTGTTGGCGAAGATGAAGGCCAAAGTGTAAAAGCCAGTGGCGAAGTACAGAAAAGGCAAACTGCAGGAAAAAATCCATATAGCGATAGATGCAGTAATAGCACTCGTGGAAGACAGTTTTCTTATGGTTGTGGAAGTGACAGCTAAATAGCGATCTGTTGCCAGTGCAGCTATGCTTAACACTGAAGCAGTTGAGGTCATAAAAAATGACATGTAAACCAACCAACGCAGACCGAGGACTTCGCGCCTCATTGCCTCGGAAGTATGATACCAAACAAACACTGGCTCGGTAACAATTCCAATGAACGAATCCGCGATGGCCAGGTTTAAAATTAGATAGTTGAAGGATGATTTGAGCTCGTGGTTTGGATCTTTGATGATGGCCCAACAGATGAGCAAGTTACCCGGGACCGTGATTACACACAAAATGGCTGAAACACAAGAAGTAGTGACAGAAGTAGAAAACGGCGCCCATACTTCGTCACACAGATTGGCTCCGAATTTCATTCCGATATAATTCAATAATGATTCAGAATCCAGCGAGACCGCGTATTTTTTTCTTTATCACCTTGTCATCTTGACATGAACAAGGAACTTGTCATTGACCGGAACTTTGCTGGACAGGTTTCTTCATCAAATCTGCTTCCCCACCTGAAATCGATGGTCTGGTCCCTTTTCTATGCCCTGAAAAGAGGTTTTAATCAAGGCATTTAAATCCTAGGACACTGAGCAAGGAAAGAAATAGGTTTGAAATGATTAATATCGAATAGTATAACATTTCTGTGTCGGTTTGTGATCGTAAAAAGCAATTTTCCCTTTCTATTTGTTGTTTACATTTACGAAATTTACTAAGTGAAAAACGAACGGCTTCTTTTAAAACAAAAGTATGTCTTACCGACTTATTTCTTTCGTTTGGGTATTAGCTTTTTTTCTTTCACCGTGCGACAAGTTCTTTTTTTAAATGGTGTCAAAAGAGGTCTTATCAATGTGGGAAATGTTGCTGGCAGATGTTTTAGTTGATTTAGCAACTGATTATTTACGTGTTTTGTTGATAGGTATAAGTGATATTTTCCGGTTGAATTTTAATTTTAATTCCAAGAAGCATCCAATGTCAGTAACAATCGTGTAATCATAAGCAGTGAGATATTTAGAGCTTTTCGTCCAATTTTGTCAGTTTTCTTTTGTGCAGCAGTAAGGACCAACTCGAGAAGTGGGCTACAAGTAAAACAACTTTGCCGTGAGAAGAGAGATCGTTTTAGATAGAACAAATACGTACACAAGAAAACTCAGGGGCAGAACGCCGTCATCGTATAATCACTGCTGCATATTCCCGAATTGAAGCGTTTCATAACCTAAGCTGCGATTAGCCGTGTTAGGAAATTCACTGGGCACGTTATTTCCGGAAGATGCTATTTGTCATCGACAGGGAACCACCAAGACGTATTTCTTATGTATATTTCACAGCAACGAGGCATTTCTTTCCTAGAAACAAACACACAAAACAAATAAATAGCCATTTACTTTATCTACTTGTATTTGAAAGAAATTCGTTCCGATAACCTAAGTGGGGAAAATTCGTAATTTGTCTTTGCCGGAAATGACATTTGAGACTAAAAATAAATAAGTAGGAAAACATAATCAGAACAACAGCAAAATAAAAAAACTGAAATGAAATGTCAAGAGACATGCTAGTCTACATGCAGTCTTTTACACAGCGGACATAAGTTTGATTCTTCTTTGATTCAGAACCACATATTTTATATATGCGAGTGTCTCCACATTCAATAGTTGAGCTGCTCACAATACATGATAAATGATAATCCAGGCCCTGATGTCAACACACAAATTACCTTTGTCGGCCTCCTATCATTTCTCGTAATAGTGCTAAATAAAAGAATGTATATCGCGACAAGGGAGAGGAGGAAAGCTATTAAAAACTATTAGGCACAAAAATGCAATGAATTAGACACGAGACCAAGAGACTCCTACAAGACCTTCAACCCATTTCTTGGTTCGAAAGGTAAAGATACCACAAACATTTCCATACGGATTAATGACGGCATAATTAGCGACCAAAGAGAAATTGCGGAAATATTGGAAGATATTGGAGGCTGGCATGTCCTTCAACTTGGGGAAAAAGACTTCAACATGCATGTGAGCGTTGAGGCAATTTGCCCGGCATTGTTATCCCAGTCTTCACTTTGAATTCTACAAGATGGACTCCCGTACAGTCGAAAACGAGTTGAAGAAGCTAAACCACGGGATGGGACGCAATCTCCAACAAACTTTTGAAGCCAATGGTCGTCAGTCTTGCACCTTCACTAACAAATCTTTTCAACACCTGTATTCAAATTGGGCAGCGACCGAGTAACTGGAGGGGAGTCTGGACCCCCGGTTCTCAAAAAGGAGGAAAGGGCTGATTGTGCTAACTACAGACCAGTGACAGTCCTGAACGCAGTAGCAAAATTGTTCGAATCACTACTCTAAAAAATCATAGAGAGAATGGATACCCACTTATATAACAAGCACATGAAAAGATCAGTTAAGGGGCTGCCCTTAAGGTTCAGCACTCGGTCCGTTACTATGGAACTTGTTTCAAAATGATTTAGCTCTTCTTCAAGCAAATCCAAAGAAGTACCAAGTTTTAACAATGTCGCCTCGAAACATAGACAAGGAAGTAAAGGATGAGTATACCCTTGAAATCGAGAATCACTGAAAACCTCAAACCGCCAACGGCTAATTTAAAAATTCTTGGAGCAAACAAAGATGATCAGCTCAGCTCAGAACACATAAGCGACATCTGTAAAAAATCGAGTAGGAAAATAGGGGTGCTAGCAAGACTAGGCAATTCAATCCCATACAAGACAAAGCTTGAACTGTACCTAGCAGCAATTTTTCCTAACCTAACGTATTGTCAAACTGTATGGCACTTTGTAAACAATCTGAGAGAACAACAACAACAACAACTTTATTAAAACACGAAAGATTCAGAGACTGCAAGAACGTGCTTTAAGAGCAATTTACAACTGTTGGACAGATACTTATGAAGATCTGTTATGCCGTGCAAAATTGCCCTCTATCTACAATAGGAGGCTTCAAGAGATTATAATTTTAATGTACGAAGTTAGAAAAGTTTTGGCCCCTGACTATATAGGAGAACTTTTCAATTTTGCAAACAAAGGGTACTCCCTAAGAAATGCAGATTTTGATGTACCTCGTTATTCATCAGTAAGATATGGAAAACAATCTATTAGGTACCTGGGCCCATACCTTTGGTCCAGACTATCCTCAAGTGATCGACAGCGACACTCGCTGGACAGTTTTAGAAGGAACATCAGAAAGAAAGACTTGACTTCTTTTATTGAGGGCACATGTACCAATTGTAGCCCATGTGTCTTTTAGCTACGTCTACAATGTAATTTCATTACTTCTTAACTAAATAGCTATTATAAATTCTGTTCAAAACGATTGTAAACTTTAAAACAGTGTATTAACATTCGTAGCATCCTCATTCGTATCGCACATAAATCAGTAGACGCTAAACATTGCTTCAGCGAAACACATATAAGTAGCTCAGTTATGAACCATTTGGCAAGTGACAAATCTCAGAAATCTCTATCCTATATCCGTTTCAATTACTATTCTTTTTCTTCAATTTCTTGGCTCAGCATTTCTAAAGAAAAGGTTTTGCATCTAAAAAGCTCACTTTCAATACACTCTTCTTCAAACAGAATCTAAATTACAGTCGGGTGTTATCGACTAGGACTGCCCGAAAGAGCTACGATACATTTCTTGCGCTGCGTCTATCATACACAACAATTGGATTCGAAGACGTGTTTAAGCCAAGAAAGCGCACCAAAGGTCATCATTGCTCGTAGAAAACAAAGGCAAGTATGCCAATTGTTAAAGGATTGCATTTCAAAATCAGCTTTTTTGAGGTGTTTTTAAGCCAGAGCAAGAATAACCTTCCCCGTCAGCAGGTCAAGGGCAACAAGGGCGATATCCTACTCTATCGGTGGATAGATAACACGTGACTAGGATTTAAAATTCACGGATATCTAATAGAACACAACAGGCGTGTGCTAATATTTTAAATACAACTTCCTAACCTAAAATTTGAGAGTTAGCAACTTAATGTCGAAAGACTCCTGTGAATTTTGGAGACTTCAAAATAATTGTGAAGCTTAGGGCTGAGGTTAACCAAACTCATCCCAGATTGTACTTCCTTTACTGACTTTCACTCGTAAATGCAAGCAATCTGGAACACAAAATCCTCGGTAGTAAAGTTGATGCAATTTACACAATGGCCCATGTTTAAAGACTAATTGCTACCTAGCAGTGAATTGATAGGAAGCTTTCTATTTTCACTAAAACGTTATTTGATTCGTTTCACCGATCTCGTCGATAGCCGTCATACAAAGACTGCCAGGGTCTAGGGAAATCAGTTCCATTTCATCCACGGAGTTAGAATCATCAGGAATGATTCCATTAGTGTTAATGATCTGCGGAGTGCTCACTTCATACGACACTGTTTTACACAACACTGCTGAGATTGCTCTGCGAAAGCTCCGTATTCTCCAGGCGTACAGAAACTGATTTAACGAGCAGTTTACCAAAGGAAATAAAAACTGCAAATCTCTCAGCCAGTGAATGAAGATACAGTCGCAATGGTCACAAAAATTAATGATGTAAATCATTACAAATGACGGCAGCAGACAGACAAGGAATATTCCTAGAATAGTGTAGAAGGCTCGTGTTAGACCTCGCTCCATTGATATAGCCTCCAGCTTGATTTGTTTCTGTTGGAACCAGTGCCAGCGAGAGATTTGAGCCTTCAGTCTTTGATGAATGCGGATGTAAGAAAATGTCAATATACTGATTATTATGATAAGGGCGGCGCTCGTGAATAAGAATGCAAACAAGTAAAATCCAGTGATGAAGTAAAGGCACGGTACGGAAACTGATATCACCCATATCAGTACCGATATCAGAGTTATCGTACTGGTAGATAAGAACCTCTTGTAGTAAGACATCACAGTGAGATATCTGTCCAAGGTTAGAGCCGCGAGACTCAACAACGACGCTGTATATGAAACGAAAAAGGTCAAGTGAATAATCCAAACACTTTCCATGACAGGGTACCTCAAAGCCTCCCTGATGTGGTAGGCAATAAACACAGGTTCGGTCAAAGCTCCAACGACAAGATCACTTATGGCCAGTTGCAGAACGAAACAGTTAAATGATGTTTTTAGCTCTTTATAAGGATCCTTGATTACCGCAACACAAACTAAAACATTTCCAGGCACAGTGATCAGGCAAAGTACCACAGATATGGACGCTGTAAATACGGACAGAGTAAATGGGGGCCAAGTATCGTCACATAAATGTTTGATGAAGGGCATTATTCTCTGTTTGGCTCAGTATACCAGCAGTTTTCCCTGGTAAGAAAATAAACAGAAAAAAAATAAAATTAAACCCCCAGTAATGTTAAAAGAGGTTTGGAACCGCTGACATGTTATGTCAGAGTACAGGCAAAAAGGTGCAGATTCTGCTGAACAGGGAGTCTCGCGTGGCGAGCGCGTAGTACGAGAAACCCGTGGCCACGCGTGGGTCTCGCGTTTCGAGCACGAACTGACACACCGCAAAGTCGCACGTTAATCGCAGACTATAGATAAGATAAAAAGCTACTGTGCTTAAAATCACTAACTTAGTCAGTCGCACTCTCGTATTGTTTTTTTTTTCAGTCTATCCACAGACTTATTTAGAAGAATACCGAGTGTGTTTGACTGATATCGTATACAGTACAAATCAGCTCTGACAACTTACAGAGCACCTAACTAATCTGGTTACTTTTAAGTCTGGCAGCGCAGATTCATTTGCAAGCGAAGCATCCATTGCAATCAAAATAATCTTTTCTTTTCAGCACCCATGATCAGTGTATTTAATTTTTTAATTAATTAAGTATCATTAGTCGCATTCCGACGCGATACTATTGCAATTGGATTTCAATTTCTGTTAGTCATAGAACAAATCAACTCGATTCTTGTTTGAATGTCTTGAGTTATCTTTAAGTAGTAGACATTTTGCAAAAAGTCAGAGTAGAGTGTAAGATAGAGCGAAAGTAGATTCCCGCTTCAACTAGGAAATTTCAGGTGATAAGAGAATACGTCGCAAATTTTAATTTCGCCGTGATTGTGGCGAAAGATGAAGAGGTGCTGCAGGGGCAGGTTACATTCAAGTGTCATGTGTGAAGCACGTGTGGATTGCTCACGAAGTACAGTGGAGCCTCGATTTAACTAATCTCTATACAACGAAGTCCTCGGTATAACGAACGATTTTTCCTGGCCCTAGTAACAGTAAAATATACTAATATGGAAAAGAACCTCGCTACAACGAAACCTAGTTATAGCGAACATCCTTAGCCCTATACCGAGGTTCCACTACATTGTGAGGAAAACTTTTCATGGCTTAGAATGTTCCCCTAAATTGAATATGTACAAGGAATCAAAGCTAAACATGAGGCAGCTTAAAAAAAACACATAACTACTGTTGTCTCCATGATTCCCTTTAACTGCAACTAAAGGTTGACGCGAAGTATGTAGAGGTTACTTCTTAAGCCTGGTTTTCACTAGCGACGCAAGCATAAGCGGAAGCACAAGCGCAAGCATAATTCTCCGTTTTCACACAACGCAAGCGAACGCAAGCATAAGAGCGCAAGCACAAGAAAAAGGAAAATTTTTGATCCTTGTGCTTGCGCTTGTGCTTGCGTTTAGCTTTCTGAGCTTCGAAATTTTGTCTCGTCAACCTGATTATAGACTTTGAATCGAAAGGGAATGTGACCTTTCATCTTCTCTTGCCTTGTTTTTCTAGACGTTCTAGTAGCAGCTGACGGTATATCATTCAGCAGTCAATGATTAGGCGCGGCTAGAGACATGATTCTTTTGGATGATGTTATTTCACTAGGACTCACTTTAATCAACCCACCTGATAAGAAAGAGAGAAACACTTACGGCAGCAGTCGATGTCGAAACAAAGCTGCAACAGGTTCAGTAGTAAAGGTGAGGAGGGTGGGGTGGGAGGGGACCTTTCGGAGGTAGGCAAAAGCTCAAGTTGCTCCTCTTAGGGTTTGACAGGCAGTTTAGCATTTTCATACAGAACCTACCTAAATAAAAGAACGAGTAGAGTAGCAAAAAAATTCCGAATTCCGCGATTCACGGTAATTCAAATTTTTTGCCCAGTGGGCCATGCAAGACATTCGCTGGCGGTCACGAAATCCGGTCAGCGGTGTGTTTACTTTACGATTGAAGGTGTTGATTCAGTATTAACAAAGTACCTTGACCTTATCAGTTTTAAAACAAAGCTTCCATAGGTTCGGAATTAAAAGATTGCACGCATCTACTGCAAGTGAAATTTCCCGGGTGAAATTTCTGCTTCTTCTAAGCGTGTGGCATGCAGCACCTCTCTTTACTGGTTTTCTCTAATACAGAATTGTCTGGCGTGATGGGCAAGACGAGAACGAAGAATACAAACAACTCTTTATAGCCAGAGTATAAAGCTTCCCGACTGTAATAGGCGCGAGTTACTGTATGATTAAATCACTGATTCGGTCTTACATTAATGTAGTAAACCAATATATTTAGTCAAAGATGTTACAACTTATGATAACCTCGACCCATGCGGGTTTCTTGCAGTAAGACCTATATTTAAAAGGACAATGCAGCGGCATTCGTGCGTCCCGTGATCGATCTCTGTAAAACATCTACTTGAGAATCAAAGTGTTTTACTTACCACCACGGTGAACACTACGTCACACACTGAAATCTTCCTAGCTTGCTCCGCTTTCCTTCCTCTGAGCCACCATGAACAGTAATTGTCTCACAGTAAATTGAACGGTTTACGTCTCCATCGCTGTCTTAAGTGTTTAATTTGATCATCCATCTGATTTTGAGGGATTGGGTTTCGCAGAAAAATCTGGATCACCTCTCACCTCTAAATGAGTAGTGAAATGGACTGCGAATTTTTTTCTTGCGAAATAAGGAGTGACTATATATAGTATCTCAGAGGGGAAATAGAAATTTGCACAGCTGACAGGGCGAGAAAAAGTTTATTTTTGTAGCATTATTATTTTTGTGGAGAAACCTTTGAATACAGTAAGATAAATATTTTTTCTTTAGGTGCGCGAAGCACGAGGCACTGCACCTGTGTTTATCGCACTACACGACAGCCTCGCGCGCTAAGAAGACAGGCAAGCTAAGGAAAAAATCTACACGTTTGTATGGAAATTCCTTCAACGACACTCAACATGGTCCAGGTTCAAGCACAGGACTAAACACATAGGAAAGGTTATCTTCTGAGGTACTACATGTATTACTAGCCACAACTCTCTAACGCTTGAATGGCGAGCTTGGGAGGCCTGTGGTATGCAAGCAATGAATTCCGAAAATTCTTAGAAATGGTTAGTGTTCCACCACAAGTTCGAGTAACAAGTAGACGAAAACTTTTTACCAAGATTATTTACACCGCAAACTTCTGTGCGACGTTTTTAAATATCTTCTCAAAAGAAATAATTTCTAACAACACCAAATGTCGAAAACAAAGTTTAAAGTTCATAAGAAACAATTGAAAGTATTGGTGAAATGAAACCAATGTTGAAATTTTACCTGCAGTTGCACAATTTCTCTGATTTTTTAAAATTATTTTAAGGGGGGAAATTGTCGTTGGAGTTATTTCAGGCAACTTTAGCATCTTTAGCTTTTAGAAAATGCAAAAAGGTTTTGATATACTTAAAATTATTTTGGTACTAGGTTTTTGTTCACGGAAAACCAAAATTACTCGATCCCCTGTCGGATTTCGTCTTAATTTCCGTCTGTGCTTATTACGTAGGGCAGAAACCATGATTACATTGGGAACCATAATAGCACCTGCGTGGTAAAGATCGAGCCCGGGGGAGGGGGACTCCCATATCCAACCTCGTTCCCAGAGCCCACCCCCAAGCCAGGGAAACGGCTCTGGGAACGAGGTTGTCCCATATCAAAAGAAAGGGGGTGCTTGTCAGAAATTTTGAAAAGAACCCCAAGAGTAGCCTGCGTCGCAGACGCTAACATCCGCCGGCTATTTACGGGGAAATTTCCGTCTACTACGCAAGCTACCCCTAAGAGGTACCGAGATACTGTTTTGTGGGCTCGACATGTTTTTCTGAAACAACACATTATCTCCTGCTATATTTGTTTTAGCTCAATACCCTATAAGTTATTACACAAGCTCTCGCTGCTGACCTTTTATATGAAGAGGTACCAAAGCCACATTGTTAATCCCTAACAGGTACTACGAGCACCCCCGTTCTTTTTATATGACTGTTTTTCCCCCGGGAGGTCGGGTCCGATAAATGGTGGTGATTGGTTGTTACAGATCGTTAAACTCCCCAAGGGGTCTTTCAGAATTAATTTACAATATGAATATAAAAATTATGACTAGGATTACTGATTTAAACTATGATGGCATACATTTCCTTGATATAAAAATGGGGACTTAGAATTACTACTACTAATAATAACTAACTATATAATAATATACTTACTTCATTAATTCTGCCTTTGCATGCTTTTTAAATGATCTTAATGATTGAGCAGTTCTAGTGTTGTTATTAAGACCATTCCAAGCTCTTGCTGCCCTATAAAGAAACCGCGCTGGGCAGCCGCGGTCCAGCATTCTAGCAGGTTTAGATCTTCACTGTTGTGGAGACTGTAAGCGTGCGCATTGGATCGCTTCCCTACTTTACAACTAATATATGCTGGCACTAAGTTGTTAATACATTTATACACCATTGTCACATCCCGCAACCGAAGTTGCTCTTCTATAGTTAGCCAGCCAAGAGCTTTCAAGACCGGGCGATATGATCGTATTGCCTTGTGTCACGGTATGCATCCAGCAAAGTTCTGCAAAAGTTGTAGTTTATCTATGTTCTGTTTCTACGTACCAGACTATACAGTGGAACAGTAAAATAATTTACTAAACACAATAGAGTTGATCATTATACACAAAAAATTATTTGGGAAACAAGTGGCAGATCCTACTTATTTGACACAAACTAGAAAGCAATGATGACGATAATGATGAGACGTGATTATTGAATGTTAAGCCAGAGTCCAGGATAACACCCAGATCTTTGCCGGACGAGACAGGGCCGTTGTCCAAGAAAGGGTACAGTGACGTCAGGTAGCTTTAGTACAAGTTGCCGTGTTCCAAAGAGCATAAGCTTAGTTTTATCCGGGTTTATAAGCAAATGATTTGCGCAACACCAACCAGCGATACTTTCGAGATCCTCGGCGACTTGTTGCATACTGTACAAGAGTAAATATTTCTAGATGCGCACGATAGGTAAATCTTAGTGTCGTCTACGTAAGATTCGATGTTACTCAGTGAACGTGGTTACTGTAGGAAGATCATTCATATAGAGTGTAAAGAGGATCGGGCCTAAAATGGATTCTGAGGTACCCCATGAGTTATCGTTAGGGGATCCGACAATGATGATTATCTACATTTTACTCGGTAAATCGAAAATCGGGGTCACGGCGCGGGAAAAGAACTGACCAAGTACACAGAGTTGCGTCTCGTTACCCTGAATGAAAAGTACGAAATGGATGTAACAAGAAATAGATGGAGTTCTTGTAAGTTACGGCTATTAAAAAGAGCTGAGTTCTTGTCAATAAACCCATTTAGTTTGAATTCGCTTCTCAATGGCTGCCACATAGAAGTATGGCTCGAGGAGATCATGACTATCAACCGACTTAGTGCCAATGGCGTAACAATAGATTACTCTTTTGAGTCGTTCCTAGGGCTTTTCCCAGTTGCTAAGCCCTGGGAAATAAATTGTTTTTGAGTGCTATAATTGTTACATATAACAAAGCTGCTATGCTGTTAAATTGGTGCTTGCTCGCCTTGGACAAAAAATTACAATACTCGTCAGGGTTCCAGTTCTCGTTGTTCAGTCAGTTCAAGGCGCTACTCTCGAACATTCTGAAAGTTGTCACGTCCGATAGGTTCGTCCAACCTTAGCTAATCTTTTCTCGTCCACAGGACGTTCGCGTCTGCCTCTCGAACCCTCTAGCGCTGACAAATACTGTCGCCATTTGCATGACTGCTTGAAATATGTTTGCTGAAGGTTTGTACCCTGACATCAAAATCCCGTTTCTCGTGAAGACGGTGATGATACAATCATTGTATTAAAAAACTCCAAGCGCCAACTTTATAGAAAGTTAGTGTTTGATAAGAATAGTTTGGAGTAACTCAATCGATTTCAATTTGAATGTCAGTCAAGAAGAACGGAGTTCTTTATCTTTCTTGTTGTTATGATGACTGATTAGATAAATACTTCTTTAGTGAATTCAAGTTAAGTGTTTCATCTTAAAGCTCTGAGATAAGAGATAAGAGACTACTGAGACTACTAGAGACTACTGAGTCCTTTAATACAACAAATCACGGCTACACCAGAGTCCCCATGGGAACAAATATTTTGCATCCCTATGTGATAAAACCGGATGCAGGCCCAGTCACCTCAGGCAAATTACTCTTCAAATTTGAGTGCAACACTGCATCATTTTATTATCGGTTGAAAGACCACGAAGCATCCTACCCATTCTCAAAAATTAGTTCAACACACAGGTGAGAAATATTATTGCTTACAATCTTGCTTAAATTTGATTTTGTGTCGAAAGGACCTTCCTTTAACCTTGTTCCACATAAAATATCTCTCATGACTGTTTTTTTACGATGTAGCAATTACTGCTAACGTACGTGCCTGAACTCACTGCAAAGCTGATTGGGATTTTTAATTGTAATACCCTGATCAGTGCTATGTTTTCTCGCCGTGACTAAATCAGGCTCACTGGTACGAGGTACTTGAAATATAAACATGAGGTCTGTGTTGCAAGTGTTTTATTTCACGCTCACGTTTCAGATAGTCTTTAGTAAGGGTTTTGTTGGAGGTTTTGAAGCATAAAATGCGAAATCGCATGTTCGTAGTGTTCGCTTACTTAGTTTTTTCGAATTAATTCTTGACATGCTCATGCAGCATCGCTGCGACAGCTGCTCATTAGAAGCACACACATATTCTGCTTTTCTGAAGAAACCTATCACGAGGATGATAATTTTAGTGTAACTTTTGGGAGAGTTTTGTTTTGAACTAAGACAATAGATTAGCACTGCAACGAACCATGACAACGAACCGAGACAGTCTAAAGAGTAAGTTGCATTACTTGATGCAAAATAAGCCAAACACTAAAATGAATGCATGCTCTTTTATTTTGATTTTTAGCCTCTCGTTTTCCCTTTTAACCGAATCCTTTTGAGTATTTGAGTGTCAACATGGGCGCCCTGAGACCCAACAAAACTGACGTGCAAAAGGTTTAAGCAGACACACTGTTCTTTGTCAATATCGACTGCTGTCAACTGGGTCTGCTCGTCTCAGTTCTTACAGTTGTGATTCTGACCCATTCAAGCTATCAGTTGTCAGCACAATTTAATATTATTTATATTATCGGATTAAGATTTTGCGCAGCCTTGCAGGATTGCCGACTCGACACTTGCCTGACACCCGAATACAAATTATTGGCTTACTATCATCACCATAGGTTGTCATAATAGGCAAAAACATACCCTGTTGCGAGTGATATACCTGCTTCATCCCCAGGCGCCTCTCCTTTTAGTCATGCTCAGCTGGAAGTATATGCGCAGTAAGTTTGGACTGTACAATGTTCATCATTGTTCATAGCAACAGGATAACCCCATTAGCAAGAAAGTGGTCATGCATACCTACATACATACATACAAAAACTTTATTAACGTGTCTTCAGATATTTAGCAGATGGGGTTAAAAAAACCCTCTACTAATTGGGGACACTTAATATAATTAAGTTGGCACTCTATTTGCATTTGTACTTTTTTCTTTTTTTATTCCTCTAGTGTATGCAAATAAAGTTGTTATAAATAAATTAATGACCAACTAACTATTCTCTAATGGACAATTACGGAATAAAAAAGCCTAAAAATGCGGTTTACATATAATATAGTTAACTATTGACTAAGCGGAATAGTAAAAAATTAAGAATTACAAAGAATACAATTGGAGCAATTGTCGTCTTCTACCAGTGCACTTAAATCAAAATTACGGATACGACTTTTAAAACTGAATAATGATGGAGGGTTCTAATTTCGCTTGGTAGTTTATTCCACAATTTTGGTCCCAGGTAGGTGAGCGAGTGTTTACCACATTTAATTGCCCTAAATCTGGGAAAGGCAAACTCCGTCACCCTTAAGTTGTAGGGTCAAGTTTCCCACCTGGTGTGAAGGTTCATGTCAAGTTTCCCACCTGGCGTGAAACTTGACATGATCACATCAACTTGCTCAACATCAACCTCAGTCATGTAGTCGTCAGGCTCCAAGACATCTTGTCGCTAAAGAGCGGGAAACAGGCAGCGCATGCGCACGGCTTCGTGGCTAGGAGGCCAAACGAGAAGCTGGTGGCTGTGGTTGTTCGTTGTGCAATGTATAATCTGGGAGTGCATTTTATTGTTAAAAAAATATTATTAGAAAAAACTAACGTCAAACTTCAACTCTAATTACAGGTATCGAAAGGTTAAACTGAAGAATAATAATGATCACTGAGTAAACCTACAAGCCCTTGATAAATTGGGACGTCTATTAAAAGTTCAGTGGAAAACGAAAATTGAAATTTACTTACCAACTGGAAACAGATTCAATCTGTACACTCCAGCAGTGTGAACTGTATTGTCTGATACTTAAGTGCGACCATATTCAGAAAGAACATTGGATTCCATGAATTAAGAAGAGACTCGAAAACATGGTTTTCAACTTGTGCGAGGAAGTGCACTCGCCATTTGCTACCTCGGTGATGACTGCAGCTGTTTCCCTGGTGCTCTGTCTTATTACTGTACCTGGTAACATTTTGATCTGTATCGCCATCATAAAGGATCCTTATCATGAATTATGCTCTTCATTCAACTACTTTGTTCTTCAATTGGCTCTGAGTGACGTCATTGTAGGCATCTTCACCGAGCCTGCTTTTGTGGTGTGGCATATTCGCGAGGCCCTTAATTATGGTGTCATGGAAACAATATGGATTGTCCACCTTACGTATTTCATCTCATGCACAGCCTCACTTCTTAGCCTTTCAGCTCTTACCCTAGACAGACATCTAACAGTTGTGTCCATCAGAAGGAAGCTCCCATCTCGTTCTGTGGCTCGTATCTCCGGAATGATATGGCTTTTATCTCTAACAATACCTTTCGTTTATTTCGCCACCGGATTTTATTTGTTTGTGTTTATATTCGCCAACACAGCTGTTATCACATCCTGTGCGATCGTAACCTTTTCGTACTGTCGGATCTATCACAAACTAAGGGCACAAATCTCTCGATGGCGTTCATTTTGTCACGACCAAGTTGCATCAAAGGCGATGGCCATGGAAAAGCAAGTCACGAGGGCATTTAACTTGATTTTGATATTTTTTATTTTGTGTCTTATACCATCGTGCATAATGATATACGTTATAAATCTTTGTGACGCATGTGACTGCACACTCATCCACTGGCTGCGAGATCTCCAGTTCCTTCTAACTTTGGTCAATTGCTCGATGAATCAGTTTTTATACGCTTGGAGAATGCCTAACTTCCGAAAAGCAATAGTGGCTATCCTTTGCGGTAAGTCGGCGGTAATAAATCGCTGCGTAATTTCGTCATCTCCCATCAAAATAACGATATCCTGCAATCAGAGTGGTAGACTTGAAACACTGCAGTTTTCAACGCCAAGAAAGTTCAAGTATGTTGCCGAAAACAATGATTATTTGAGTGACGATATAAACATTGTGCAGCAACCTCAAAATACCATTCGTACAACGAGTGTATAGAACGCAAGGGTTTTCATTCAGCCAAAGACAGAGGTAAAATAGGAAATTGACGACTAGTCTTTTCCAGTTTCCAAAAAAGTGATGGAATTTTGAGAAGTGTTCATAGGAGAGCACAGAAATAAATACACTGCGAACCAGCCAGTCAGCTCGCTTCCTCTGCGTTTTACTTATGACTACGTACGTTCCTACATAGCTAGCTATATAGAAAATCAAACAAAGAAAAAATCATCACCCTCTACATTACGCCACGCGTACTCCGAGCTGGTATCGAAGAACTGCCTTTTTGATGAACTACCGTTTGGAAACCCTTTTCCTTAAAGCTCAATGATCAGGGAAAATAACTGGATGCAAGTAAGACACCCAAGTGTGCACAAATGGGCGCTGACTATACCTTACTCGAGTAGCTACAAAAACGTGGTTTTAAATGCGAGTCGTACACATTGTCACGATATATTCGCTTAAAACTGTTATAAGTTCACGAAATGGTCCCTAAATTTATGTAATAAGAACTTAATTAGCTCTAACTACCGTAGAGTTCCGATAGTAGCGACCCTCGTTACTTTCGGAATTAGCAGCCTTTGGGGGTCGTAACTTTAGGGGGGTCGTTACGTTCGGGGGGTCGTTACTTTAGGGGAACAGAAATCGTTTACAAATAGAGCTGGCGTGAGTTTTTTTCCCCGAAATTTAAACGAACATAAAATGAAAAAAGAACAACATTTTGTTTGCATTCCACATGTATAGATTGTGTTTCATAAAAAGAAGGTAACAATGATAAATACGTACATGTACCGACAGCAATACTGCAATAAAATACCGTAAATTAATATCAACACCAATAAACAAAGGAGACAAAATTCGTCTATCCAGTTTCATGTTTTAACTGCGACATGAGTGGGTTCCGGATATCTTCCTAGATTGTATTGTCAGTGGTCGGGACGAGTTGTATTAGTTTGTCTCTCAGTTCTTTTCTTAGACTTCTAAATCCTTTCTTGACGCCAATTTCATAAACGCAGGGAATCTCAATGCCTCCTCCTTGAACCCATACACCTTCTGGCGCACTCCTGCTTTGGCCAGATACACGGCAAGTCATCTTGATTTCCTTTTCCAGCAATGGCTTGTACAGGACCTCCGCTAGACTATCAGGCACGTGTCCAACTGTAGTGGCATCTTGTTCGCCGCCGTTTGTGTTTTTCATCTTCACCACTATGGCGTTTTGTGAATATGGGAGGGAGGAGTCGCTACTTTCGGGGGGGTCGCTACTTTCGGGGGATCGCTACTTTCGGGATTTACTAGCAGCCACAAAAAATTGACGTTAATTTCGGGGGGTTGCTACTTTCGGGGGGTTGCTACTTTCGGGGGGTCGTTACTATCGGAACTTTACGGTAAATGATTAAAAGCAATTTCTTGAAAAAAAAAAGTCTACACTACAGCAACATTTTGGCAAAATTTCAACGATTTTCTAGTCGAACCTTTGAAAAACTGACATCAAAAACACGCTTTTTCAAAAATCCATATCGCAATCCGTTTCCATCCTCGCCATCCTCCACGTCTTAATGGGTTTTAATCATTTGTCGAGTACTGCTCTACAAAATAAAACCGTTATTTTTCAGCTTCCAATCATCGATGTTTTTGAGATTTCCAAAATCATGCTAAAAATGGTGACAGTGCCCCTTTAATAGTTTATAATCAATTATCATAGTAATAATGTTTGACTTATTTAAATTAAGGACGTTCGCGCCCAAAAACTTCCCACGCACAGATTTTTTTAAAACTTTGACTGTAGGTAGAAAATGATAAGATTAGATTAAAAACGTAAAAAAAATCGGGGGTCACCGAGCTCGTTTTGAAGATAAGGCGTATCACAGACCATAGCATTTCTAGGATTTCCAGTCATTCGAGGCGATTCTGGCCGGATTCATTACTATTCATTACTATCGGCATATGTTTAAGTTGAAGAATCATATCTAAGTTATGTGTCTTTAACGCAGCATATATAGGCCTATATGATAGATCTTTGCTACATATGTCATAAAATCAGCTAGAATTAGCCTTAAAAAATACAACTTTAAGTCACGCACACCTGTAATAGGCGTACCAATTCGACCCTATTTGAGTAGTATATGAGAAATAATTAAAACTTCCCACGCTCAGATTTTTTTTGTTTTTTAGTATAATGGAAAGAATCAGAAAAGGAATTGATCTGCCGAAAAAAAAGTGGGGGTCACCGAGTATCCAACAAAAATATTCGCACACAAAGTTAACGCGAAGGTCATCAGCTCTATATTTTGTTGAGTTTTGGACTCAGTGCGCGCGCTTGAAAATGACGTGGCACGTGCGTGACCAATGAATAGCGTGCGCACTGGAGATGCGCAGTAGCAATGGGCGCGAACGTCCTTAAGTTAGCTTTTTCTTCTTTTAAAATTGGTAGAATGTTTAGTGTTAAGGATCCTATTCCTCTCGATCTCCGTTCGCGCGTTGTCTACAAGTTTACGTGTGCAGGATGTAATGCCTGCTACATCGGCGAGACTAGCCGACATCTCTCGACGCGCGTTCGTGAACATCTGAGCAGGGATAGGAATTCGCACATTTTCCAGCATTTACAGCAATCACAGGCATGTCGGTGTCTAGCCGATAAGACCTGCTTCTCCATTGTAGATTGCGCGCCCAACAAATTGCAACTCCTTTTGAAAGAAGCAATGCACATCAAATGGGAGAATCCTACTTTAAATAAGCAGCTGAAACATGCTGACTTATCTCTCTCGTTCTGATGTTACTTTTTATGTAGTAATGGTTTATTTAATTTATTTATTTCTTTATCATTATTGTTCTTTATTAATAAGTTTTTTATGTCGTAATTAATGTACTTAATTCCATTTTGTACAATTTTCTTTCTTGTGTTAAGGGCAGTGCTCGCGCAAGTGTTATTCTATTTCTCGCGCTTGTTAAAATTGTACGTTAATATTTTCGAATAATTGAATTGTATCACGTTTTAACTTATACGCCATTGCTTGTATAAAATCAAACGAACTTGTAAACGAATTCACAACTGAAGATGATCGTTGAACGATCGAAACATGTCTTGTTTAAAACTTAAAGTTGTTGTTCATTTTTTAAAAGTAGTTACCTGCCTGCTATTATCCAGAATATTCAGCTGTGCTTTATCTCCTTTCCCTTTTACCATTTAGTAAGTTCTATAATTTTTCTGCAATATATTTTCAGGATTAAAACCACATGTGTATTTGAATTCCCTTTGAAAATGTTTCCCTGACGGTATGTGATTGTAAGAAAAGAAATCGTCTCTTTTTGTTGCGTCTACCCGGTAACAGACCTGCACCTCACATTCAAAACGAGGTTTCTATTTAATTGTAAGTAGAATAGCAAACAAGTTAATGGCCAGACGAAGAAATCTAATGAGTAGGAAAAAAAGCTGAAGAGACTACAATGTATTTTCGAAGTTCATATGTGTACATGTACTTTCGATTACGTTGTTTTGCAATTGTTACCTCAGTTCCTATGCATCTTATTTCGATATCTCATTCTTCTCAACTTGGAAAAAAATTGCAAAAGCTTGCAAAGCAAAACAGGCTTTGCTTCAAAACGAACTTAAAGACTTTCTCTGACATGGTTCAGCTGCAACCTCGTTCCCAGGTTCTCTCATCATCCCGCCCTACCGGAATGGCGGGAAGATGAGAGACCCCGGGAACGAGGCCGTTTTAGCTGATTAAAGGGGGCAAGTTTCTAAAGAAACTGTGGTGCTGCGTCGGTGGGAGTATTACAAGATAATTTGGTTTTATCAACTGGGTTGATAATGTGAATTGGCCACCGTAAAGAGATTCGGAAGCTGACGTTTCGAGCGTTAGCCCTTCGTCGGAGCGAATCCGTTCTTAGGACGGGCCAATAATGGCTCCAATACTTAGCCTTTGGGTTATCAGGGGTCTGTAGCGATTACAAAACATATATTTGTCTGTGTATGTCCATTTCTAATAGACTTTATTCCGGAAGCATTTAAAATGATAGCTTCTCGCCATAAGAACTAATGTCAGTGAGTATCTTCATGTTAAGACTGCTGGTCAAATCTAACATCGCTACGCAACTAAAGAAGATGAACGGCAAATTCCACAACCTAAACGCAAAGAGAAACTAAAGAAAAACAGGAGTGAGAAAGGTGAAGTGAGTGGAAGCGTACATGAGCGGCAGACCATAATAAATTAGAGCTTTAGCTCATCTGGTAGCGGCTCGATTTAGTTTAAATTAGATTTAATGACGAGGCGGGACTATTTTGTTAATTGGCCACCTTTAAACCATGCATGTTTTAATTTAAGCCGGAATCCTCTGAAAACGGCTTACGATAACGGAGGAAACTTGTCACTGCACGCATTTCACTTAGTTTCTTGATGTACGCCAAACACTGAAGGCCAACGGGTCACGTTTTGTGTTCCTTCGCTAGCTACGTTCACTGTTTGATTCTGGAGGCCTATTTTAGCATATTTGATTATCTGTCACTCTAAACCGCCCTCGGCAAAATCCCACAAAAATGAACTAGCCACGAACTAGAAAGTACTGTGGTTTTAAAAGCTGTGGTCAAAAAGGTAATGGCAACTATCGTATGTAAACCTCGTTTTCGGTAAATACTCAATTGAAAAGATTAGATACCAACTTCTATATTTTAGTAACACATTCGATCATCGTCTCTTTTATATACCATAGATTTACTTACATAGCAGAATTTGACCATTTCATCACCAGTATTAAACTTCGTTTATTTGTTAAAGAACGGTCTGGAGTGGGTGTGAGCATAAGTATCCTTTGTATCACCGCGGTAGCAATCTGGTTGTGTTTAGCAAACCAGTTGAGCAGATTTTATAAACTTCTAGTTCAAAAGGGCATATCGCGGCGTGCTTTGTACCTTCCTTTTCCGTTTACACGGCTCCGCATTTCTTGTTAAAAAAAGCTCTGTTCATTTCCCTAGCCACATTCTTTTCTCAAAGAAAAGATGAGAATTGTATTTTTAAAACCCAAACCGGGAGTCTTAAGTTGCCTCTTACAGAACAGCAACGGAGTTGATACAGGAAGAAGCAAAAAAACATCTCAATTTCAAACTTTTCAGTTAATTACAAAGAGCACAGCTGGTGATATTAACAAGTAAATAATGCATATAACGTTTCGTGGGTAATGTTATGTTTTTGGAATTTATCGTCATTTCACAAGCACCTTTTCATACGAGGATTGTGTTTCGTCGGGGAGAAGTTAAATCAAGTACATATGTAATGCACCGTTAGTTTTCGAAATGTCATTTTGAATGTGTCTTGATAATTTTGTGTAGATCCACATTAAAACGATCAGGTTAACTTTGAGAAGTCATATTTTCATCAGCGTACATATTTTACAAATTCACGTCTCTGAAGTCTCGAACAATCAAAAAAGAAGTTCAGTTTAGCACCACATATGACGTACTGCATGAGTTGATGAGGCGAAAGGTTGGGTTGCCCCTTTGCAATGGTCAATTGGCAATCTTTACCAATATAAAAGCGTGATGTATCCCGCAAAAGTTTGTATTTTTTTCTTCAGCTAACTGTTCGTCCAAGAAGATAGTTTACTGAGGAAAAAATATCCGGGAAAGGGCGGTTAGAACGAACGGGTTTTCTAAAAAAAACAATGAAATTACCTTTTTGGACCTAGTTGCATGGTTGATTTTATCTTTATTTACTTTAACAAGAACTAATAACATGCCTTTTGAAGTGTTAATACTCTTTCAAGCAGATAGGAGACAAGAAAACCACTCATCAACTAGGAAGCGATTGCGTTGTGATACAAAATACTCAGGCTACAAGAATTAAGGTAATTATGGCGATCAGTAAACAAGCACGTCGAGTAGTAGTAGTAGCAGTAGTAGTAGTAGTACGAGTAGTTATAAGAAAGAAATGGCACGATAAAGAACCACACCATTGTCGTGGTTTACGCGTAACTCTGGACAAATACGAAGGAAACTATGAGGTAGTCAAAAGTGATCAGCAACATTAGGGAAAATTAAACTGAAAAATATGCCTTCTGTTCCAAAATGAGTGAACCTGGATGTCATCGTGAGCAGGAACAATCCCTTAGCCGGCCCAAGTTGAAACAACAAAACTGAAATATCTTTTAGCCTTCCAGCAGGGTCTCTTTTTTTCTTCGGCGCCTATTCGACTGGGGCTGGCCAAAAAGATTCCGGCTGACTGGCTTGAGTTTGTTCTACTATATCGTGTTTCGTTAATAGAAAGCCGGTCAGATATCAGCAGAATTATAAGGATTTATTACTAGCCAGCATGAGGTTGGGTACTATGGCTGAATGCCATAAAAAGTCGCATGCAACTATGTTATTCTTCAATGCCAAAAGGTTATCATGGGGGGGGGGGGGGGGAATGTATATCTAAAATTCATACACATTCAAATAAAGTTTTTAAATCACTGAGAAAAGTTTTGCTCGTTGGTATTTTAACTCTACCGCAATTTAATTTTCAGAGGTAGATATTTAGAGTGACAAAGTTTCCTTCTCCAAGAGTGAAAATCCAGCCGTCATACTGATTCCAAACATGTCACTCTTTTTCAAGGTGATAATTGGAGAGTTATGTAAACTGAGTATCACTTTCCAAATACTTCTTACAAATGTATTTAACTGTTAAAATAGATCGTCTTTCGTTAAGAAATCTGAAAATGTTTTAATCCAGACAAATATTTCCTGTGGTAAAAAAATGAAGAATTTTGCCTGAGGGAAGATGGATAAATGTGTCAATATTGACGGAAATTTCTACTCGGCGTATACCTCGGGAAGACACCACCAGAATTTAAAGACATTTTTAGTGGGACATGCCTTAAGCGGTCCTTAACTTAGCGGAAACTCTCTCTTTAGCCGACAGCGGAGGTTTAGGGTCCCTAAGTTGATCTTAAATAATTACTGTAAATAATACCTCTATTAGGAGGACGAGGCAGCATTAAGCGGCACCAAAAAGGTACATCAATGTGCACTTAAGATTTCTCCAAGTTTGTTTTTATTTAAAGGATATTTTTAAATCGGCATTTGTTCTAAGGAAACAATAAGCCCAACACGAAAAAACAATGTATTCACTGAACACTGCCAAAACGTATTACGAACAAGCCCGAAATGGCCGCAAAACGACTTGTGAGTGAAGTGCATGTAGGTATACAAAACTAGACAATTTCTAGAACTTGTCCTTCAAGTACGATGAAGAAAAGGGCTGTCTTGAGCTCTTTTTTCTGGGCCAACTTTCCTTTGAGAAAAGTGAAATTACCTTCAAGGGGAACGGCAGCCGCTACCAATTCCTCTCTGTAGGTGACCATGAACGGTTCAAAACATATCTTAGGCAGCTCAGTGCCTTTAAGAATGTACTCTTTTTTGTTTCAAAATCACGATTATATTGGATGAATTAGTTCAATGTCCAGGATTGATTAGCCAGAATTTAATCGGGAAAGATTTCAATATGGACAACTGCTTTTGCCCTCGTTTATTTTGAATATCAACGGAAGGATTAAAAGAGAACGACAAGTAGGCAAGTATTAAAACGTTTTGTACTCTAGTTTGATACCAATTCGATACCAATTCGTGCTTCTACACTCGCATCGACTCACTGGGAATTTCCATTCATTGAATTCGAACTCCTCGAGTTTGTGTTACTGCCAATTGAGAGTTGATGAGAGCTAAAAAAGGTCGGACTTTTACCCCTCAATACTCGTTCTGGATCCAATCTTTAGAAGAGAAACCCCTCCTAAGCAGGAGTCCTGCTACACAAAGTGCTCAAATAGGCACTCGTCTAGCTTTCCGCCAGGCTTAAAAGCGCTACTCAGTTTAGTTTAAAACCCCTATCAGTTGGTAGATCCTCTGACAATTTGGAGCATTTATCTCAATGGATTTCTTTTGTATAGCCTGCAGTGAAGGCGTTTCTTGGTGAGCAGTATCGTTAAATTTGTTCGGTATTTGTGGGGTCAGCCCCGGACCTCAAAAAAAACGAAAAGATATCGACGAATTTAAATGTTGATCATATTTAGGAGAAACGTTCCTCGTCGTTTCCTTAAAGCTGGGTTATCCAAAGAACACACGACCAGCCAAAGGCAGACAAGCGTTTTTTTTTTGGAAAAATTCGACGGAAGGTCTGCTTGTACTCATGAACATTTGCCTCCGTCTAGACCAAGCTATCATGCTTAATTGCACTTACGCTATGAGGTATTTTACAATTAAAAAGGCGCCACTTTACGCCTAATTTAAGAAAAGAGGTACAGGAAATCATAACATTTGCTATTTTGGGTTCCTTTCTCAATTATTACTATTTACACAATACACCCTTTCTATAAGAAAGCCATTAATTGAAAGAGATAACCTGGGCTTTTTTCATCGCCTTATCATTATAGCATGAACGCGCGAGAACTCCGCGCGATTTTCGTCACATCGTAAACAACATTTTTCTGGAAAAAGGTACGGATAATAGCACGACTCTATCATCGGATTGCAAATACGTTGTTCACAAGTTCTCGAACTACCCTTTCAGCGAGAAAAAGGATTCCAAGCACGCTTACAGTGCGGTTTATTTACGAAAATAACGTGTTAGATTAGCATGATGGAAACCCATTTGAAACTCGTTAACTACTTTGGCCATCTACCAATAATCATATAACAACTTAATCTGCCCACAATCAACTCGGTGTAAATTCTACTCACTCATATTGTAACATCCACCTAACCGTATTCAATCCTGTTAAATACAGAACAATGCATAAAAAGGCTTTCGGAGGAAAAAGTAGATATTTCAGTATGCTTCGGCGAGGTACATACTGAATTCCTCTCTGTCCAAGTCATCGCATAAAAGTTCTGTAAAGTTTTCTAATACAGTCCCCGAAACCCCTCTCATCCGTTCAGTATACTCATTGCCTTCGTCGACTTCATTTTCAACTGCTTGTGGTTGGGCAAATCTACAAGAACTCAGTCTCGTTCTGCCTGCTATTTTGTGTGGTTGTCGATCTTCTGTGGGTAGTGTAGATGTACTACTTCCTGCGGGATGTACCGCACTTTTGACAAATGATGAGCGAGGTCTATTAGGATAATAATGTTCAGATGATTTTATCTCTCCAGGCTGATAGGCACGGGGTGAAAACATAACATCTTTCCTTCCAGCTTCAATGGGGTAAAAAACGCGCTCAGCATTCGTAGCAAATCTGGCATCTTCATAATCAGTAGTGTTCCGATCTGATGCAAAGCATACTCCTGCTTTGTATTGGGAATAATGGCAATCTGGGGTAGCTGATGAGATAAAACGAGATCTGCCGCGTTCTTTTTCCCATCTTGTCGCCGGGTACGCATGGTAATCGTGTTGATTGCTTAAAGATTCTCTGAAAAAACTATAGTTCCAGTCACGGTCTTCAGTCCCTGCGGAGTAATGTTGCTGTGCAGGGTCGGCGTACTGAGGTGAGGCAAAATGTCTCTCCTTGGAACTTGGATCTGGAGAAGGAGGAATTCCGAACACCTGGCTGCTCATGACAACATTAGAAATGCTACTGATGAAGGTTGGATTGATATACGTTGAGTTTGCTCGCTGGCCTGGTCGTCGTTCCTGCGAGCGCCTCTTTGGTGTGTAACGGTAATTTGGATGCTCCTTCATGTGGCGAATTCGAAGCCTTTCTGCTTTCTCGACAAAAGGACGCTTTTCCTTCGTGGTGAGCTCATTCCATGCCTTGCCTAGCAGTTTGCTGATCTCTGCATTGTGCAATTTTGGGTTCTCCTCAGCAAATTTACGCCTCATAATTTTGGCCCAGATCATGAATGAATTCATCGGCCTCTTCACATGTGAGTCGTCGTCGTCTTCAAGGTAAGTCGATGGAAGCATCTGTGGCTGAACCATGCCGGGCCAATTTGTTCCAAAGTCGCTGTGCCACATTTTCGTTATGGAGATCGCGGTAAACTTTCAACGTATCACTGCAGCTGTACACAAAGAGTCACTAATTCGAGTGGGATGCTTTTATGTAACCAGGACCATATATAGGATAGGGGTACGGTTTCGTGGCGCGGCGTCTTTGGTAGGGGGTAACTAAGGCACGAGCTTTGAAGAGGTCTTACTGTTAGGTTGACACTCTCCCATTATCTCCCATAGTGGGAATTTAGCGTTCTAGTTCGAAGCCAATGTTCAACATGTTTTTCCAAAATTGCACAATTACGGAACTCACGCTCCAAAACGTGGTCCAGAGCTTAGGCTATTGAAAAGCAATAAGTAGAAACTTCTGGCGATTTCGTTTATTTACAATTATCGGATGCTTAAATCTACCATGTGTTTCTCATTGGTGAAGAATTTTTCGCGTGACCCTAGATTCGGAAACGGGGCTTGCATCTTCTTCCTGTCTGCGCTGTCAACAGGAAATGAAATTTCACCATTGCTGGACCTATGCCGCACGGATGTTGTTGTTGACTTTTTTCTTCTGGACAATTTCACTTGTGAATCTCTTTTCAACTCGACATAAAAATCTTGACCCTTTTCAAATCAAAGTGGGTGAGAAGTGGATTTAGTTGAACTTTGAACGATCATTATTCTGAGCTTGCTGTAGTGGCTACAGTCAGCTGGAATGCAGAGCTTGGCTCAAGTTATGTGGACTACACACGCAATTGTTGTCTTTAAAACAATCTCAAGATTACTTCTTAATCACTAGAAATAGCAATGTTTTCACTCTCGAAGAAGGGCTTAAGCGCGATGGAACATCATTTGGGTGCTGGTTTTTCTCAAAGTTATGGACAGCAGTGTAATGTCTTGGGATAAACAACAGTGACCACTATAAAAGTGAGCTAGATATCGATAATCCACTTGACATGTGACCTAAATGCTTGGTATCTAACCTTATCGTTCCCCAAGTCTGCATTAGGTTTCTTCTACATCTAAAGAGTTTTCAATTAAATACAAACATTATATTCGACACGTGATCAGCAGGTAGGGTAATTCTAATCAAACAATCCGCACAATATTTGTGGTAATTTATAGAACTTCGTTTTCTTTTAATTTATTGTCTATTTTTGTCAAGAGACATAGCCACTGCACCCGCTATCAGATGTTACAATAACAAGTATAAAACATCCAGTGGAAGCTGGTCCAGTTTAGAAAAGTGGATAAATTCAGATGACCAGCCCTCCTCAAAGAGGAGGCCACTTCGGAGAGCTGACAGGAACACGAAGGTGACCACAACGGGAAATAACTCACCGTGTAACCATTAACCGAAAGGACACAGAAAATGCGATGTAGAACGGAGCTAACAGTGTTTCAAACACCTGCACAGTGACTAATAATAACACAAAAGAAACATTGTGATTACTAAATATCAACAATTATCGATAATAGACGGACTGGATTAGAGATTAAGGATCACAAATTCTTGTGGGGTGACTTCTGTCATCACCTGTCCAGCCGGCACATCATGACCAATTTTTCACTTGTCAATGCCAAGACTGGGATAGCGTTCAGAAGATTACACCGACCATCTGCCGTGTTTACCTGACACCCTCGGTTAGTATTTCCATAGATGGGGGTCAATGAAACAATTGTTTGAAAAGAAAAATTGTCAAAAAACTTATAATGGTCATCAAATACTGAGGTAGAAATGAGCACCGTAAGAAAATTTGAAATTGAAAATGGAACAAATCAAAGCTCTTACTATTAAACCCTGCCAGGCTGGCAGTGCCAGCAGAGGCGATTCGATCTTTCCTGAGGAAAGATAGAGTATTACTGGTTACCGTAAGATGTTGAACATACGACTTCTGCTGTCTATATCTTCAACATCTCAGGCTTAAATGACCCTTTAATTTTCTAAAATCTTTTCAACATACTTATGCAGATTTTTTCAGTTGCAACTAATATTAGTTTGTTATTGAGCTAATAATTCAATATTCGGTTTCGTCGAAAACCAGCCGTTTACCTCCAAGATTGATGCCAAGGATTTCCTTTTAGAACTCCTAAACAAACTTCAGTGGACCCACATTTGGGTTAGACTATTTTCCATACTGTAATAAGTAGCAAATAAATTGTAAATTAATTTGTCTCCGTTACAACTTCATAATTATAGTTTTCAAATCACATTCAACTGTTACGAGGAGGAAATTAAAATTCCTGAATTGTTCTCGAAAAAAATGATGCAAGATTAACAAGACTGAGAGTATGTTGATCTAAAGTATTTTTATTTTTATAATACGCCAAAGGGCAAAAAAAAGCTAGTTTTCTACAAATTTCTACAAATTAAAAACATATGACTTAAAATCCTAATTAAAATTGGGATAAAATCGTGACTCACACATGGCGGGTTGTCGCAAATGTCGCAAGGACTCGGCTTTCCAACAAATG
This sequence comes from Micromussa lordhowensis, assembly GCA_964020085.1. Taxonomy (NCBI): domain Eukaryota; kingdom Metazoa; phylum Cnidaria; class Anthozoa; order Scleractinia; family Lobophylliidae; genus Micromussa; species Micromussa lordhowensis. The sequence goes on from OZ026595.1 coordinate 31,793,265, forward strand.
CTATCTGATTTTGTGACGAAAATAAAAAAGTATAACTAACTGGTGACGAAATTTTTTTCTTTGTACGTGTCAAGGAATTTATGGCCCTAATATTTTACCTCTCTTTTTAGGAGAAATAAAGAGATCGGGATTCAGGGTCCCTTGGGATGGCCAACGGTGAACCCCAGCGTTTGGGTCTCACAAACTACCTTTCTTAATCATGATAAGATTGTTATACTATTTAAACTATGTAGTCTCCGCCGAACTATGTACTCTGTACATGAATTCGAAAGCCTTGTTCAATCTCCAAGTCTTGGTTTTATTTGTTACATCAAGGCGGAAAGACATTAACAGTTATTTTTTAACATACGAGGTAAGCCAAAGCGTTTTTTTACAGCCCTGGAAAATGTGCGTCTGGAGTAGATTTACGAAAGCCAGCTTTCTACAAATTGAGAACATATGATATGAATCATTGCGATAAGTTCGTGACACACACATGGTGGATTTTCGGATTTAAAATGATTGGCAACAAACTGCCACGGTCAAACCAAGGCTGCGAACCACTGAAGAATAAACATGATGCTAATTTGTAATTTAATGTACGGTATTATGCATTGGAAACAAGGGTAGCAATAAGATTGAAACATTTCCACGAGATACCAATTCATGATCAACTTCGCATTTCCCTTTCTGCCCATTTTCAGGACTTTTTTTTCTATTTTTCGCCTCTGAAAAATTCAGTTATAACCCCTTCCGGGGGTTTACGTGGAAGGTACTGCACATCGTAAGTGTAACCAGGAATCGCTTTTGACACAGTCGACCACTCAATACTTTTAAAGAAACTTGACCATTATGGTATACGCGGGATTGTCAATGATTGGTTTACTTCCTACCTTACTAGTCGTAAGCAAATAACTGGAATTATCATATGACCCGTACGGCCCCGCGCGCAATTTCCTTGCAAAACCATAAGAGAAAAGGTCCCGTATGAGGGCCGTACGCCTCGAAGTGATAGGGCCGGAAAAACACGTACGGCCCTACTAGAAATGCGTACGGCCCTACTAGAAACGAGTGCGGAAAAAATCGATGCGTGTGGCAAAAACAATATTTTGTTGCTGCCAAAGTTTGTTCTCTCCACAATGAGTCATGAAATTGAACATTCTGAGAGCCAATTTTACTATCCAGGCGAATTGTCCCATGCAGAACTACTTCAGTCGCGAACTAACTCATTCCGAAATCAAAGAAAGAAATTTAACACTCCTCGCAAATGAAGAAGCTCACAACTTTCTCGGAAACCAACAAGCAAACAGGCGGTCAAGGAAACAACTTTTCCGCGGGATAAACTGTCCAATAATTAACCTTTCAAATAAGCAAACAGTCGGCGAAACTTCTTTCCTTCAATGGCATCAAAGAATTCATCATGGGTCAAAAGAAAGAAAACCGAAGAAGTAAACAAAGTACGATATAAATGTTTTCTTCGAGTTTCAGAGTTTCTGGGAGAAGTTGGTTGACTGGTAGAAAAATCACAAACATACCTTGTGTGCAGTAGGATAAACTGCTCTGTAGTTTCTACGTCAGTGTTATTTGAAGAGACGAAACTGAATGCGAATACAGGTTCATTACCGCACGCTTCATCCAGATAACTGAATATAAAAACTCGCTTGTGTTTAACCGTGTAATTTCCACTACACCAGCAAAGTCAGCAAACCAAGGCACTGTTTGCAGGAGCCAACATGCGTCATAAATATTCAGTTGCCCGGTTGTCCCTTGTTTTAGAGAATCCAAGAGGTCGACAAATAGCTTGAAACGACGCCGACATTTTCGTGAGTCTTCAGATGAAGATTTGTAAACAATTTCAGTGAAGCGTGAACTCGCAAAGTTTTTGATGGCTTGACACATTTTTGACAGCTTTATGTCAACTTTCTGTTGGCTTTTTAGCACAAACAAAAATGAGAACGTGAATTGTGTTTTTCGATGAATTGTGAGTTTCTTGTTCGACGCGAAGAAACTGATAAATGACAAAGTTTTGTTGTAGAAACTTTCATATAATTGTTCCGCGCGCGCAGCCGTCTGATCTTATGTAATCGGTCGTATTTAGGCTCGAACAGAATTTTCAAAATTTTCAACAGTAAGTGGTCATATGATAAAATGCTTATTGACTGAGTAAGGTCGGGCCGGACGGGAAAATATTTGGCTCTCGGTCAGGACGTACGGACCTCGCTGCGCTCGGTCCGTACGCCCCGACCTCGAGCCAAATATTTTCCCGTCCGTCCCTCCCACTCAGTCAATAAGTACATATTACCCCCTCGAACATATCTAAGAAAGCGACAGTATTATCAGGGGTTCCCCAAGGATCAGTCTTAGGGCCTTTGCTCTTCCTTGTTTACATAAATGATATTTGTAACAGTTGCAACCAAATGAAGTTTTATCTATTCGCAGACGACACGAATCTTTTATATGCAGATAAAAACTTAAAATCCCTGGAATCTACAGTTAACGATGAGCTCTGTAATATGAAGTTAATTTAAAAATATTCAATCATCATACTAACTCTTACACATCTTTAGAACGTAAAAGTTATGTTAAATACTTAGGCGTGCTTATTGATGAGAATCTCTCCTGGAAACATCATATTTTACATATAGCCTCTAAAATAAGCACATCGATTGGTATTATCGCTAGGTTAAGACATTTCGTACCACTTGATACTTTGCAACATATATACAGATCGCTGATTCAACCCTATTTATTATATGGTATAACTGCGTGGGGCCGAGCAGATAAAACTCACAGAAACAAAATCCTACGTCTACAGAAACGTGCCCTTCGCCTCATGTTTTTTTGTGATTATAAAACTCATGCAATACCCTGCTTCATTTCATCCAGTTTACTACCTCTAGATCTTCTTTACTTCAAGTCAGTTGCCGTCTTAATGTATGACGTCTCAAATAACACATCGCCACCTCAAATAAGTAATTTATTTAATTACCAACATAATATTCATTCACATAACACAAGATCATCAACAAGAGGCAACTTCTTTCTCGAATACTCTAGATTAGACAAGCAAAACATGTCTTTTTCTAGAAACGGTGTTAGAGTCTGGAATAACCTATCTAATGAAATTCGTCAAATGCCTAAAGTGAAATTTAAACGCAACATTCACAATATGCTCCTTCAGAAACTCTCGGAGGCGAATGAGTATATTGATCTATTGGATTTGAATATGTCTTGAAAACTCAACTCAGTTCATTCTACTAGCTTTCTATCTGCATTGTCCTTCCAGCTTCTCATGTAATCTGCCTTATTTCTCCTGAGAATCTTTGTTTTCTGTATTTACCTTATTCTAATGTATTGTACGATAATAATTAATTTCACTTAGTATTGTAATTGTATTGTAATCGTAATTTTTCACTTTGTATTTAGTATTCAGCTTATTTTAATGTGTTGTGCGATAATAATTAATTCTTTTTAGTATTGTAATTGTATTGTAATTGTTCACTTTGTATTCAGTATTCAGCTTATTCTAATGTATTGTACGATAATAATTAACTCTACTTAGTATTTTAATTGTAATGTTAATTGTAATGTTACTGTAATTATTCTATTTAGTGTCAAGCCACTGCTCGCCTCGAATAGCTATAGCTAACTGCGAGCAGTGGTACATCAGATTTTGTATTTTTCTTTATTTCTCTTAATAAACTTGAAACTTGAAACTTGAAAAAAAAAAAAAAAAAAAAAAAATCGGGTAGAGTGTGGGACGGAACGATTTCATCATGAAACTTTCTAACTGAACACCCAATTAGGTGGGAGACGCGGTGGCCTCAGGGTCCGTGTGCTCGATTGGGACGTTGTTGTATTCTGGGGAAGACACTCTCACAGTGCCTCTCTCCACTCAGGTGTATAAATGGGTACCGACGAATTTATGTCGGGGAACAAACCTGCGATGGAATGGCATCCAATCCAGGGGGAGTACAAAAACTCTTAGTCGCTTCATGCTACTGAAACCAGAGAAAAGCGCCGGCCTGATAGACCTCTTGGCTAGCATGTAGACGTCATCTTACCCTACCCAGCACAGCACTAGAGTTCATTTCAACCTTACATTAAACTGTGATGTGTTTAATATTTGCCTTGCATAAGAAACTCTTACCCACTAGCCGCGGCTAACGTTGATTTACTCAAATTGTACTATAGATCAGAGATAGCTGGAAAAACTGATAACTTCATGAAATCCAGTTGACAGATAAGATAAGAAAGTCAATTTCAGGCCTAAAAAGAATCCCGAGTCTAAATGGACTCTTCAAAGGGCTCCGGACAATCATGTTGAGTTGTTTAGCCTGAACATATTTTGACATATTTCTGTCCTTGTCATTAGTCACTCGCACTTCTTAATAAGCCTCCCTGCCCGTTGACAAGTACTTTTTCTAGAAATTAGACCACAATTGTTCTTCTTCTTCAGCTTCTTCAATTGTTCATATTTTTGGTTCATTTACTTTTCGAACGAAAAAGAATGATATAAATCAAATCCAAACGCGCTTTACATTTTACATTTTAGGTATGGCACTCACTCGCCCTACGCGAGCTATCTTTAACTTGAAATGCGCGGCTTTACAAAGAATGGTTCTTTATTTACACTCTGTCGCATGTGTTCAGATTTACTTTAATCATAGCCGTTTATACTAGGTGGTATTCGTTTATAAACAAAGCTGGTATCCAGGAGGGCCATGAATTAGAAACACATTTCTCTATTTAGTGACGTGCTTCATTAGCAGCCACACCATTGTACTTCCTCGTCTTCCTCGTGCAAAAACCAGAATCCGGAGAAAATCCAGAGAGCTTGGCGGAAATCATCATATGACAGCAAGCTTTACACCATATTTGTGGGAGAAGAGCGATCATCCAATTACACAGGCCAAAGACGGGCCAACACGGATAACACTGGTAAAATTCAGAAGACGGTGTTGGTTACCTCAAACACCAGATTAATACTAAACACCGCACCTCTTCATTAATGGCGGTACCTTTGAATCCAGTTTGATGATGAGTTTAAGCAGTGATTGCTTCATTTTCGCTTAAATTCACCTGTTTATGACGTTTATACCTATTGGTTAACTAATGAAACCTGTGTGGTCATTCCGGCTACGATATCCATTGACCATAGTAACGAGCTTAAACTTTAGGATCGAGTCGAACCCTTTTGCCAAAAAGGATAGAAAAGGATGGACCACACAAAAGGTTGTGCGTATTAAAAGGCTTATCCGTATTAAGCGTGTGAATTCAAGAGAAAGGTACTCGGCTTAGAAACCACAAACTCTGTGTGATAACGAAGTGTCCGTATTAACCGGGTGCCCTTAAGAGAAGGTGAAGGTTGCTCAGTAAACTCCCATCAAATGGCATTGTTAGCAAATGATACATCATACTGGAGTTGTTTTCGTTGTCTCTGGGAGTTTTGCAAGATTTTGCCAGATTGCAACCTTAAGAACCAATCAACAGTTAATAAACGGTCCATGATAACTGTTTCATGCGCCCTCCACGCAGCATAGCTTCCTCAAGAGCTTGACGAGATCTGTCCGTAACGCCAGGACAGCCATCAAAGATAAGAATGTTTATTCTTGGACAGCAAGCCAGAAGTGCTTCAATGCTGACATCTGTTACGTTAATACAATGTGACACTTGAACTTCCTGTAAAATTAAACAAAGATCTAGATTTTGCTGCCGGCTTTCATTTCCCTCAATATTTCAATGCCTGTCCAGGGCTGGAAATATTAGTACTACTAGCTAATTTCGGTGTTTGGGAGTTGGGCACTAGTTTGCGAAGTCTCGTACTCAGAATTTGTCTTTGGAAGAGAAGAGTGACGAAATCTGATTACGAGATAGGTGGAAACATCAGGGTAGGGAGGGTAGGGGCAGCCTTGTCAAGGACAAGGACTGTTGACTGTAGGACAGTAGTTATGACTAACGTTTCGACAACTTCAATGCAAGTTATCTCCAGAGTCAAGATGACTGAAGGCACATCTTCTGCGTAAAAATCACCCACGAACTTAAAGGTCACAACATACATTTATGTATTCTTACGGGTATCAGAATTTGTCCAACCGTCATAATCCGAATCGGATGTGCGCTTGCTTGCTAGATGTCACATGATGTTCCCAAGCTTTACGATCTTTGATTTGCTAACGCACAGGATCTCACTATAAGCGTGCAAAAATGACGCCCAGAAAAAAAACAAGAAATGGAAAATTTTGCCGTTTGTCAAAAGTAGACAAGGAGAGTGTAATTTCAGTTTTTACAAATGTGCCGATTTATATCAGAAATAAACGCGAAACGGTCTGAAAAAATGTGAAGCGTAACATTTTGTTCACCCAGGTTGTTGAGCGCATTGTAGCCTAGCGTATCACTGCGGGACTGCATAAAGTTGAATTCTACTTGTCTAACAACAATGGCTTGTCATCAATCAATTAAAACACTCTGTTTCTTCTGTTCAGTCATCCTTTCCGATCGCCTTTGAATACCAGCTGCACTTAAACACTGACACGTATATTTCCAAACACGAATACCACGCTTGAAAGGCCAAAGTCGATCAGTAAACAACTAAAAATGCAAAACCCCTCTTTCAACAATTACAAAATAATTTGAAGAGCCACATGGAATGTGTGTGACTGTAAACACTTACTTTAAGAGAATGTTGACATTTTCCACTTGTTATGTACATTATACCATCATCAGCTACCTGGAAAATGATTTAAAAAAGTCAATAATGCGGCCTACATGTAATTGCACCAGGCAGGGTACTGGGCATAAGTAAGTATGTAAGCCAAGTAAGTACAATTTCCTCTACCTTCGTATTGGAGATGTTAAGACTTTGAAGAAATTTACAGTTGTGTGCTATGAGCTGAAGTGATGCATCTGTAATTTTGACACATCCACATAAATTGAGATGTTCCAAATGACTGCAGTGTTGAGTCAGAGCAGCAACTGCATCGTCTGTAAGATTGACACATCGGCGGAGATACACTGTTCGAAGGTTACAACAAGAGGAAAACACTTGACTTATACCTGTGAAGTTAATAAAATGCACTTTGTTACAATGGAATTACCATACAAGTACCAGTAATAATTTGATTTAGTGCCCTCCTTCCAATAAGTGCCCCCATTCTAATATTATAATATTACAGGGCCATCAGAGTATGTATAAATGGAGGTTAATACCGTATTAAAGTTTTGTTTTGAACTTTCGGTTGTTTCTCAAAAAAATAAATGGGCGTGCTGTCTCGAATAAGCGCCCTCGGTTGAAGTACCAAATGCAAATAAGCAAGGGAAAGGTATAAAAGTCTACTGGCAAGATGGATCTTCAAACTCTTTCAGCCAAAATGATGCCAGCCATCAGACAACGTCAGCAAAAAGGAGGGCTGGGCCCATTTTGCCATGTTCTCCCTGGCACCCATCAACCGACCTAGACAGCAACGTGTTGAGTGGTGTACTACCAGGACTGACCGGTCAAACGGCAAGTTCAGCTTACCAGGCAACTTGCAAATGATCGGTCTGCCCAATCATCTACCACCTTCCACTGATCTCCGGCTCCCATGACCTCAACAAAAAAGGAGAGACATTGGAAAGAGAAGGAACAATGTCAACGACCTTCTCAAAAGGGAGGAATAGGACCTCTGGATGCAGCTGGGATGGCCTTAGCCCAGATGTTCCTCCAACCTCTGCTATCTGGCCTGCAGTGCTTTAATTCTCATATTTTCTAAAAATGTGTCCTGCAGAGGATCCAATTTTTTTTTTGATCTAGTGAGTCTTGATGAACACATACCTTGGGAAGTTATAGTCTCCCTTGAATTCTTGGTAGCATTTAAGTCTAACTTCCTTAAGTTTTTACAAACACAGAGACAAGCAAGTCCATTGTCTGTGATCATGCACTCACACAGCTCCAGTTCTCTTAGAGTGGGATGTAATACCTTCAACAGGAAAATCAAAAATTTTCAAAATGTCAAATCGTTTAATGTAAAATACAGACTATGGACTGCAGACTGCAGAACGGGGTAAAATGCAGACTGGTAAAATAAGGTAAAATACAGACAGCGAGTAAAATGCAGACAGAGAGTAAAATGCAGACTACTGAGGGTAAAATGCAGACTGCAGAGTACAGACTTTTTAAGTGTAAGTTATGTTATTTCAATTATCGAGTGCTAAAGGTAAACAGGATTATTTAGAGTAACAAATATTGCAGTGAAAGTCTGCCCTCTGGTTAACCTGAATATCACTCCAGTTAGACTGAATATCACTCTAGTTTACCTGTTTATGGTAAGCTCTCAATGATGGAAATGGTAACAAGATTCAGTTAACAAGTCTACAGTGTGAAGTCTGCATTTTACTCCTGGTCTGCAGTCTACATTTTACCCTTGATCTGCATTTTTGATGGGGGTGTGCTAACAAGGATTGGCTTATTTTAGTGTGCTTTATCAGAGAACAGAAAACGGCTGACGCCACTTTTTCCTCATTTGGCAAATAAAGTTTGGCATGAGAATTCAGCCAAATATGTGGGGAAATAACTGGATTCTTTATCATAAAACAAATAAAGAGGCCTTGACTGTGCTCTGTTGTTGTAAAGTACTTAGGAACCAGTAGAGCACTCAAGAAGTAGGGGTAAACACTCGACTACGTCTTGTGTTTTACCCCACACTTCTTTCGTTCTTTACCGTTTGCTGCGTGGTTTAAAACAGAACAGAGCAAGGCTTCTTTATTTGTTATGCCACTTAAGTAAGAAACTTGAAACGAAAGCTTAAACAGATTAGTCATCAACTTAGTCCAGATAGATCGATCCAGAAGGCATTAAAGAATATCTGAACGTCTCAGCATATCAATAAAAAGTCCTGAAAGAAAAACTGAAAAATCTTCTCAGTCAGGTTAGATTAATGTAAGCTTATGAACTCGAATAAAAGCTGTTTATGACTTTATCCCAATTTTACGGTATGTAAGCATGTATTCAGTCACTACTCACATTCACAAGGTTGGCGTCCGTCAGAAGACCACGCTTGGAGAGCAAATTAACCAGTTTTGTCTTTATCTCTACTGGAAGAAATCCTAACGAGGTTTCGTGGTCTGGCAACTGACAAGCCACTGCTCTAAGGCAATGATTTTGTAAACTGCTCACCACTGCAAAAACCGCCATATTTTGTATTGTGATGGGTGGCAACCGCAGTAAATGATGTTTTGTACGGGGGCTCATTTTAGAACTGGGCGCCAATCTCCCTAATCTTTCTCTTCTCACGGACGTCCTCTGGTCAAGATGTCGTCTCACTTGGATCGTAATCCTGGTGTTCCCCTGGATTTACAATGGGTAAGCAGGACAAGAGTTAATCTTCCTGCAGTTAAACGACGTGCAGACACGCTGAAAACTCGCCGATCGGTAAAGAAGCAGTGGCAAGCGGCTTGGCTTCTCCGAGCAGTAACCTGCCTAGATTTAACAACTCTGTCAGGAGATGATACAGCGACCAATGTGGCTCGATTGTGTTTCAAAGCACAAAATCCAGTGAGACAAGACTTACTGGAAAGCATGGGTATGGCAGACAAGGGAATAACCACAGGTGCGGTTTGTGTTTACTCATCCCGCGTTCCGGACGCTGTCAAGACTCTTGACGATATTAATTCCAAGATACCAATTGCCTCAGTGGCCGCAGGATTTCCAGCAGGTAGAAACCAAGTTTAAAACATTGGATCTCTAATGCTTGTGGGAAGTAAGTCATCCAAAATTCCCCGAATTAACACTGCACTTAGTTATGCCGTGTAGAAATGGACACCATGTACTTGTCACATGTCGGCCGGGGTGTAGGGGAGGAGGGGGAGGGGATGGGTGGAGCCCGTTTTGGGATCCAAGGGAACCTGACGAGGTCCACAGGAAGCTGCTATACTTCAACAACATGTTTACAGCTTAATTGTTGCGTGATCACAGGTACCATGTACAACTTTTTATAATTGGATAGCTCTAATTGCCTCCTATGCCATGTGCATGTTTATTATGTGCACTTATAATGGATCGCTTCCTTATGTTTACCTGCTGTTTAAAACTTATGGAAAATACAATTGACTTTGTTGTTCAAAGAAAGTTTATAAAGACTTGTAAATTATCTCAGAATTTGTTATTGATGTAGGATGAATAGTAATTGGACCTTGTGGTACACAATTCAGAGAGTAATTGTGCTTGTGGTTGTGGCCTTGTGCTGGGTACTCCCCTGATTTTGTAATTACTTAACCCAATTACTCCCTGAATTGAACTCCACTTGGTACAGTTCCTCTCACATACTGACACATACATGTACATATGTATATACTTGGATGAATTGTATATGGGCATAGCTTTGTGAGTAATGGGGTTTAATTTTAGGTCAGACTCCACTCAAGCAAAGACTAGAGGAAATAGAAACTGCTGTTGCTTCAGGTGCTACAGAAATTGATATTGTTATCAGCCGAGCATTTGTACTGGAAGGAAACTGGGAGGCACTCTACAACGAAGTGCAGGCTATGCGCAAAGCTTGTGGAGAAGCCCATCTAAAGACAATTATTGCCACAGGTATTTTTTGTAACTTGTATTTTGCCATAGGCAATCAGGCTTTCATGTAAATAATAGTATATTTAAGTTACTTTATTCAAAATTTCTGCTCAGAGGTGAAGATTACTTTGCTCATCACCTCCGGGTTAAACAATCAGAACACTTACAAGTGTGGTATATAGTAAATGTAATTATTAAACCTCTTGCTTGAGAGTTGTGCTAGCTGTAGAAGGTGAAATTGAGTGGTTTAATGTTATTGTTCTGAATCTACCATAATTCAGTTGCTATTAATTCTATCGAACAAAGGGTATGATAAAACTGTATTTTGTTGGTTCCCTTTTGGTACCGTATTTACCCGTGTATAAGCCGCACCCCGAGTTTGGGAGAAGATTTTTAGGAAAAAAAGTTTTTTGAGCAAAATAAAAATCCACAAGCACTGAACTCAGATACTTTAAGTACCTTATAGGGAGAAAAACTCAAAGTTAAACAGCTTCTCTGAGTAGCAAATTGCTTCAAATTGCTGATAACAACTTTTATTCTCAGAGTAATATCAGCAGAGTAAATTGTCTGACTTTTTCAAGCTCGCTCTTTTTTCTTTCCCGTGTTAACTGAAGTGTGAAAAAATTGTCTAGCCAAATTGTCTAGAGAAACTGTCACATAGGTCAGTTTGTGTTAGCACCTTCAATGTGAGATTTTGTGCATTTTTTAGTTTAAAATACTGTTTAATAGTTTATTCTATTGCTAATCTGGTGTCAGACTTT
>OZ026595.1:31812053-31814553 GCA_964020085.1 Micromussa lordhowensis
CTTTTCGTAGGAATCGTGTGAAAAACTACAAAAAAATAAATTGACTATATTTACAGAAACACATTTAAAATTACAATAACTAATGAACTAGTGTGCAGTAAAATCCTGTATAAGAAAACTTTCTTTAATTTATAGTGCACAAAAAATATTCCTTCCCATTCATGTGGCTGATTTCCGAGGGAATCTTGGTCCACAGAACAAATCCTCTATGGTGTAGGCTCCCTTTAGGGTACCGTGACTCATTGATCAATTGATTTGCTAGTTATCTATTCATCGCTGTGATCAGAATATTTTCAGACAACCGCTAGCTGTGACGCACAAAGCAAAACTATTGTAGTTTTCAAAAGGAAACGGAAGAAGAGTTAAAGCGACCAAATACAGCGATTGGTTGAAATCAATTCACGTCACTTTCGCGCCTCTCACATGCCGCATACCGCGAAACAAGACCGTGACTGTCCACTTTGCCGGTTCTCGCCGTTATGGCCAACACGACTTTCCTTGTCGTTTTGGCCGATGTAGTAGGCTGGGGATATTTCCTTTCGTGGACAGTATCCTTTTTGCCGCAGATCTATGAAAACTGGAGACGGAAAAGCGTGGTGGGCTTTTCGTTCGACATGTGGGCCTATTTCCTCCTCAGTTACATTACCTACATGATTTACAATGTAACCGTCTACTTCGAACCAAACGTCTTGGGCGATCTGACCGAGGACAACCCTGTAAAACTGACCGATGTCGTATTCTCCCTCGTTGCATTCATCTGCACAGGTTTTCAGGGAATACAGTGCTTGATGTACGATCGAGGATCGCAGGAAATTCATCGTAGCACCGTGGTTCTTTGCATTTGTTGTCTGCTCGCTCTGGTCGTCCTAACTGTTCTTAGTTGCTTTGGGCTCAGCTCTTGGTTCTTGGTCCTCCAGTACTGTGGATACGTGAAGTTGGTTGTTTCATTCGGCACGGTATGTTTAAAATATATTTAAAGTACTGTACATTAGATAATGAGCTTATCAAGGTATCTCGCGGCGTTGTTGTACATTTAGTCTCTTGTATTTTAATAAACTCGCGCTTTAGTCAATGCTTGTTTGTGCGACACGCAGATGCAGGTAGGTTTATATAATATACAATATAAAAGCTTCTCGATGACAGTTTATCGTGTTTCGTTTCACGTGGCTGTTTTGTTTGGCCCCGGTGTGGCCAACAACAAAGAAATTGCGAAATCGCAATCTTCAAAGGAAATCTTTGTTAGGATGAGGTGGAGGGCAAGGCATGTTTAGTCATATGAGAAAATGTTACCGCATTTCTAGGAGAATGCAGTGGCATTAGTGAGCGTCACTAGTCAAAACAACATGCTGAAAATCATGCTCGTGTTTTTGCATTATGTTCCATTTAATAATTCAATTTAAGAGTCTTAAGAATCCACCATCCCCAACCTCCCCTCCCTGCCACCAAAACCTAGGGATAAAAGACTTGCTGAAGTTCAGAACACAGCATGTTATGGGACCAAATTTCTCAAAGTACAAGCTATAAAAGCCAAATTTACTGTCAATTGTGTACTGCTCACAGTGCCCAGTCAATTAAAGTTGAGCACTATATCAACCACATGCCGAGACTCAACCATCACATGTACATCACAAAAGAAACCAAATGACACCCATAGTGTTGTTGTCATGGAAACTCTCTTGGCTCCCGTCTCTTTCTGTCAAAAAACAAATATCCTCATTTTCAACCCTTTAAAGTGGGAAAGAGGGTCCTGCTTGGAACAGACATGGTTCCCATATTGTCTTAACTCTCACCATTGGCTGGAGTAGATGGTCCTTGGTTAAGATAAATACTGGCAATTTCAGTTTTAATCGTATCTATAACAAAATTCTCGATCGTGATTGGTTCTCCGCACGCCTATTTGTCACGTAATCGGCGCAAGATCACATGGGTATCCAATTACAGGTGTCCGATTTGAACTTTTTGTAATCGGACACCTGTAATTGGATACCCACGTGATTTTCACGTCAATTACTCGCGCTTTAATGGTTTCCTTAGAAAAGTTTTCTACAAATTTCAAAACTTAAGAAACGCGCTACAGACATTTTCGCTCAAAAGAAGTTCTAAAAAGACATTTTTAATTTCGAAATTTGTTATAGATATGATTACTTAGTAATTGGACCTTGGTCGTACAATTCAGGGAGTAATGGTGCTCATAATTTTAAATCGGCCTCGCGCTTCGCACTCATCTGATTTTGAAATTACTTGCTCGATTACTCCCTGAATTGTACTCCACTCGGTCCAATTACTATTACTAATATTAAGACAGAACCAGCGTCAAAACAGTTATCATGGCAACAGGACAACAGTTGTCATTTTGTTTCATTTGTGATGTACATTTCTGGTGCCAAGTTTCAATAACACTGCTTCAACATTTCCAGAGAATATTCTCTATTCAGTATTTTACTATTTTAGTTGCAAACCTCATGATGTCATCACTTTCCTAATTTACATAATACAAAAA
>OZ026595.1:31819553-31864553 GCA_964020085.1 Micromussa lordhowensis
AATTTATGTAGACGTCTAGAATTGTCTGAAAAATAAACGCATTGACGTGGTATCAGTTTGATTTGCTGTTTACTTCGGGTAAAGCCCGCGGTCCTTTGAATGTTTACTGGTTATTTTAGCATTATTAATTGTTTGTTCACTCCGTTTTGGCTATCAAAATTTGGAACTGATTTGCCAAACTTGTTCAGTATAATGTACTTAATAAGTTCCTTCAAACAACCTTAGTATTATTTACTGTTTTCTCAGCCAAGGTTAAATGCTGCGTCATGAATTGTCTTTGTCCAGGTACTTGTTTCGCCGCGAGCAACCACTTAAAGCTAAATTGGCGCTCTGTGGGTTCGAGTTATTTTTATGCTATAAACACATTCTCTTGGGATACACACCCATTACAAACTAAACAATAATACTGAATCTCGTACGTTATTAGTTTTATCACATGGTTACCACTTTTCTTTATTTCCAGGCTGTTGTGACGGGCCAATTGTGGTGACCTCATTGTGTTTTGGAAAATACCGCCAATTATTAATCCTGGCGCATTTATTGATGCGTGCAAGGGTTCTACGGCGTATTTTCGCAATCACTTTGAAGGAATCCATGAGAGAAGTTTCCTCTTAATTCGAATGACTTGGAGATTTTTATCTCAACGAGGAGAGACGACGAAAAAAAACCTTTTGGTTGTTGTGGCAAACGGTAGCCAGTGCACAATGAACTGCGATTTGAAAGGATGTTTGATGTGGCGAAATATCGACTCAAAAAGTGATGAGAAACAACACAAGATTGAAGCTAAAAAACTACCAAAGGAAGACCTTGCGAAGAATATGGCTAACGTTACAACAACACTAGATATAATAAAAAACTCGACAAGAAAGAGCTCCGACAGATCTGAAATTCTTATAGAAGGAACTGCTTTTAACTGTGAAAACGTGTTCCAGAATACAGCTGGTGCTAAGATTACACCGGATCACGTACAACCCAGTGTTGAAGAACACACCACCTGTTCATACAAAGACGACAGCCAAGTCAACGAAAACGCCATGAACACTGCCGAAAGAAGTTTAATTAACTCTCCTGAAATGAGTTTGAATACATTAGATGATCGCAGTGATCAAGATAGTGAACGTGAACCGAGTTTATTGGGATCACCAAAAGCAATGCCTCGAAGCCTCAACCCAAGCCCTTGGAAGGAAGACTGGTCAGCTCTACAGGACAGAAGTTTAGCGACTTGTCTCTCGACTAAGAGCATGGACTTTGGACGAGACATTCCTGGAACTTCCTTTACGACCAGGATCAACTCTTACGGTAAGCAAAGAAGAGAGAAACCTCAAAGGATACCGCCGCTTTACAATAAAAGGAAAATTGTTCCGACAACCCGTAATAATAAGACACAAATACCTTCATTTGACGACGCTGTTATATTTAATACCGTGACCAGAGACATGAGACGTAGCCAAGATTTTGGAATCGTTGACGATATTGGCAAATGCGAAGAATGCACGAGCTTGACGGAGTTTAAAGGCAACATCGTGGAAATAGACATTGATAAGGGCCACGGATGTGGAAAACACGAGAGTAAAGGAATAAAGAACAAGACTGCTGGCCTTCCTCAGATAACGCCGTGTCCACCTACTGACCGCTACAAGAGCAAGTTTCGTGTAAGGCTACTTCCTCTTGTCGCGAAGAGCGATTCACTGCCGAATCTGACGTCGACCACAACTTCGGCACCTTCGGAACTAATCGTTTCTGCGCCGATGAACGTGGCATGCCCGAACGAAAATGCGGGCGCAGATTATCTCAAGAATGAAGATAGTATAACCAATCTAGTTACAGAACCAGGGCCGTTGATGAAAAAATGCAGACAGAGCCGTTCCATGTCGTTAGAGTCTGTGTTTTCAATGGAATCTTTTGCGGCTTATCAGGTAAAGAAAGGTAACGGGATAAGCGTGCAAGGATTTCAAGTTTTGCCAGACATAAAACAGATCGAACCAAAGAAATACCAATCAACATTGAAGCGAAACGACCCACATATCTCGGGTATTTCTTAAACACCTGTGACAACTTTTCCTTGGAAGTGCAACTGAATAACAGAAGAACAATGGAAGAACTGAGTTTCCATGTAAATGACACTTTCCGATAAAATACTCTTATCATTAGTGTAGTTAGAGCTGGCTTGCTGTGGCAGATACACACCAAAATAGTCCGTTGTAGCAGATACGATTAAAGACTACGTCGAGGACTGAGCAAACGGCCAAACCCAGTAGGTTCCACTAGTTTGCAACAGTTACTCAGAACTGCGATGAGGAATGTGGTAATTGTTTTTGGCCTTCAAATCGCTATGGAAATGAGTCTTCTCCTTTCACATCACATTCAACGTTTGAAACCGATTTTCTGAGGAATTTTAACTATTTTCTTAATTTTTAGAACTTGTATGGGCTTCCATTCCTTCCCCTCCAAACGTAAAATGACGACAATAATAACGCTATCTTCTGAAATGAGCCAGAGCGAACTTTTAGATTAAAAACACTGTCAGTATAGCCAAGGGGGTTTCTTTCCTGACTGGTCACGCGGATAGTTAACAGTCTTTGGTGTTAGAAGTATCGATGTAATATGTTTATTTTTCTTCCTTGATCGGCTCTTCGAGAAGTGACCAGTCGTAGCAGAAGAGTGTTGCTACTGGTTATTTCAAAACCATACCACAATACCTAATGCATGTAAACGGTACTATTAACGGTATTAAATTCATTAGTAACTTCTGTAAGATTTGACTTGACAAAAAATAATAAAATATTAATATGTTCAAACCCGATCCTATTCTTTTTATTTAAATATTCCATATATAACACTTTTTTTTTTGTTGTGACACGTTACTTTGTTTTGAATATTTATTTCTCTACTGACGCAAGCAGCCACTGCTGTTAATCCTTTTCATTCTAACTGGTCTTGTAATTTCTTCACCAAATACATTTTCCAGTTGAGTTGAATTACGCACTTACGGATTTCTTGAGCTTAGCGGTCAATAAAATGACGTGTTTTTAGTTTTGTAATATTTAGTGCAATATTGCAACTTTCATTAAACGATCCAGAGCTATAAAAAGTCCAAGCTTTGTTTGTGTTGAAACAGAAGTCCAAATTCACTGTGAAAGCAGGTGTTTTTAGATCCGCTCGAAAATGAATAAATTACTAGAATCGTAAAGATCATTGACAAGTGTAACTTCAATTTTGGCATCCTCTTTGTCCAATTCCGGCTGGACCTTTATTAAATTTGTTATCTCGTCCTTATTGAAAATAATTTTGGGGAAATGTAAATCGAAATATGGCAAGGATACAAAAAAAAGACAACATCCAACGAGGGAGTCGTCGCATCTTGCCGACTTACTCGAGGATCCAAAGTAAACAAATCCAAGATGGAAATTTGGTATCCTCTGACGACGTGAAAAGTGTCAGAGATCTGTTCATCTTTGGCGAAAAACACTGCGAGCCGAAATCTTTCGGAAAAATGGAAGCATGGATAAGCGAAGAAAGCAGAAAATCAAAGCGAATGAAAAGACACTTTCAGCACTCTGGTAACTTTCTTGAGAGTCTAAGAGCCGAGGTGTCCAGTGAGGTCTCTTATAATTTAGTGCCTTCGCCTGAATTCAAACCAGGGAGTTATTTTCTGCTGCCAGAAAGCTCTTCCGGATTAGAATATGACGCAGTTCGCTTTGACAAATGCGTGTCTTCGTATACTTACATCAAGCCTACTGATCAGCTATGTAGGAACAATGTTATGAGAAAAGAGTTTTGTGAAGTCGTTGGAAGAGAAATGTGCGTCGATTGTAATGGTGGGAAGCTGAGGCAAAAATTCAATAACAAAATGGATTGTTTATACCCATGCCTTGAATATGATAAAGATAAGAGACCTTACGGATACTGTCCAAGAGCGATACGTCTAACAGAACCTTTGCCATCGAGAGTCGAGCAACGACTGAAAAGCTTAAATCTATATGGAAGAGGCCGCACAACTTTGAGCGGGGACATCCGCGGAACCGGCCGGAATGGGTGTGAGAGTGATACGCCAATCAAAGTTTTTATCAAACATCGACCATACACGAGCTGAAATATAGTAATCGATAGACAAAGTTAAAACACGACTTAGCCACTGTTGAACGAAAAAAATAATGTCCCGAAGGTATATATACACTGAATGTATCAAAGGATACAATTTTATTTACATTAAGTTGTTAAGCAGCATAGAAGTTTATATAAAGGTGTGCAAAGAGTGGAAGGAATTAACTCTTAATGCTTGTGCAAACGTTTCTCTCCCCTTCCAGTATAAACCGTGACAAAGTAAAATTCGCGAGAAATGAACTAGGCTGAGCTAGCAATAACACAGAGCCAGGGGCAGTGAAACTCTTCGAACAACTATGCCTATGCGCTTAAGGCCCCATTGACGTCTTACTTACCACGACCACCTCTTTATAACGGCCGTACTTTGGCTCGAGCATCGGTTTGATTAGGAGGACTAAAAGCCTTTAGGGTCTCTCGTTAATTGTCCCATCTTACATGTCAATAGACCCTTTGCATAAATGGCGCCTAAATTTGAATAACAATACTTATACATCCTAAGCCTCACATTCATGTGAAAAATCCTTTGTCTGAAAACATGAGCACGAGGCTAAGGATGTATAAGTATTGTTATTCAAATTTAGGCGCCATTTATGCAAAGGTATATAGAATAGACAACATTTTTCCTTGTTTATTTTACTTGAATTTTGCACTATTTTGATACTACTTAACTAGCCAGAGATGAACGTTCCTTCTAAAAGCAGTTATTTTGGTTTCTTGCTGTACCCTTGCGCCATCCAAAACAAAGGTGAATGAGTGGACTGGAGATGTATCTTGTATCTATACGAGTCAGGTGTTCAGTTCTTATAGGAAGCTATTTTTGCCAAATGCGTTCCAGAATTTGGGCCACTGGCAGAGAAACAAGGAGAAATAATTAGGGCAATTGAAATAACTGTGAAAAGAAGAAGACGCAAGGCTAAGCTAGGGAAGTCAGGGGAGCCTCTGACGATAAAATGCAAACGAATCAGTTTGGCTAGTAAACACTTGCATGCATTGTAGCCCGAGACAACTTAGGTTTGAGGCCAAAGACCAGACTGCATAATCACACCTAATCACCATCACAAACGAGAACTCGGTATGGAAGATGGGTTACCCGTTGTTACCAGTTGGTGTGTTTTATTTTTATGTATTTTTTTTTCTGCGGATTTCTGTTAATATGGAACCGTAAGCTTGGCTAAATTACAAAGTCCAGAGCTGCAATTGTTCACTGAGGCTTATGTTTGAATAGCAGTTTACAAAGGCAATATCGGCATAAAAAATAATGTGTCATTTTCAATCGTATCCTATAACCTCAGTATAAGGCATTTGAAGTTTGTCAGCTTAGTGAAGGGTAAATCAACTTTAAAACGAACTGTGAAATGTGTAAATTGACCATGCCCAACAGCGGATATTCAGTAGGGTTAATCATACTTTCTCTTTCAAATCGTGTTCTGTCGAGGTTTACTTCTTAAGCTCTTTTATTACAGAGCTCTCTGATTAATCAATATTTAGTCTAATCCTTGAAGTGTTGTGTAATTAATGAAATGGAAGTCAGTTTTCTCAGTTTTAATGTAACAATTGTTTTGACCCCATATAGCATGAAACTCGTAGACACTTAGTTTCTTTATCTGGATTTCAGTTCGGTGGATTGATAGGTTATGAAACGACGCCGTTCCCAGAAATGCAAAGGGACATCTTCCTAGATGTTCTCTTACATCAGAACTATTCACTCCGAAGTGTTATCAAGAGTTCATTAAGCCCTTTTCGAGTTAATAATTCAAATGTAAATAATTCAACGAGGTCCAAGTTAATTGTGTTCAAGCCACAATTGACAGATTATTTGTTTCTGACAATCTGGCCATGACTTGTATTGTTACCCAGCAACAGTTCGGTGCAGTGAAAAGTCGCACATACCGTGACAATAAAATACTTCGCAATCTGTTCTCCACTTTCACCGTGTTATATATGGCTTACAAAGAAAGCCGCTTTTGTACTTTACAAGATGTACAGGACATATGGAGGCCTTGTACTTCCCAAGTGGATGGTATGCAAAAGTAAGTAGCAAACAAAACCATTGTGTATGATATGTTGACGATCATGTCTCTAATCGAGCAAAATACAGTGATGTAATGTTCTCTGCCTGTCTGCTATCGCTGCTATTTCCAGCACGAAGTTTTCCGTATTCTGAAGTTGTGGATTCAACGTTTTGACAAATTAAACTGTTGACACTGATTCATTTTGATCTTGGGTGTCAAGAACTTTCGTTTGCTTTCGTTGTTGTTCAACAAGTGAGTTGTCAACGTGGCTGGAGTGTTTGTGACTGCTTTTAGACAAGAGGAAGAAGGTCAGCGCGCTTGTGCCATCTGATTAATTGTCCAAGAGTGGTCTGTATTCTGCATTTTTTGTAAGAAGCAGAGGGGAATTCGTCAGACACGAAGTGTTTGTTTAGGCCGGTTTAGGTAATTCGCAAAACTATTCTGGCATTTTACAAATTATGTAGTGCCAATGATTGTTAACAAATAATGAAAGGTCATGGTTCGTCGTGCAGTGTTCCATCCAACTCATTCGTTCTCTAAAGAGTTAATTTTAGTAAGTTCGAACAAACTTCTAAAGTCAGGGAGACGCCGATGTTTACCTCGGAAGTCCATATAGCAGTGGCTAGTTGACAGGTGTTGGTTTAGTGATTGACAAACTGGAGTTTCATGATTCCCAATAACGTGGCGCATGCATATGTAAACCTATTTTGTCAAGCTGGTGATGAGGCGGAAAATTTTAAAATGGTACGTAGGCTGATTTGCCTTTCAATGGCAGTGCTTTACATTTTGAGTTTGACATTTCCATGGCTCAAAATGTCTGTCTGTTCGACCATTTGCTTGCCTTTTTACGCTGCTTATAATTATTTCATCTTCTTAGAAAATTAAAACTGTATAAATTAACATTGGATCATGACGGCAATTCGGCGTGAATTTTTCTTGTGGAAAATAAGATTCATATGTGAGTGATCCTAAATCCCAACAACTGGAAGGGTCTCGGTAGGCCTCATGCCATTTGCAAATGATACTAGTGTGTGAAAGACGCTACAATGACGATTTTGTCCACTGATAGAGGGAATGTGAGCCTCATTCCGTTCTTAAAATTTGGATAGATGCCGTTTGCATGTGTGTGTGTCATCGAGAACTATAACAATTGTCTTCATCAATAAAAGCATTTTATCAAAACGTCAATCGCATGACCATTTCCATTTACGTCTGTCTCCTGAACTAAGACAGTTTTCGTCACATTATTTACACAGCCTTATTTTAATATTTTCATGCTACAGTCGTAACCCCTATAACAGTACATAAAAAACTGCCTCAAAATACAGCAACTTCAACCAGTTAACCTTGTCTTTTCCTGGGTTCGGATATGTCCTGGTGCTTAATTTGCGATCGGTTTAGTTGATTTTGTTTCATGTGATTGGGTCAGGAGATAGGCCCACACCTTAAAATTAATTACAGAATGGATCTGTGCAGTCTTTCCGGGGGCACTTTTATCTTAACTTCTCCTTTAACCTTGCTTTCTTCAGGTTTAACCTCAACACTGTTACAGTAGCCTTCGATAGCAACAAAATCTACCGAGTTCCACACAGCCCTCCCAAAGGTATTCCACCGGAGCAGCTTGGAACAAAAGAGGCAGAGGCACCAAAAATGGATTATAGTGCTCCAATGACAGCAATAAGTGACACTCGTCCAAACGTCAGCGCCTACCGTGATTACGTGACATCATCTAGCACATGCGCAGTAGACGACACTCGATCGGTCCACTCAAACTCAGAGGGTTTACTTGACAGGGTTTCGCGGACAAATATATTATCGCGCATGGCAAAAACTAAAGCATCTTGGGTGGAAAACCAGAAGCTTTCTGAGAATCTGCCGGAGCGAAAGAGTCCCATACTCTGTAAGGGAAGGCCGCTTGGGAACTCCTTACTGACACCATATATGGAAAACAAGTTGTTAACGGATAGAGGCACGAAAGGTATTCGCGAGGGAAATAAATTTGATCTTTTGCCAATTTCAAAATATTTGACGCAGTACCGGGAGGAGAGGAAGCTTAGGGAGGAAAAAAAGTTGCCCCTCGTTCGAATCAGTTCTTACCACACAATGTGTGGCTGCTTGGATGGTTTTGGATCCTGGGTTTGCTCAGACGAGGGAGAGCAAGAGGGCAAGCAAACAGCAACCTTCTTCACCACAAAGGACGTATTCAAACCTTTCCACGCAAGGTTGCCACCAACCAAGGGCGAGGTTCTATATATTGAGTCTTTACAGGGCAAGTTAAACACTGGTTTTATAGATGACGTCAGGTTGCCAAGACTTCATGGCAGCAGCAGAAATGAAACTTTTCTCACTGAACCAAACAGACCCTACAGAGCGAACCAGAGCAGATATAGAACAAGGAGAAATGTTTTATTTCCTGTTATAGTCAATTAAGACCAGGGACGCCTCTTGTTTAATATCGCTGTCTGTCAGCTAACCGTGTTTCAGACGAAAAGTGTGATTTGAAGCAGGTAGCTTGGATTTTCCCGGTGAACGATTGTTCAAATACTTCGTGTGTTTTTATTGGTCATAAAAGAACAAAGGGAAGTTAGGTGAGTCAAGTGACGAAAGACAAAAGAAGGGGGAAAGTTAAGGGTGGAAGAAGCAGTAGAGACTCCCTTGAGAAAGGCTCAAGAGTGAATTCAGCATTGCACCAAACTTTCTACTTATTGTTTCCCAAATAAATACGCCAGGCGTACAAACTCGAAGAAATTTTCACGTTTTTCAGATCAAAAACCTGAAAATGGCAGAGAGTGTAGCCTAAGTGACTATTCAATCAATGTTGTTGTATATTGAATACACTTGAATACAATTCACTCAGTTTGGTGTTGTTTACTTTCAGTGGGACCTCTTTACATGCAGGTATTGCCGTGGACCAGAAAAGCTGTTTTGGCAAATTAAGTGCTATAAAACGTTTAAATTCATCATTCATTTGACCGCAAATGCACATGCTTGTGAAATTGATTACTGTTGCCAAGGTTACGGTGAAATCTAATGGATTTGTAAGATAGATCGTAGGCCTAATGCGCATGGCTAATAAGAAAAATGAACGTAAACATGAGAAGGGAGGAAGCGCTTATTTTCATGAAGTCTGCGCAAGACGAGAGTAGGCCAATAAAGCAGCGCCGACCAAAACTGGTTGAAGCTAGCTTAAAATGTTACATGGTTTAAATGACAACAGGAAGCACTATGTTCAATTTCCAAAAATGACTGGCAATCGTGGCCAACTGTATGCGGACTATTCTATGGTGATTCCATAGAGACATCGATACAGGAGTGGGATTTTGGAAGAAAGATAAAAAGCCATGCAAACACACTTTTGCCAATGCCGTCGATTTGAAGCCCTCTCAATTCTTTTTTTATTTATATTAAGAAATTTCAGAAAGGTCAAGAAAAATAGAAGGCGGGCGTTACTTCTTAGAGGTGACGATGGTAAGTGTAGTGAGCACAATTATTTCCATTTGTTTGGGGTGGAGGGGGTGAAATTTATAGCAGGAACCGTTACTACGTACTGCTTCCATCACGTTGGATGTTTTGTACAACTGTATTGTCTGAATGCCATAACAGAAGAGCATAGAGATTTTACGACATGCTTAAAGTTTGCGTACACCCTTCAAGGAAACAAATTTCAAAAAGGCAAAACAAAGACAGCACAATACACTAGTTGTCGGGGTACACCCCAATGAATTCGGTAAACGAGAAAAAGCTGTTTGCATAGTCCAGTACAACAGTGCAAAGGCGATTAAAAACGTTACTCCCTGCACGCCAAACAATTTGCAAACAAGATGGATTTAGATCCACCGCTCTTTCTATGTATTGGATGTGATGTTACCTATTTCCAAATTTGCAACCAACCCAGTGCAACTTCTGCGGTACTGTACAACGTTTCTTTCAAAAAGGCGCTGTTTTCTAAGACCTTGCAAGATCTGATAGTTGACTTCGTCAGTAGCATGATTGCACTGGCTTACCTCAGTGCAGCAAATTCACTGCCCAGTTCATAACTTTATATTTGTTTAAGTTTAATTTTATTATTGCTGGAGGAGTTACTCTTTTGAAAACTCGGTTCTGCAATTTTTTTTTTTTCATGATAAATGTATGTTTTCTACAATCGAGTTCTTTATATCGGAGTTTACTGTGCGAACAGAAACGTCGCATCGAAGTCAACCACTTTTAGTGCCGACATTTAATTTAATCTGTAGCTGCACACCTTGTCGTGGTGTGGAACTATGTTCAACCGTGCCGGACTGGTCGAGGGATTGAGACCTGACAAAGGACAGCCCCTGGTCTTCCAGGTTGAGGGTTGGACGATGGGCCAATCACATGTTCCCGTAAAAATTATGTGATTACAGAAACCTTACTCACCTTGACTATGCGCCTCTCTGGCGCAAGGAGGCGATTTAATTTGGCCAGAGATTTCTATAATTAATTAACTTCTCTGGCTGCCTTCAAACACCTTCCGCACAATAAGAACTTGGTATCACGTAAAATGTTTTCATTTTAACAGTTAAAAAATAAGCAACAATCTTTTTTGTAGCGGTGACATGGCTCTCATTTATTCAGCTCATTCGTTCAGTCTTTCTTTGTTTGCTTAATCTCGCTTTTCAAACATTAAATCTTCCTTTTCTATACCAATCAAGGCCCCTGAACCATTTGAATTTTTAATGACCCAAGCGTTTTAAATTTGAATGCGTTGTCAACAAAAAGGACTTAGACTGCTAATCCGTATGTGTAAACTATGTCAAATGTTTTCGCGTTGATCTTGAAAACGATAGGAATCAAGAAACTGTGGACTTGACGAGATTCACTAACAGGTAAAACACTTTACCAACAAATGAGTAATTTTCATAATGAGTAATAACGTTGACTCGTAATTATCACTTCACATTGGTGCAAGAAAGTTGACCACTAATCTATGAATCTGCCCTGGTGTCATTTGAGGTAAATGTATAAATTGGCGGTTAAACATGCACAGAAACAAGCCAAATAGCCACAAAAAGAAACAACAGAACCAGCCGAGGATTGTTCGGGATATTTATCTACCAAGAACCGAGTCACCATTCAACCTTCTCGACAACTTCGATGACATTGAAAATGTAACACGACGAGAAAACGGTGAACAAGTTCGTGACTTGTCGGATAAAGATTTAACAAAGGGCAAAAAGTATAAACTTCATCTTAACTCGCCCCCCGAAGTGAAGGCAGTCTCATCGCCTCCGTCCAGCGAGTCAGTTTTGTGCGATGTTCGCCGCTTACAGGGCATCAACGAGGATAAAGACTCGGCCTTTTCGTACAGTTTAGAAGACACCGACTGTAGTCTACATGCAACTGCTGCAGAGTGTTATCTTAATTGTTCAGAGATGGAGTCATTTTCACCAAGAAATAAAAGGCAAATTTCTCATGCTCTAAAAAGGACAGAAACAGGAGCTCTGGAAAGTGAATTCAAGTCAAGAAGTTCAGTATTCGAAGATAAAGAACAAAGACATTATTCCCGAAAGGACTTGTTCAGGACTAGAATAAGCAAAGATAACGAAAAGACACCGGCGTCTTTACCACTGTTAATTCAAACATCACGGCAAGAAAAGGCTTGGAATTTAAGTGAAAGCAGGAAAATATCTAAAGAAAGGCAACAGGGATCAAAAAATAACGAACCTGACATTGGAACTGTGAATGGAAAGAAACTCTCAAATTCGATAGCTCCTGAATATCACAATTTAAGACCTTATCTCCCATTACTCAAGCTCTGCCAGTGTCCTGATTATGATTCGGCTGTAATAGAAGTTGTCCGGGACTATAATGATCCATGTCGTGGTGTAGCGTCACTTATCTATCCAACTAGTAGCCCGTAAACAGGTGCAACATAAGGCGACGTCTTTGATTTGATCCTGTTCCAATAATGCCAGCGCGTAACAAGGAATTTCTGTGCCGTGACTTCTTGTAAATTAAAAATCAAAAAACAAAAATCATAAGTAGTCAAAATCTTTGACTGTAACATATAAAGTTTAAGGGTTTCCCAAACGCATCGGAGTTTTGAACGATTTAAAATGAGCTGTTTAACTCTGGGTTTAACAAGCAAATCTTTATGGAATCTAAAAGTGAATTATAGAACGGTCCTTATGAAACTAAAAATAAATCAATGAACTATGTACATACAAACTACAAAACGTTAAAAATATAATAACGACTAAATTAATTACAGACTAGAGTTCGAGGCTTTAGAGAGACCATGCTTTAAGGTAGACAGACAATGATGGTGCTTCTCTTCGTGAGATCGAGTAAGTGGTATTAAGGCCCTTGGTATTATCTCCCATTCGCTGCAACTTTCCTAAAGTTGTTCCTGGATCTAGTGCTATAATCATGAAATCATAGTTAAAGTTACACTGAGAAGTACAGGAAAAATAGTTGCTCATTGACTTGTAGACAAAAATGCATGCTACGATGCTCAGCTCTCCGGCACAGTAGATGCTTCCAATGTGGCTTTGCAAGAGCGTCACTAGCAGATGCGCGCTAGGAGGCTAAGTTAAACGTGTAGGATTGTTTTTGAGCACTTGCAGGTCAGCCATCAAAGAGGTGCATGTTACCCCGGTCACCAGGTAATGCCGCCACTATCAAAAAGCGGTAAAACAGCTATAGCGTCGCGGTCCATAGTCAAAATGTAGAAAGATATCACTGACTCGTTTGACAATGTTTCAATATAATACAACACATAATATAAAAATACAAGACATAATATAAACGGAAACAGTCGAATTGAATCAAAATAAATACGACCAATTAACACGTTCTTTGACTTTCATGACGTACGCCTGTTGTCGCAGAGGCCATCTCTATGAATTCTGCGCCAATGCGAAGGTGTCCCGTGTGTTTCCACCTTTACTCATCTCAGCTGTTACTATTATTTAATTCACGGCCTTGTCTGTGCAATTGTCCTATTTTGTGCAAGGCTGGTATGTTCCATGCTGTAGTTGTAATTGACATGGTGGATCCCAGTAGACTTAACATGCCCCCTAACGTTCTCGCTACTTCCACAATGCAGCATCAGCTGCTCCCTTCCACCATGCCAGGGGGAACCTGGGACAAGATGCCGTTATCGTATCTATCATGTTTTGGTTTGATTGCCTGCGTCTCTGCAATCTGTTAAAATCTGTTTCGATCTTACTTTAATCCCAAAGCTTTGCGAGATCTTTCCCGTCTCCCACGATGTGTGAGGATGTTTAGTTTTTGAGATATAGTTTTGATTTGTCATCTATGTACAGGTGATGCTGCTAAGATTAGAGGGTCTCAGAGGGGTGGTCGCTTTTACGGCTATCAGTTAATATTTTGGCTTTTTTACAACTAAAAGCAAATTTAATTTTTTCATTTTGACATTTTGGTCACTGTAAAACATATTTGAGGTCTTAGGACAATTCCAGAATTAAAAAAATGGTATTATTATTATTATTACTGTACAGCCTAATATAGCTCTAGCTTACCACTAAGTCTCCCGGCTCTTCCTGTACTACCAAGCCACAAGACATAATGCAAACAATTCTTGACAAGAGATCTTGACACTTTCACTTTCGTGCATGGGTAGAATATTCTTTACCGTTTACATTTTTTACGGCGAACGGTTAAAATTTTCCAATTTTTACGCCTAACGGCGAAATCATTTTGCCCACTTTACGGTTAACGGTTAATGTACCCCATCGAGACACTCAGATTATAATTTCGCTTTTTGCCTGAAGTTTCTATCGGCTTTGATAATCAGCTTCATGGATTTACAACAGCCCTTGGCAAAATTCGACTAAGGAAATCGGTTTCAATAATTAACTGCTAAACTTTGTTTACAATTATCGGATCATCTTAGTTAATAGTTTCAAATCAGCGTGAGTTTTCACAGCGCATCATCATTTTAAGATCATGTTTACGACATAACGTTTGCTGAGGAAAACAGGAGTATATAGCGACGCAATGCCTTGATTTGACAAAATATCGTTATGTAATCGAAAAATACCTTGCCAAGAAAAGATCTTTTTTAACCCATAAATGAGTTGGACCATCGTTAAAAAGTACATCAAGACGATCGCAAATCTAAGTAAATTGGTCGATATTCTTTAATTTATTCCAAGGCTCGGAGAATGTTTATCTCCTGTTGTGTAGACCTCTTGAGAGTGGCCCTAATTCTGTTCGCCGGTATCGTATCATCGGTCTGGAGAAATCCAAACAAGAACGTTTGCTCGCAGGCTATGGAGCAACTTGAAAAGATACGAGGGCGTTCAAGATTTCAATATGCGTGAATCGCTAAATAGCAAAAAGACAAACTTGCTCCCTTACAACGCCAATGCTCATTCAGTGAAGCGAGAGTAGACCGAGGAAAGTGGTATATCAATTGCTTATTTTCTTTTACCTCAAAAAATGTGCTGGTAATTACAAAGCAATTTGGTTTTTAACCCTTTTGTATACGAAAAGAAAGTTATTAATTTTATAAAGAGGCGTCACTAAGTCTACTATATATGTAAAATGTTCGTTTGAGCATTACTAATAAAGCTTCAAAACAACAATGAATGATGATAATTGCAAGTGATGAAAAACAACATACACAGGGAGGCGTACTCCAGTCTTTCGAGTGTTTTTCTGTTAGAATAGGAAGTTCAATCGAATTCGGTTGTAGCTACAGTCTTCGTAACCTCTCTTCAAGGTACTGAGTTCCAATTGCAAGAGCGGTCTTCAAGTATCGCGTTTTCGTGAAGCTGTCAGAGGGCTGCACCGGAAAATTTGTCAACATCGAAAAAAAAGGATGAGCTGCTTCGGCGCTTGTTCTTCAACTTTTAAGGTGGGTTAATCGCATAGCATTTCAAGTAATTTTAAATAGAGACTGAACTGAATAACTATAACAACCTTAATTGATGATCAAGAAGCGAATGGATGGTTAGAACTTGTTTACACCTAAAAGTGAAAGAAGCAAATCTAGACTGAAATCAGAAACTTCTTGGAAATAATTAACCATTATGTCGAGGCTTTGTGCAAGCATGATGCATCGGCCCTGACCTTTATAGTTGGTTAGTCAGAGATGAATTCGACACTCATAAGGCAATCTCACCTTTGACATTAATTTTCCATTACAGTCATGTTTAAAACATTATCAAGAGATCAGTGTGACTTCACTTATGTTTAATTCTGAGAATTAATATGTAAAAAAGAAGAAATGTTTCGCCTTAGTCGTGTGCCGTCGATTCATATTTCAACTGAGTAATCTATCTTCTTTTACCTCTTAGATCAGTTACTACAATTACAGTTACTATAGAGAGAAATGCATGTTTGCATTAACTAGCCTATAATTTCAACCATTCCCTCGTGTTTTCTTATGCTCTTTATTGCATGGCTTTACTAATTCTTGTTTTTTCAAGGAACTAAATCCCACATAACAAAAAACGGAGAACCTGATGGCCTAATTCTTCGATCGATTTTTAATTATTAAGTTATGAGACATTGATCACTATATTTAAAGAAAAAAAAATGATCGATACATCCGTGGGTTGAGTCAGAAGTTTATTTTCCCTTGGCTTATGCCGTAGAAAACAAATATTTTTCTTTACCCCAGGGTTCTTTTTTTGTTATCAGTTTTGCCTTTCAAAGCAGAAAATGAAAACATGATTACAAAACCACAACAATTTTATTTTCAGGCTTTGACAAAGGTAAACAACTCGCGTGATAACAATAGTTTTTGCTTGGAAATAGCTTTTGGAAACAAATAATAAACGTATTTCGACAAAGTGACTATTTTTCCTATTTGCCACACTGATTATTTGGTCCTTTGTGGTTAAACTCTAGATGCCAATATCTATTTGGGCCAATTGTTAGTGTGGAAACAAAGTCGTATGTCTTATTAGACATTTTCCTGTGTATGTTGCGTGTATTTAGTTTAACTAGTCTTAGAGTATTTTGGCGAACACATTGGGGAGTATAAGCGGCTAATACAATACATAATCATAAGACTGTGAGGAAACCTGTAATCTTCTCGGCTTGTCGCTATAATTCCCTGGAGGAAATGTGCCGGGATGCAATGATACATATTACGAAAGAGCCATATAGCAAACTTCTAACTAGCTCTTACTATCTAGAGATCGTACCGTATCATCCTCTTTGGTCTTTCTTTTAGAGACCTCCGTTTCGCTCAGTGCCACAAATACCGTGGATTTGCCCGTGCTAAGTGACAGAACAGTTGAAATTTATTTCTGCTGTTCCAAAGTTATCTCAACTCGTTTTGGAATAGTAAACTCTTACTAACCGAGGCGAGGGCTGTACTGGGGAATACTGGCCAGAGATCGTGGCTGCACGGATCGAGCATTGCGAAGTCCGTACAAAAAACGACCGAGGGCCAATATTCCCCAGTTACGGCTCACGCAAGCTAGGTTAGTAAGTAGTTTATTATATGGCATCGCTTTCTATGGATTTCCCGGGAGCGAACGAGAAAAAATACACAAACGGACCGTTTCCATGGTAATGGTCTGTACTGTAAAATCCCGACCAAAGATTAGCCAATCAGAACGCCCAATTTGGCCGAAGAATTGCTTGCCATATAATAACTTGGGATACTTAAGGTTCGGGGGTGTAATATTCTTGCGTTGCCTTTATTGTTTTCGTTCCTTATGGAAATCATCAGTGATATCCCTACGGGTCAAGTGATTTGCACTTTTTTCCTTTTCGCGCGTATTCATACGCACTTTGCTACGGTTCGTTATTTTTAAAATAGCTAGCAAACCCGTTCAGGAAAACTCGTGTATTGCAGACGTATCCAGGATCTGTACGATTCTTACCAGATCATTCTGGTGGAATTTCTGTAAGTTGCGTGTGTTATGTTTTCTATATTTTGTCAATCTTCATTCACTTATTTTCCATTTGCATGTCATTTCTCCTGGTCAAACTCGTATTCGTGTAAACAAATAAAGTCGTACGATGTTTGAAGTACGGTGCCAGTTTGGTTCTCACGCGATCAGTGCTGTGGCGAAACAGCGATAACAGGGGGGACTCCCATATAAAAGGACGGGGGGGGTGCTTTTAAGGGTTGAAAAAGCGGTTTTACTACCTCCTAGGGTGTTCAGACTCAAAAGTCCAGAGTGAGAGCTTTCGCGGTACCTTTAAGGATATTGAGCCGGAAAAAAATGACAGCAGATAATGTTTTGTTTTAGAATTGGTACTTCTAATGGGTGAAAAAAATTTCAAGCCACGCCCACAAAACAGGATCTTGGTACCTCTTAGGAGTTCTTTTCAAAATTTCCGACGAGCACAGGCCCCGTCTTTTTTATATGGTAGCCGCGACTAAAGGTGCTTTAATGAGTTACACACGTATTATGTTGTGTGATTTACACTAGAGTAATGCAAGTAAACTGACAAAGACTGTGATCAGTCGATCTTTCTGTTTTTGTATTACAACTGCAATCAGAAATCGATTATTTTCCATGATGTCACTGCCAAAACAGTTAGTTATCTGTTTCTCTAATCCCAGTTTCTTCTATGTTCATTCAAACGAGATGGAGGCTAACTCGATAACCTCGCGGTTTTTTTTAGCCTCCATGCACGAACTATAGACCTCTGATATCTTTATTTTTTTCACATATGTATCGTTTCCTGTTTTTTATGCTACTATGATTGTAACTAAAAATGAAGTGCTAAATAAAGTAAAGTTAAAGTTAAAACGTTTGCCTAAAAAAACGCCAGACATAAGCGGGAACGTCTTTGTCTACTGATCCCTTAGAACAAACCTCCGATATAAGGAGCTTTCTCACGACGGAACCCAATTAGAGGTTCATTACAACGAATACCTTGTCCCCGAAACTTGTTATCAATTGTTATACATCCTGGGTATGTGGACGACATAAGGCCTACAACACAAGATCATCAGGCCAAGGATACAAAAATCCTTGCGACGAGGATTGCACGAATCGACATTCCTATCCATTTTCCAGGCAAACTCCTCCATTTTTTTCTCTTATTCTCGTTCGGGAACTTTCCGATAGAGGTAGAAGAAACTCTTAAATACAACTGACTTACTGTAAGATAGAAAGCTGTATGATTCTGTGTTTAAATTGCCAAGACAGATGGAATGTCATGAAATGATACATATGTCCCACGCATCGCCAATAACCGAACACATGCAAAACATATACAACAGCTGGATACTGAAAAATACGTGCGCGACTTTGAAACGCAACCATAGTAAAAGCACGTAATGACCTTCTAGACTTACTACGTTACTGCATTAAGAAAAAAGCTCAACAAGGCGACAAACGGGCGGGCTAATGTCGGTCTCTTGCAACCCATTTACATTGCTTCCAGATTTCAAGCGTTAGTGATCTTTTGAAATATTTTCGGAGAGCTTGCATTTCTGATCTCATAGAATCACTGACGGAGTTGCATATCAATTTAAGCAGCAGTCGTTCTTATTTTTGCTTCAAACAAATGGCGCGCGGGTATCTTGCGAGATGAAGCAAGAAGCCTAAGGCGAAATATACCAAGCAACAGAATTGAAATATCGGATACATTACGACGAAATTTTCTTATTTATTATATAGAAACGAATGTTTTACTGGAAAATACGCCACTCGTAAAATTCCTACGAAACCACATCCGGGACTCACGTGGCATATTTTCCACATCCTCACTAGTGAGGATATCGATGATTTCACTGATATCAAGTTTGTCTCTTAAATTTTACTTACTGGTACATGATCGAAACATCTTCGGGTCTTCCTCGAAAGTCTTCGGCAATCTTTGGAAATCTTCGGAAATCTTCGGAAAACGTTCGACAACGTTCGTGTGACCTTTGGACAAGTTTTGGAGAATCTTCGGAAATCTTCGGAAATCTTCGTCCTCAGTGTGTCTATATAATAAAAAGAACATTACACAGTGGCGAGAAGATATGAATTTTATGTTCTCGTGGCAAAATCAATATAGTTCTTGCCACTCGAACATAAAATTCATATCTTCTCACCACCGTGTAATATCCTCTATGTACAAATAATATCTTTCTTTTGTCCTTCTCTGCGTACAAAATATACCAAGATACAAAATACGTCGTATATTACGGCGAAATGTACTTATGTGCAAATAATCTCTTTCTTTTGGTTGTTCTCTTCATAATGTAGCAACTGGGATACAAAATATGTCGAATGCATTACGACGAAATGTCGTTATGTGCAAATAATCTCTTCCTAGTTTTAACTTCCTAGTTTTCACATTTAATTTAAACGCGTGGTCTCCTCTTTCACGAATGCCGTTCTCTTATTGGCTACGCTACTCATTATCTGTTTGAACGTATTCTGTTGTAGAAAGTTAGCATAATCAAACAGTGAGCCCTTCTTTGCCTTTTTGAAGTCTCTAAGAGGATTACTAGTAAATAAAATTTTGAACGACTGGTAGATTTATAGAAATTTTAAGCTAGCAGTATAATTGTTAAACAGAAACACTCATTGAACTCGAAAAAGCTATGGGAACACTCTCCTGTAATTGGTGTTACCATAGCATTTTTTCGTTATCCCAAACTCCTACTGGCGTTGCCATATGATACAAAAACCAAGAAGAATTTATTTATTACTATTTTTTTCTAACAATGTAAAACGCCATTGGCAGGTTGGCTAAAGCGCTAAATAGGTTCTCTTATCATTATTGCTATCCAAAAAAACTTTGAAACTTTATTCTTAAATAAATTTTATTGTTATTCAAAATACTGCGTTAAATTATTTTCCTGTCTGCCTACGTGGTAGCCTCGAGGCAGCTTGGACACAAATATCAAACGTTTTTTTAATACGTTTTTTTCAACACGTGCCTTCATCAGTGATGTAGACAATGTTTGGTTAAATGAAATCTGTTTTATACCGCAAGGGGCTACCACAAATTATCAATAAATAAATTTATAGCGTAAAAGAGTTTCTTTTTAAACAAAAAAATTAGCTGCATTCATTCGGTGTTAATCAAAGAAGTTAATCAGAAGACCTTAAAGCGTTTGAGTTGTTAGATAGAGAGATAAGCACAGAAACATTGCTACCAATGAAAATATCTTTAACTTGACAGAAAAACAATACTTGAATTATGGTTAGCTTTGTTTTGACCTGATGAAACGGAGTCTCAAATTTTGCATCTGATACAGACGGAACATGGCTTAAAATTTTAAAAGCTTAAAAGATCTTTTTTTAAACGCACTCTTGAAACTATTACACCATGAAAGGAAGGTAATACCTTATCTTAATTCGAAATAAATAAGGGCATTGTCATTTTCTAATTAAATGTCAAGGTTATGTTTGTCAGTGGTAATTATTAAGTATTCCCGCTGGGATGTTTGATGTAATTAAAATCACTCATTACCTGTTTTGTCAAAAAATTGAAAACTTCCAGTCTCTAATCCCTAATTACACAAGCCGAAATCACGCAAGTGAAACTCTGGTGGAGACTAACTCAGCTGAACGTACAGGTGAGAGAAATCTTTCTTGAAATCGCAAAGTTTATCAACGGTAAAGATTTTTCGGGATCCATAGCCTCAAATGAGAGCCTTTGCCTCTGCTTCTGTGGACTGATCAGGTAAGCGTTATGATGGGTACTTTCATGACATCGACTGCCTCTTGTAAGGCTATATAATTCAGTTTACAGTGCTTTATTCGCAGCGTTACTGGCATATTACGAAAACAATCGCCAATCGAGTTTATCCAATTATTGGGAAAGAACGAACAAGCGCTTTACACGATAATGAATGTCAAAGACGACATCAGTTTATTTTCTTACTAAGTATGTTGTCTTTTGGCTGGATAATCCGTAAGCTAAAGAGGAATATACGTTTAATGCGAGACTTGAGAGAAGAAGCTTAATTAATAAAACTAACTACTGGCACATATAAGCATCCTGTTCTTTGTGTTTTAATTGTCACGCACGAAAGTGATGCGCGGTTTACTCACACGTATTTTCTAACCAAAAGTTGCGGTTTTATTCTTAGTTTCGCGTAAATCGACACCAAATCCGTTTAACGCATTGCCAAGTCTACTCTGCAGAAATTGTTCCTTCATAAATTCTTTTAATATAGTAACAATCTTTAGTCGACGATTTTTACATTTTGCATCGCGTGTTTGTTGCGGTTTACTCAACCATATAAATGGTTTGAAGATACGATCAAGTCATTTTGTATATTGGGAGTGCTTTTCAAGTGGCAATTTACTCCAGATGTTTATAAACAGTTGTCACTAAGTTTAACTGCGCCGTGGAAGAACATAACGAGCTTGACATCAGTTCAGAGGCGATACTTGGCAGGTTTTGAAGGTTATTAAGGCTGTTTGTTTAGATACAAAGCAATGATAGAAAATTGTCATTGAAGTAAGAAAGCGGCTTGTCACGCTAGGGGTGCATCATTTTGACGGCAACTTTCGTTTGGAAACTGTACTTTGAACTAAAAGATAGAAGCGCCAGTCACGAGCTATAAATAATGATCAAATTTTTAGGATGGCTATTTTGCCTGAACGGAATGGAGACTACAAAGTCCGTCCATATCAGCGGCACCTGATAAGAAGGGCTGAACTAATGACCATGATTATCGGCACCTCGCTTTGATGGCGCACGCTAGGTGCCGCTGCCGAGACACTCATGGCGTCGCTACGATCTTTAGAGATACTACAACACAGCACTGATCCTCACTCACAGATATTTCGCCATCATGACGGAATCTGTTCCCTTAATAGCAGCAGCAATCATTTTGCTTGTCTTGAAGTTTATCGTTTTCTTACGAGAGCTCTTTGTTTTAGTGTAAGAAAACATCGAAATGCACATGTTGCAGCAAGAGAACAACGATCGTTTGTAATGTTTTTTATTAGGGAGTGGATATGCGAGTACATGAATAGATGTAATGTGTTTTGCCAAAACTGAAACAGAGCAATCCATAGTGTTACGTAACAGCGGCAACATCCATTGAAACGAGGGTCTGTAAGCGGTTCACGCTAGTAAAGCAAACTTACGAACAGAAGAATTCAGACGGATTGCATCCAATTAAAAAAAATAATAAAAATAAGTTTTTACGATCGAAGTGTTTTGTCCAAGTTCTGTTGAACTTTTGTTTATTTCATATATCAATGCAACAACTTCAAATTCATTGTATCCCTGCTGTGTCGTGTCGTTGGTTTAAGGCTGCCTGCTGAGGAGATATTTTCAATTCTGGATGTACTCGTGCACGATATTTTCAATTCTGGATGTACTCGTGCACTCGTGCACGTCCCATATTGAACATTTGTTCACGTGATTTGTGCCCGGTTTAAGTCCAGGGCCAGGTTGTTCGAAAGCCGGTTAACGCTAACCCAGGATTAAAAGGTAATCGTAGTATGTATATTTCTTGTATAGAAACATTTTTCACTGCTCATACTTTGTGTAGTTTGAGATTATTCAAATTCAAAACTGAAGGGCAGAAAATTTAAACAGAAAATCTCTCCGCAAAGTTACAAAACTGAAATCAAATTTCTCGCTAATCCTGGGTTAGCTTAATCGGGCTTTGAACAACCCGGCCCTGCAGGTTTTTGTTCATTTTTTTTAAGTACAGAAGGAGTTTAATTTTTGTAGCGCCAAAAACCCTACCTTTATAGCTTTATTTTTAAGTGGTTGATCCAAGTTATTGCAATTATTTTCCCCACAAATTCTACACCATACAACTTTGACAGAAATTTACTAACTTGTGACGGTAACATTTGTTTTTCTCTGTCCGTTAAAATTAAAAACAAGGGTTCTTTTTTATTGTTTTGAGAGTACTTTCATCTACGTGTCTTGGCAGACAACTGTTTAACGCGATTATCCGCAAGTTTGAAAAAAGGTTTGTAATTAAAACATTAATACTAGGAATCTTAATTAAAAGTACACCTTTGAATATTTCATGTGGACACTAGCCCAAGATCCCTGCCGGCAGTGAAATAAATCAATTGACACGTTCGTGTCAAAAATGAATCCGTCCAGCTTAATAAGATTCAGAGGCGGGAAAATTTCTACTGAAGCAGTTTTCAAGAAAGACACCGGCAAAGTAATTAAAGCACAAACCTGACTTCGGTTTTAAGAATTGAAAAAAATTTACGAAAAAGCATAGCTTTTTGACGTCTGTTGACAAGTGGTATATTCTAAATGGGGAGTATTCAAGAACGTAACTGACCTTGGACGAGGTTGATTCCAAATAATACTAAATAATGTCATGTTAAGTAACCGTCAAAGTGACAGATTAAAATAAACAAGGAAGCAAATTAAAAATGAAATTATTGTGCTTTTGTTATCGTTGCAACGATTCTATTTTTGTGTCTGAAGAATTGAATATCCCAAAGCATCAACTGAAAGACGCTCGGTGAAGGCGCACTACTTCATTCATCGTCAGGTTGCCAGTCATCATGACGTCTACAACGCCTGGTTTTCGCGGTCGCTGATTTAACGGTAAATGTTTATGTTTTCTGCGACTAACCGAAAAATTCTGCAATGTTTGAGTTAGCTTTGTATGTACGTGAGGTGAATGAAATTAATATCATTTTGTTACCCAAGTCTACAAACATGAAGATAAACCAATACTTGAATTTAGATAAAGAGGGGATTTCTTTATATCCATATGCAGGAGTGAATAATAATTTTCGCTTTTCGATAATCTGAAAATCACAGGGAAGCGAAACGTTCGAATCATACAAAGGTTTAAGTCTTTGAATGGCGTACAAAATATTTGCAAAAGAATACGTCTTGAAACTGAAACGTTCTCAGCGGCTTAGTACAGGAAGTAATAGATATGAAGATTCGCAGTTAGCTATCTGAAAACATTTTTTTAAAAGAAGGCAGCCGCATTGAGATCGAATTTTAATAGCTTTCCCCACTAGACATGATAAAAATATCGCAATACTGAATATAATTGCAATAGTCTATATTGCAATATTGAATATTAGCTGCCTAAAAACGAGATTGGAGCTCTGGACTAGTTTCTAGTCTCTCTCCTCCGTGTCCACAAAAATTATTAATAGCTGACACATTTTCTTCGCAGCGTCATATGTAGCTCAAACATTCTGTTTGTCTATGGGTCATTTTCCCATCACGTGATAGCATCGATTGTTTTACAGTCACAATCTGAAAAAAATACATGGCTGTTTCGAGAAAGGTTGTCCACAAAACCGGACAATGCCGATTGGTATCACGGTTCCATGTTTCAGCAAGAAGGAAGGAGACAGTATGAATACTTATGTTTTTCCCAAGTCACTAAAAGTAAATTCAATTGAATTTTTTTGAAATTGTGAGAGTTTGTTTGGTTGTTTGCAGCTCGGCGCTGTAATGGCGGGTAATCCCGTGTTTCTCTCGCCTCACAATTTTAAGCAAAAAAACAAGTCAATAGCTGTTATCGCAGTTATCAGCGGTTTTACATGCAAACGAGGCGAAAGGGTCAATTCTGCGTGCATTTCTAAACAAAAGAACATTTGATCGCAGACAGACTGCAATAACAGCTATTACAGTCGAGTTAACCTCTCTTCGTTGCTGAATTTAAAAGAATTTCTGTGGAATACACTTAACGAATTTCCTCGCTTTCTGCTACTCAATTTACGGTAAAAAAGTCCGATTTCGAGTGATTCGCAACGACTGATAGAAATTGTTTTTGAAGTACAACTTCAAACTTTGTACAAAATTTCACAACGGAGAAACAATTTTTGAGAACTTTACTGGTGAACTAGATGCAACCAACATTAAGTAGCTCGAAATAAATCTGTTCTTTAATACATCTTCCTTTGTCTTGTATCTGAGTTACTCGCTCGTTAGATGTTTTACGAATGGTTCAGTAGACGGCACGTAAGCCAATTCAGTGACAAAGCTGGATAAACACAACCCACTATTAAGCGAATTTACCTTAGGGAATAAATAAACATGTTATTTGTCGGCTTAGGGTCGGTCCGTATAGTGCCTCGGGCAGTATTTCTAAGACCTCGGTCACAGTTTTTCACTATACGGACCGACCCTAAGCCGGCAAATAACATTTATTTTTTTCTCCAGCTTCTCAGCAGTCCGGAATCCTAAATCCCTGAATCTGATTGGCTAATCGCGCGCGTGCTCCAGCGGTCCATATTTTCCCAACCGGACCCCTGGTTATGGACCGCTCCTAAGTTTCGCTCCTAAAAGTTAGCGGTAATCATCAATCTTTTGCCTTTTTTGCACTTCCATCGACGATTAATCAACGCAAGTTTATCTCTATCCACTTTTGAATGGCGAGGAAAGTCACTGTAAGTAAATTTAATGAATGTTTTGAAGTCGTGAGAGTTTAGATTTTTTTACGAATGGTTCGGTAGACTGGCGGAACGGAAGCCGATTCAATGTCAAAGTTGCGCAAACAAACCCACTTGTAGAGCCAATTTACCGCAAAAAAAAAGAAGTTATTTGCCGGCTAAATGTCGGTCCGTATAGTGAAAAACCGTGACCTCAGTCAGAGTTTTTCACCATACGGGCCTCCCAGCCGACAAATAACATATATCTGTTCGTGCTCTTTCCTTCTATCACCTAGAAACACCTTGAGCTTCAATCAAAATTACCTAACCCTGAACCATCATTACCCATAATACCTTTCGACATTATCGCGTACGCTCTAGCGCTCTTTTAGAACAACCTTTCTCGAAACAGCTGTACATGTATTCCCAAAATAACGACAGGAAGTGCTGAATCGTAGCATGAAAAGTTGTCCATAGTTCTCGCTCACGTTCTCACTGGTGGTATTCGCAAGTATTTTATCTCGGATAGGGACGCACAGTACTGTACAGTTGCTTCTTTGGTTTTTCTATTCAGCGGTTTGTATCTTGCCAAAGTCATTTAATTTTGATGTTTTTACACTGTTAAACGAAATGCATTTGGTTTTATCGTCGTATTGTATCAGGTTTGCCATATACAAATTATAAATAATGTTAAAATTGAACGACAGTTTGCACAAGGAACACAATAGAGGCTGACATCGGATGGCTTTTTCGCTGTGAGCGAAATTAAACTGAGCGACTCAGGGGCTTTTCAGAGCGACGCAATATTTACCATTTGCATGATTGATTTTTTGGAATTGTTTCATAAGTTTATGTAAGAACAGTTACGGTCGGTTTTATTTTGGTCTTTTCTATTTGGTAACCAGAGGATCTGATATCAACCGAGTAAAATATTTTTTTTCATCTACTTATGTACCGTTAAGCCTGTGGGGGCAGGATTACAAGTCTGAAACGAATACGAAAAAGACATAATATAGCAAGGTAGCATATAATCCCAACAGGAGGAAGGCTGACCAGTTGGCCAGTTACATAATCCATCCAGTGGCAGGGAGGAGAATTTGAACCTATGCCCTTACAGCCACGCCGCTTTCTCCTGAAATTCAACCTAGGAAATCTAAGACAAGACATAATTGAGACAACATTTGATGATAACTGACGAGTTCTAATTGAGGGTTTTTAGTGGAATCAATTCTTTGCACAATGAAGTGTTTTCGTTGGCTACAATCCTGGTTAACGATGCTAATGAGCATGGTGTTGCGCCAAGTACTTTGTACTCGCAGGTGTTGCACGTGCGATGGAGCTTGAAGTAATATATCAAATACGAAACACCGTGTTTTACCACATTTACAAACACCGAGAAGAAAGTGAAAATACGACGCGCAGCTGAGTATATTTTTGACGAACTTCGAGGTGGGTAGAAATGTGGTCAAAAACGGTCCTGATAGTTTGATGTACCCTCTCAATCGAAACGAAATCTAAGGAGAAAACGGAAAAATAAAATTGTAAATATCTATACTAATTAAGATCAGATGTCCAAGCACCGTCACGGTCATGATTTCCTTTGTTTAAACTTGATGAATTATTAATGACTTCGAGAAATTGAATAAAGCACGATGTTAAGTTCTTCAACTTCCAGGCTTGGGTTATTTTCACAAGGCAAATTAAGTATACTAAAATTTAGAACTTTCAAGGGCAATTGTTTTTTTAAAGAAGAACCCTTCCTCTGATAAACCTGACATTCTCTAAAACTGGCCCCTCATCTTTTGCACAAGGTTGTAAAAGCTGTATAAGAAAATAATTCAGAGTGGCCCCATGAATCTTAGGCAGATTAAAATTTAACATCATCCCGGTCTGATTCGTTTTGTTATTGGTATTGCCTTTTCTATACTTGCAATGTTGATTTTGTGGGTGGACTGATTAGCTGGTATCGTTCTGTCTTTTTGGTCCTTTCTCACCTGCCCTTCACCACTGCAGCTCTATTTTGATTGTTACTTGTATGTTATCATTATATAAGTCATGTATCATCAGTTATACAGACCTGTCAGCCAAATGGTTAAAACATTTACGAGAAAACATTCGTCCAGATAAACAAGGATAAATCACTGTAAATTTTCTGTGATCAATAATTCAGTTTTACATTTACACCGCATGCATCAAAGGATTTCATTTAGAAATTTTTTCGAGTGTCGTCCTTGTTACTGGCGTAGGAGGTCCGATGTATTTATATTTTGATGGATTAACAAGAATAAACAATCCTGTGGAAATCACCGTTTGTACAATTAATTACATCGCGCATATTACCCTCAGCGAGGACTCAACTGTAATACAAACACAGGAGGGAATCTCGACGTACAATTGACAACTTTATCTACAGGGACAACTTGTACATTTTTTCAACAAATATGGCTTGGATTGTGGTCAATGGATTTGTGTAGTATTTGTCGACGGCATTTCCCTATTTTTAACGACTATGGTGAGTTCCTCTGTAAGTATTAATCGTAAGGCTTCAGAAAGGAGTGTTTCAAGTAAGATTTACATTTTCCCCCTCGATGTTGTTGTCACGTTATTGACCTCAAATGTAAGAAAAAGTAGGATATATAAACTGAATTTGAGGAAATTCTGCTTTTCATATTCAGTCTTTTCTATTTTAATTATAATAACCATCGGGGCGTGAGACAACTAGAGTCTATAGATAAATCGATTTCTTACACAGAAGCATACATTTCGTTTAATTAGCATATTTCATTTAG
Source organism: Micromussa lordhowensis (assembly GCA_964020085.1). NCBI lineage: Eukaryota > Metazoa > Cnidaria > Anthozoa > Scleractinia > Lobophylliidae > Micromussa > Micromussa lordhowensis. Next base: position 31,847,700 of record OZ026595.1, read on the forward strand.
TACGCGATCGGCTCAAAGATGTAGTTATAAAACAAACCGAACCTTACAGCATAGATGGACGTGTGCTGAATGTTAAAAACTGAAGCCATCCAAAATTAATGAGATTTCTTGTTTGGCGATAATATAATAAAAGAAACAATTAGTGCATCAAATTCAATTATTGAGGTTCGAAGGGAAAGCTCCAATATTTTCCACCCTAATTGGTAAGCAGCTATTTCATTGAAAAGATTTAAGTACATTTACTATTTGATGAGCTTGAATTCTGGCTAGACTTGAACAAGTTTTAATAAAATCTAAGAGACATTGCCATTCTGTACTGACGAGAACGTTCCGCCTACCTTTCAAACAAATTGGCCGTGAATAATTGTTTCTCAATTTCTTATTGACAAAATGTAGATAAAAGGTCATTGTTATGAACAGAGAGTGAATTTTAGTCAAATCTGACTCGAATATGGCTTAACTAATAATAAATTTTGGTCCAAAGTCGTGTTTTGGGAAATTCCTTGAGCTTGTGGAAGCCTAACTGACTAAACTAAGGCGCATATATGTTTTCCATCATTACAATTTTTCAGCCGGTGTTCAACTTACGTTATACAGTACTTTCTCGTAGAAACACATTTTCTTTAAAAAAAAACTTCATTGTACGGCCCGCATCGTTTACGGTGAAGGCATTAGTGACATGTTCGTAGCTGAGAGGGAAACTGTATAATAGCCTGATATATTTCTTCTGATTTCTTGTATTATTGCTTCAATGCTCGGAGTAATGGGGAATTCAAATGTTATTGAGCAGGTTACGACGTTGAGTCATGCAACGTAAATTCACGGGTACAAGAAGACATTTGGTTTTTGACACTGAGAAGTAGGCTACTTCAAGACAAAGGTAAACTAACTGAAACTTAACTAAGCTTAAATAATTACATCTGTGTTTCGAGTTATTCAATCATGAAAAAGACAGCTCTCTGTCGCCATAACTTTTCCGCACTTCTGTATCTAACTACGTCGAAGTCACGACGGTTCTCCTATTTTCTCGTTAATATTCATTCCAACTGAGTTTTATCGCTAGCGGATCAGAATTTGAATTATTATGGGAGTGCAAGACCTGCGTCTTTCAAGTTTTGGTTACAAAATCAAATAAACATTGCAACTGATCTATTAACTGAGGAACGGAAAATCAAAACTGGTTCTAAGGGTCAGTAAAAATATGAGACGCTGGTTCAACGAATGTCTTCGGCCTCAATTTCATCAAAATGGGTAACAGATGTCTAAAAGGTAATTTTCTTAGTTTGCTCGTGGTTTAAATAACGGTAATTTTCAGGTAACATACTGACGGGCTAATTGTTATGCCCATCACATGTAGTGTCAGCTCGCCTTGGAATACCGTTATGCTTGGTTAAAATTAGCATCAGATTTCTAAACTTGTTACGAAAATTTTATTTAACAAATTACTATAACTGCACGATGATCTCGGGAAACGGAAGGCGAGAACGTACGCCAGTGGTGAATCGAATCATCGAATCAGAAGTCTAGGAACCGATATTCTGAGGCCTAAAGGTCTATCGCTTGCGACAACCTCATTTCTCTCACTTCTTACCGACGTTATTTCGACATTGAAGTTTTTGATTCCAATCAGCAACTCACGACTTTGCTAGAGATACAGCTCCTGGAAACCCGTATTCGTGTGAACGAGTTTTGTTCACAAGATATCGGTTACAAGATTAATTAGTAATATACATTCTGCTTTGAAGTAAAGAATCTTAATTAAATCTCCCCGAATGACATCTTTTCACACTGGAAAAAAAGTTGTTTCACCGCGTGCTTAGAAAAAAAGGATGGTACGAAAATATGAAAAAAAAAAATTTCCTCCTAGACGATTTTAATTATTGTATTTCCTTCCGCTTATTTTACACATTAAGTATAATTTCATTCAAATGAAAGCTTTTTATCGAACAACATGACAGAACTTCGTTAATTTCAAGGCTAAACAGTAGAAACTGGCTTAAAAACGCCGACGCGTACACCAACACGAATATCAGTGATAACAAAACACAGCAAAATTTAACCGGATTAAATTTGCGAAACCGTAAAATGATGCGGGCGCTGGTGGTGAAAAAAATTAAAATGATAAGTTCAAATGTCGTTGCGATGTAGCGATATAATTTACCACTTCATGCTTTTCAAAGTGTTAATTTAGAAGGCGTAAAAAAACAACAACCAGTACTATGCTCAAAAAGCATTTAATGGCGTAATTTTCTTCGCACGGAATACTTCCTTTTCTTTTTCAATGAGCTTGTAGTGTTTTCTCGCTTTTGACAGCTGCATACTAAAATTGACCAATTTAAATTGGCGCTTAGTCGAAAGTGTAAAACCGCATCTGCAGCATTTGGGAGACAATAACCTGTATATATCCATCTCTCTTGTAATGTATTCTGTTCCCCTGGATATCGCTTCATTTAAAAGTTCTAATATTTGAGTAAAGTAATGCTGAGAGCGTCTTCTCCAAGTGCAAAACAATACAATTTGATCGGTAAGCAACACGAAAATACAATCAACATCAAAAGCAATTTTCTCTGAGGTAAATTTATTCCACCAGGTATATTGGTTACTTAACAAATAACGCCAAAAAAGCTTTCTTTCGTCGTTAGCGAATCTTCTCCTTGCGGGTGATGAATTGCTTTGGCCACAGTAGGATCCCGGTTGTTGAAAAACAACACCATCAACTCGTACCGCGCATTTAAACATTGTTCATAAAAAATAACCGAATTATAAGAGTCGTCAGGAAAAGGGCCTGTTCAGATTGAAGTAAACACCAAATGTATATCATGTTTGTGTACAGTCGGTAAGTTTTTCCTTCAAGACAATAGATTAACATGCTAGCCAAAACAGGCTAGGAAAAATCAGAATAAGATAAAATACTATATTGTTTAAAACACGTTTATTTAGCTAATTGTTAAGTCCATGCTAAGAAGACGAAATCAGAGGAGAGGTTAACCGTGACAAACGAAGTTATGCATGTCGAAAAAATATATGTAACGATAATTATTGTAACCCCTTTACAAATGACGCTATAAAAGCTAGGATTTTTGTAAAACCCTTTTGTTAAACATTCATCCCGATAACAAACATTTTGCGCTTGCAGGGCTTCAGGAAAATAGATCGTGATAACCAAGCAGTGAGCGAGCAGACCGAATACTCAAGTGCAGGTACAACATTGATGTTCACCGACAGCAATTGATTATTTAGATCTGGTTGAACTATCAGCAATCGCGCTCATGAAAGAAATGAATGATTTTTATTAACCGCAAGGGTAAGCAATCTTCGAGATAAGAAAGAAACACTCTTTATTAAACAGCTTGTCGGGAGAAGCTTCAACACAACTAAACAGCCGTGACAGGAAGGTGTATCTCGACTCTGGAGTCAAGGACCCCACAATGGCTGGTGAAAGATTTTCGCCTAGGATTGTCATTCCACTGAGCATTCTGTCAGTGAGCGCCATAGTAACAAACACGCTAGTGTGTTTGTTGGTGTACAAGGTGAAATCAATGAGAAACTACACCAATGGATTTGTAGTTTCACTAGCGATCTCTGACATCTTGACAGGCGTATCCATGTTTATCCAATACAACGCTGAACTTCATGTGTGGTCAAGAGCTGCCCTCAATGTCCTGTATGCCGTGGTGCTCTTTGTAGGAGCAGCAAACCTTTGTGCAGTGACTTATGACAGATATTTGGCGATTTTGTATCCATTTTCTTACACGGAGACAATATCTAAAGTTTTCAAACTCCTTGTTCCGACAATTTGGATTTTTTCATTAGTCATCGCTTGTATACCCCTTACTTGGAAAGGAGATACGCAACTTCTAAACACCAAGATTTACATCTGTCTCGTGCTTATTGTTTGCATAGCTCTTCCTTATATTTTAATAGTCTATGCAAATTACAAGATATTTCGGTTGGTCAGGCAATGTGTGCGGCGGGAACGGGAACTTAGCATCTCTTCACATAATACCAAAGCGGAAATGAAAAGCGGCATAAGGAAAGTATCCTCTGAAGCGAAGGTGGCAAGAGTCTTCGCCATCGCATCGTTAATGTTTGTGTTGAGCTACTTTCCAACTTTGTTTTACACTGCAGCGGCTGCTTTGGGTCATGGGGAAGTTGTTCCAGGCCTTTTAATAGATTTCTCACCTTTTTGCGTGGTATTCGGATCTCTTGTCAATCCAATCTTGTACTCGTTCATGAAGCCAGATTTTCGTAGAGCCCTTAAGAAAATTCTAACTGGACAACGAGCATACCTGAACGCAAGAAGATCTCAGAGGTCATCGATGCCGAGTATTGGTGACACAAACACCACTCCTTTTGTGCCAAAGGAAACCAAGAAAAAGTCTCGAATGGACGACAACGTTTTATGTGATGGCGACGAGCACTTTGAGAATCTGACTGCGAGGATTTTGGAATACAGCAATCAGTCAAAACAAGACGAAGAAACACAACTTAACGTATCACCAGTTTGATCAAACAGGAATCGATATCCGGCTTTATACCTTTCCTAAAACATGGAATTAACCAGGCACCAAAAACAGCTTTATTTATTTTTTCCGTAACAAAAAAAAAATCCTAGTTGTGTTTTTGCCTAAATCGAGAATTGGTAAAGGTAGTAAATTGACGTTTAGTTTTGCATTAAAATGCAACGATCTGCCTGCAAATGAAATCCCTTGTGAGTCGTATATAACACTACGGCTACGAAACAGTAATAAATTGTAAGAAAACTAAGTCTTAAAATTACAAAATTACCACGAGAGGATGAAAGGACGAGTAGTCCAGCATCTCTTCCGGACCTGTATCTGGTAACCTGTAGCTTCTACTCTTTCAAGAAATAGGGGCATTGTTCATTTATGTATTTCTATCGAGCCAATAACTTAGGGTTTGGACAGCTATAGGTCTGCCCGAAAGGACCCATGGTACTCCTCTCAAGTTATTTTTTAAATGTCGTATTATGTTACTACGGCGCGCGTCGGGTAGATCTTCTTGTGTAGGATGTAAACGCCTGTTTAGTCGCGTGGGCTGCGTGCTGTCCACGTGGGTAAAATTTGCGACATCTGATTGGCTATTCCTAGACCCTCCTGCGGGATTTTCTGAAACTGTGAATGATCTAAAAATAACTTGAGAGGGACTACCATAGAATTAAGGTCTATGTGAGGGATTAACCCTCTTAACCTTCAACTTCTCTTGTTCCTATTAATATAAGTAGCTGTTTAGAGCGGTTTTCATTTGAGTGTCGAAAAGAAATTGGTTTTGCATCAACTACGCTACATGATTGGCTTAAAAAACTCGCGCCACTTTTTCATCCAATCAGAAGCAAAACCAAAACGAAACATGACTCGCACAAGTTTTCCCGCACTTTACGTCAGCTACATGTAATTACTTTGAGTTTTGATTGGTTCACTGTATTGTTTGTGTTCTTCGTGTTTGACTAGAGTGATTTCTGTGGTTAGGGTTTTACGACACTCAACTGAAAACCTCTCTATTTTGCCAGTTACAGTGCGACTACTCTAACCAAGGCCACCCGACAAAATTTTCTACAAATTTAACGAATGAAAATCGTGGAGGTTAACAATAGTTTTCTAACCAATAATCCAAAATAACTACAGATCTGTTGCCTTTGAGATGTACAGCTTGATTACAAAGTTAATTTGTTGGAAAACTATTGTCAACCTGCGCGATTTTTATTTGATAAATTTGTGGAACTTTTTGTCGTGTGGCCTTGGTTGGAGTAGTAGCACTGTAAACGTTAAGAAGGTATCCACCAGAAGTTCGAGTAACAAATGGACAAAAACTTTGTACCAACATTGTTTACATCGTATTGCAAACTTCTGTGCGACTGTTTAAAATTTCTTCTCAAAACAAACCATTTCTAACAACACCAAATGTCTAAAACAAAGTTTGAAGTTCATATGAAACACTTGAAAGTACTAGTGAAATGAAACTGATGAAATTTTACCTGTGTTTTCACAATTTCTCTGAACTTTGAAATCTATTTTCTCGAGTTCCAAAAGGAACTTATTTTTGGCGTTATTTCAGGCAATTATCTATAGCTTTAACTTTTATAAAATGCAAGAGGAATTTTTATATACGTAACATTATTCTGGTACAAGATGTTTGTCCACTGAAAACTGAAATTGTTCGATTTCATATCGGATTTCGTCTTAAGACCATTTTACAGTGCAGTGTTTTTGCAGTGTTCCAACAAAGGTCACCTAGGCAAATTCTTTGCAAATTGGACAATGTAAAACAATAAAACTGGTCACAGATGAATTGTTTCTGACGGTATGTAGCCACGACTTGCTCAGATTGATAATTGTTTGTCAGAAATCTATTGCTAACATAAACGGTTTTCATTCATAAAATGAACGTTTCAAATTTTTACAGTCGAACTGAAAAACTATTCATTTAGACGTGAAATATTCACAAGAAAAATATATCGTACATTGTGCGTATTCATAAAAGTTTGAGTCTTTGAATAGACGAAAATAATCCTTGCACTAGGTGTATAAATTGTATATCATATTTCTGTGTAATATACTATTTGGGAAATAAGGCTTTCAGTTATAACTAATTTATTGCCAAAAAAAATCTATAACGATCGATGCGAAGCTTACGTTGTACATTTAATTTATATATCATATAAATCAATTAATAATTAATAATAATAATTAAATATCGTAAGAGTTCTTACACTAACCATAAAACACACTTGAAAACTAAATAAGTGATATTTCAGCGTCTAAACGTTTCAATAAATCGTGGTAAAACCGTTGGCATTTAAACCTGTGTCGTGTTGTGCCTGCGTGTTTGCTTTTGTTTCGTTATCTTTGTTTTGTTTGTTCTTCGTTTTTTTCGGAGTTAATAAAAACGTATGTAGCTTTTACAAATCAAACCATAAATGGCTACGTGCATTGCAATGCGTGTAGAAGCAGTTCGTGAAGATGCAATGCGTTTAGATGACAAAAGTACGACATGGGGTTATGCGTTCATGCGTTAATGCGTTCACCTTGGCTTTTAACAAAAATGAAATGTTCAGCCAGGGTTTTGAAATTTGCATAAGGCTAGTTGCTTGGAAAAATACAATCCCCTGCATCCGTCATGTCTACTAAAAGCTTGTTGCTTGTTGTGTAAAAAAGCAATTTGCCAAGAGAAATGAATACTATTAGATATGTAGATTGTGATTGTTAAAATGCTTGTCAACTGATCTAAAATGTAAACTTGATCTCTTTAGTTACACTTATGGTCATATTATTTTGAGTCTTCTTTTCAAAGAAATAAACGCATCTTTCGAGAAGTCTTTCAAGTCTAGACGTACCGAACTTCGTTCTTGGCCTTCAACCAGGGTTCACCAGCCTGCGCCGCGGAGCTTTTTTCCTTGTTTTTATTCAAAACCGAGTTTTATTTTTAGACAGAGAAATAAAACTAAAAACACTAAAAATGTAATAGTTAACCGGGCAAGAAGGTTAGGGCCTAGACCTTCTTTGAAATAGATAATGTGGTCGTGGACGGATATTGTGAGAAACGTTATTTTTTTTTTAAAAATCATTTTTCCATTTATGGTTGACCTTGAAACCTCTCTATAATGTTCTCCAAAATTTATATAATCCTTCGTGATATACTTCGATTGATATGATACAAAGCTAGCGACCTCACGCAAACACACGATCGGCCCGCAAATTATCGACTACGTATTATCCTGCTATTGGATGAAATCCAGTACTGTATATAATTGTATCCATTACTACAAGTGAATACATGAAAGATCACATATTTGAATTAACTGCGGAGAAAGATATAAAGACATGATTGATCATCGCAGATATGAAAAATATGAAGACATCATTGATTATACGATGATAAACCGCGATGATCAATCATATCTTCATACGCCAACTAATCGATCATTTTAGCTAGTGTCTTTTGTTCTTTTTTCAAGTAAAAGTTCATGGAAAATTTGATTCTCGGCGGTAAAGATGTCATGAATATAGGCTTTAATGCATTTTTTTTTGAACGGAAAAAGCAAAGTATGAACATGATAGTCGGACACTGAACAGGGTGGAGTGAGTCGCTTTCACGTCCTATCACACATTTACATCTACGCTGATTTCTCACCATTAATGGCATAATCTCAAACACACTGTTTTGATACACGTGTAGCAAAGCAAGGAGAAAATTTTCTCTCTGTGAATTAAAAAGTGCTTTTATGTGAATAACTGGAAAAATTCCTCGTGCTGCGCTCAACCTAGTGATTTTGTCGATTGCGGAACGATTGGGTCTCACTGACCTGTCATTATCTTTCCCTCAGTTGTTGAAGCGAATAGAGCTCTTCGTTCACTTAAGAGTAATTTATTCGTGGTGAGGAAGACGACTTCAACTCCTGAAGGGTCAGTTGCATAAAACACCTTGTGTTTATCGGTAAGTGCTTGTACTATGGGTCTGGGCACCAGTATCAGAGGGAAGAGTATACGTACGAGTAACTGCAGAGTTGACCTTGGGTTCAACGAGCTTTAAAGAGAGCCCCCGATCAATACCAAGCATTTTGTAAAATGAAGACATTTTGAAGACTTTTGGAGTAAGACGTACACTGGCCTCTTTCTACCATTTTTCACTATTTTCGTTATATTACAGTGTTTTTTTCAGACAGTGGATAGTAGGATAGTCTCAGATCTGCACACGAAATTTAGGGTTAGGGTTATTTATTTCCTTGTTTGAAGGATACTCTGCTCATTGATAATATTATAGCATTCAGTGGTGCAGGTAAACTTTAGAACCCTAATTAGTTCACATTATTCTTGATTGAAAGAGAAAACAACGAATTGATATTGCTGCCCATTTTATGGTTGGTTTTCAGTAGCGCAAGCACAAAAAGAATGAATAAAAACTCACTCTTTAGATCTTGTTCCCACAAGGAGTCAGCATCAGCATGATTTGCATCAGGATCGTCGTTCGGCTCATGTGAATTTTGACGTTTAACCAAGGCCTAAGGAGAAAGAGAGGGTCTGTTGATATACTTGCATCTATCAGATCTATGGTTATTTTATAGCTGTCCTCACTAGTTTATGCTTGTGCCTGTAGGCTACTTTTGAAGGGGTCCTTAATTAATAATAGCTAGCATAATGACCTTTTTTATTAAGGAAAATTATACACTTTATTCATTTCAATTTCATTTTATTCACTTCATTATACAGGTGTCAGTAGACTGATCCGCTGGTAGCGTTCGTCTAATCTAGGCGGATCAGCTATTATCAGAAAACCCATACTCGCTAAGTACTTAAATAAAAAATAATAATACTAACAAACCACTAGAATACGACGGAACTATTTATTTTACTTTTAAAGAATACACGACGTGAAAAGAAGAACGTACATTTAGGCATCAACCATTTTTATCGAGTCGAGTAAAGATATCAACAAGGTCACGAGAGAAGCATTTCTTTAAGACTGCGGCAGTGATTTGGGAATATCAATGTAATCATGATGCAGGTTTAGGATATCAGTCAGAAGGAATTAAGTTTAGTTCTATGCTAAAGGCTTCAACTTAAAGAAAAATACAAAGCTTAGAACTGGAAGAGTTAGTCTATGTACTTAGCAACATGCATGTAAGTTTGAGGACCCTGACTTTCAAGAGAAACTAAAACTGCCTTAATTCGTGAATCTCAAGAATGTTTATTTTCAAGGTCACAAAAAATGTTCAGTTTTGAAGCATTTAAAAAATACTTCAAACTTGACCATCTTACTAACTTCGTCAAGCTCTAACATCCTTTTCTTGGCGCCAAAAAACGTATTGCGACTTAGATTGTAAAGACAGGTATAGCAGACGTTTCCTGCATTCCACTTTCTTTGCGAAAACCGCGTTGTTGAGTCATTCTAGAGAAATACAGAAGATGTGGCTTGTTCCTTTGTGTTGGTGCTACGCACTTGTTTTGAAATACCTTACTACCCATTTTTTGTAAGGTTGATACCCTTTGAGTTAAAAGAAAAAATAAATTAAATAGGAAATTAGAAAAACTAAAACAACTAGAAAAGCTTCTCCTCACGATTTTACTGCCGAATAATTGCACTTGTGATATGCATGACTGATTTTACTACTTGTGTTTCAAGCAATATACCTTGTCATCAGGTTTCTGAAGTGCGACTTAAGATTTTCAAGTGCACTTGAAACTAACTATCTTAGTGGGGTGTGTATGTTATTAGCAACTAAATTTTAACCTTGTTTAGTTAAACCACTTTTAAACATGTTTAACGGGTTGGTGTGAATGGGGTATTAGTCTGTCATTTAAGTTTTTATCACCTAGGTGACTCGCACGTTTCAGTCGAAATTGCTCAAACTAGTTGGAGTAAACAAAATCCTTGTTTCCTAAATTTTTATTTGTGCAGAGACTTATTCTCTTCCGCTTCATTATAATTCTGCACGCTCACGTACTGAGTATCTAACCCTAACCCTAACAATAACCACAAAACAAAGAAAAACTTCACAAGGTAAACCCATTTCAAGAGTCCAACGTCCAAACTGAAATGTGCTCACGAAACATAAAATATTGTCTACATAGGTGCTAACAGAAATTTTTGCCCAGCGAAATAAAAATTCAGATCCTTTTTATTAATTTGAGCTTATGTAAAGTGTGACAAAAACATTACGCTTACGTGTTACCTATTGTCAATGTTTTTCAATTCGGCATGGTGAAAGCCCTCGTGCAGCACCAACAATTTTAATAGCGATTTTTGCCTTCGGCGTACGGACCAATCTTTTCATATACTGGGAAAAAAACATACAAAATTTTAATTAGTCATTAAAGAGGAACTAATTCGTGCATAAATTTTGTGGAGGAAAACATTCGTGACTGAAGACAAATTGAATTTGCAGTTTGAAAGTGTAAGCGTTTATAAGTTGTATAGCATTTAGAACTGGGACTTTCTGCGAAATAAAGTTCACGATACAATATTTGGTGCTGTTTTCTATTGCTAAGTCGTGTCTCTACGTAATTTGAGAGATATTTGTTCAATATATCCACTTTACAAGCAGGGTAGGAACAAGCACGAAAGTTGATTGTCTTTCAGCGTTCGACTTGCTTTGGAATGTACTCAAATGTTAACACTAAAACGGCTAGTGCAGGAATAGTGCACGAATGAGAACGGTTCGGTACAATGATACTGCACTTACCTTGTTTCTTAACGGAATAAACAGCTACACAAAATAAAGTATTATTTTGAAATTGCCGCCAATAGCCCTTTTCACGGTTAGAATGTAATCCAACGTGTGTGCGAGGCAATTTCGGGCTAAAACTACAAAATAGCCCGAAATTGCCTCACATACGTGCTAGATTATATTGTGATGCAAATGAGAAAAGATAACCGTGAAAAGGGCTATTAGGCAGAGTGCCACGGTTCTGCGCATCCCAAAGCCTCATACCCAAAGCCCGCGTCCCTTCGGGAACACGGGAGCTTGCGAGCACTGGGAACAAGGTTGCGTGAGTTACGAACAACAACATGGTTAATTAAACAATCAGACTATAATCTGGGACGGCAGAAGAACTGATGCCCAAATTCCGCGGAAGATATCGGAGCGGAGCTCCTGAGCCTCCAGAAAATTTTTGTCACGCGATTTCCCTTACGACAAGCGTACGTGCGTCCGTCCGTACATACGCACGTGCGTGCGTACTGCGCGTGGGATAGCTAAACCACATACCTTAAGACACCATTCAACAACAAACTTAATACACCAGCAGGTTGCCTTTGACTTTCCTTGTTTGGCGCCACCTTTAGCCATGTTAACGAAATAAAGCCTTTCGCCTTTATGAAAATCCTATTCTCTGTAAACAGTATGCAAATAAGCGAGGAGTTTTGTTCTTTGACGGGGGTTTCCATATAAATGTGTTCGTTTGAATGGATTACATAAAAAGTTAACTTGACCTGCACTTTTGATCTTAAATGGGTAAAATGAGAGAATAAATTCCAAAACAAACGTGCAGCTTGTGCAGCTTATTCCAGCATAATATTAATTTACAAGAAAAGAAAAGAAAAAAAGGTAAAACAGAAAAGCTAGCTTAGATGTACAATGGCTGATTTTGTACGATCCGACCGGGTCATGCAAATGGCCTATTCTGGTATTGAGATCAACGTGATGTGCACTATATGAAAACACTATCTGTTCTCTTGGTGACCCACACAGACCTAAAAAAACGAGGTTCGAAACTACAATTGTAGGCATTATGTACTAGACACCCAAAATCACTGTCGAGACTCTTCAACAAGCCATTTCTAAGTTGCCTTTTCCTTTTTTTGTTTTCAAACAAATCCTGGTGGACTGTTGGAAAACATTTGAAAGGGAAACGAGCTTGACTTGCACGTTTATTGTCTTGCAACTGACCTAACTTTATTTTCATACGAAAGGCTGTGCGGCAGAAATCGTTTTAAAATTTCACAAGGCGACACGGAAATTGAATGTCAGTGTCAGGGTTACATGCATTCTTTGCGTTGTTTTTTTTCTTTTTTTGCAAACGAATACACTGGAGTGCTCTCTATAGCACATCAATTAGCAACAGCAGCATTAACCATAGAGCTGAAGACGGAGATTTTTTTCAGTTTTATTCTCTAAATGAGAGTAACTTTTTTGTCCAACATGTGTTTAGAAGACAACGATAAAAACCTTTATACTGCGATGTTACATGAATTCGCAGACATGGCATCACTGACAAGTCGAATTCCAATCTTTTCGACAAAAGCAGCGTAATTTTTGATAATCGGCGAGTTGCAGTTCTTTTCCTCGGCTTCTCTGCTGTAGCATGCAAACCACTGGGCCGAATCTCCACAAATACGTTGGTCTTGCTTCATCAAATCCAGGAACGTTTTACTACACATGGTACGAACTTCGACAACACACGGGTCGAATGAGTCTCCGAGGCCTGAAAAACAAACAAAAAGAATATTCTAACGACCACCATCCTCAGCTATACCGTTTATAAAGGAACCAGTGATGGCGAAAGACTGTGCATTTATAATGTGTTCGTTTAAAAACTCTCTTCTCCTTCAAAACGTTGTAAACGTATTCACAACAAGCAACCAACGCCATGGTTACAGCACAAGGGAAGCACACTCCTTTCGTCTTCCATTATGGGAACTAATATCCTGCAATTCTCTGTTTTCTATCGTGGTCCAAAATAACTCTCTTCCTCTCTCTTGAGATCACTGGCTCTTTATCTCTTGTATATTTAGGAAAAAAATTAAAACATCTATTATCAGCAATTACTAATTCTGTTAAGCGTAGAAATATGGCTTGTCAATACACCATTTACTATAATGTATAGTTTTAGTCATCTTGTATTTCTTGGGAGGGAGTTTACAAGCCCCGTGGCTGTTATTAGGTTCCCATTTTTTCCTTATTTTTTTGCATACTTATAAAAGTTTTAATTTCTTTGTATCTTTTTATGGAAAATAAAAAAAGCACATAAAATAACAATTATTAATTGGATTAATTAGTTGTCCATTGTTAACCGTTCCTTACCATAGTTGTCTACCAGTGTGTGCTCCTTGGCAACGTCTGCGTATAAAAAGTTTGAATTGAACCTCAGAAATATGGTTAGGTATGGTAAATTGATACTATGTTTGTATTAAGTTTCTTTTCCCTCCTACTAAATATTTTAATTGAACAGTTTATGATGCATATGCACAGGCTTACAATTAGTGTGGCTGTTTCTGGTTTTATTTTTATTTTTTTTATTTAGCAATTTAGCGAGTATAAAGCACATTTATGGGCTATATGTTTTGAATCTCCTTTAGAAGATCTTAATTTACCCATGAACTACAACTACGACATCGCCCAATCTGACTTGTACGGGAAGAAATTATCTCCGATATTCACTTCCTTCACTATGAGCTCGCGGTCCTCGAGAGAAAAGTAAGGCCTAATAAGGATCCAATATCAGGTATATGAAGCTGGGACATTCAATTCTGAGCAATAATATTTTAGTTCCGTTTACCTGTGTTTTCAACACAATCCTTGAGGCTTTTGTAGTTCACTTCTGAGCAGATTTTAAGTTTGGCTTCTAACATTGCTTCTTGCAAAATCCAGAGGCGAAAGCGGTTTATTGATGGCCCTTTGCACGAAGGATTCTTGACAAAGCATGATACGACGTCCTGCGATTCAACGAGAAATTCACAATAAATAACCAAGTGAGTAGTTTTCATATGGCTAGTCTATATCCGATAGAGCTGAAACTTGAAATGTCAATTTTGTAGAAGCTAGAAGTAATGTGACGAATGAAGAGGTAGAAAAGAAGGCCAAAGAGTGAATAAAATCACAGTGAAAAGTAAGAAAAGCTAACACGGTCCAGGAATAGGCCAACTGTGAAGGCCATGTACATCAACTTGAAGGGTAATTTGTTGACTACATCAAGGAGTAGGTTAATTCAAAAACTTAAAGCAAGCTATTCGTAGAATTACTTGATATACCTGGAGACGTGAGCAATGTTGTTCGGGATTGGGGTTACCTCTGAGAATTCCCATGTAGTTAGAAATACAGCCCTGAATCACTTCGATCTCACAATTCTCTTCTCCTTTGGCAGAAAACAAGAAGGACAGGAAGACGGACAGAAAGAGCAAGCCAGTGGACCTCACAATGCTCATGATGGCTTTCTTGGTAAACTGTAGAAATTCAAAAGACAAATTGTTGTTGCAAAATCCCGTAACGGAGTCTACTCAACTCCAGTGGCTTGGTCTCGTTCGTTGTCTCGCTGCAGCGACTTGTAGAGAAAAACTGACTGGAAAATAGATAGGTAAATTGGCCAAGGGACTAACTGCGTAGCAATTATATATTTCACTGAGATGAGGTTAAGTCTTAAACTGGTGTGATTTTTCAGTGTCAAGTTATTGATTGACAAAAAGGCAACCAAATTTTCCGAAAGGTTTGCATCAGAAGTCTGCGGACACCAGTAATTAAAAAGAATTTTTAGTCAATAATTTGTCTTTTGTTGTTGTCTTACTATCGTAATCATCAGTCTGGAAGATATTGGCGATAGAGCTACTTCGTAAATATATAATGTAAATATAAACAGTCTTAAAAATGAACCACATATTATGAAACAGAGAAGACACTGCACGAGTGATTAGCCATATGCCATTATTCTATTGAAAGAAAAATTTGTTTGCGATAAAGAGCATACTTTTCCGATTGGTAGTAAGTCATTTGTTGAAATAATTTGATTATATTACCAACACCCAGAAAGGAGAATATACAACGATAAGATATTTAGAAGCCAATGACGCTGTGATGCTTTTCCTCCCTGAATGTAACAGTGTATTGAAACAAGGTATCTGTAACAATTAAGCTATAGAGCACTTTTTCCGTGTTAATATAGCCTTATCTAAACACCAGGAGGGCTGGGAGAATTCGAGACAGTTATCCAAACCCGAGACGCAGTCGAGGGTTTGCATAACTTTCGAGAATTCTCCCAACCTCCGATTGTTTAGATGAGGCTATATAAACACGGAGAAAGGGCTCCATTGCTTTTATAAAAGAATTCCGGCACAAAAATACGCGCGAATCTAAAATGTCACAACCGTGTTTACATACTCTCATTTAAACACACCTATCGAGCAATGAGAGCGCGCGTAGTGGCTTAGTTATTTTATAATGAGAAATAGAGAACGCTTTTCGTGATCCATAAGCTATGTTAACGCGGGTGGCTGTTTAGGTGAATGAGAGGAGTACCTTTAAGTCCGTGAAAATAAGGCCGGAAAGAAATTTTTTTAAGAGCACAAAATAAACAGGAAACGTGATATCCCACGCACTCCTTTGAGACAATTCCAGTGTTATTGGAAACGTCGCCTGGAAAGTTTAAGTTGTATAAACGCTTAAGCAAATTACTAGTTGCAACCTTGTTTCTCTTAATTGGGCGAAGACACTTTGAAGAAGAAAATGTTTTGTTATGACCTGCTGTTAATTTCAGCGGTGGATTAACAACGTGTTGTTCGCTTCATCAGTACTGTTTACAAACGAGCTCAAAGTTAAACGCAGTACTAACATATTTATAACATGCCGTTTTCTTATTTAAAGTCGAATGGAATTGTATACACGCCTTTTACAGCTGTTTTAGTAGTGGTTAACTATAATGTATTGGAAAAAACAAAATCATGGTCCGTTTCAGTTGATGCTTGCCCAAGATTGAAATTTTCTCGATTGGTCAGGACAAATTTTTTTGCCCTTGGATTAGTAGCAAAAATATGGCAAAACCACGATGGTGACGCCAACAGAACCGTTACCAAACAAAAGGCATGAGCAGAGAAATGGCTATGCACGTGCGTTATAAATCTTTGTACATTTTGTAACCGTCCTCTGCAAAACAACAACGTGAAATGACCAAGTTCTGAGGGTTTTGGACAACGTGAGCCAAGGCGTCTAATTTGCGTCGTAACTTGGATCGCCGTCTTGATTGCTTAAGCAGTCCCAGCAGGTATATCTCAAAGACATGTAGAGGACATGTCTTCAGAAACAATTAGACTTGGCCTGTGCCATAACCAACTAATCCTCCCTGTCTTTATGATAATGAAAATTAAGATTTTAAATTTTCAGTTTTTAAGTGTGGAGCAAAACAAATCAAGAATAGCCGAACATATCTTGAACTGTCGTTCAATTCTCTTGAAGTTTTCGCTGATCGCCTCGCTAAATTCTTGAATGGAGAGTTTTCGAGAACCGAGTTGAAAACATTTCACCCAGCTGTGGTCAGTCTCACAGCTCACAAACTGACCTTGGCTGAACTTAGAACGCGATTTTGTGACTGCCTTGGGTATAAAAGTACAAGGGAGTAACAAATGTACCTT
>OZ026595.1:31869553-31877053 GCA_964020085.1 Micromussa lordhowensis
GTAGTAATCAGCCACTACAAGTTGCTGGCACATTTACTGCAGAAGTTTGTGTTGGAGAGAGAGTGGGGTTGAATTCGTTGTTATTGAGAATAAGGGACAGGCCCTTCTAGGGCGAGAAACGGCCATTGCTTTAGGAGTTCTAAAGCTGGGAACCCCAGTTCAAGTTAACTCACTAGAAGCATCGACTGACGGGGTCAAAGGGGCATCTAGTGTTTTAGACAAATTTCCAGGATGCTGTGAAGGTATTGGCAAGCTAAAGGATTTTCAGTTAAAGATTCCAATTGATCCAGAGGTGCAAGCTGTAGCACAACCCATTAGGCGAGTTCCTTACCACCTACGTGATAAGTTGAGTGACAAACTGGACGAACTTGTCAAACTTGACATTATCGAGAAAGTGAGTGGACCAAGTTCATGGGTATCACCTGTGGTAGTGTTGCCAAAGCCCTCAGGTGACATCCGTTTGTGTGTAGATATGCGACAGGCAAACATGGCAGTGAAACGAGAACGTTACCCAATACCCACCATCGATGAACTTTTACAAGATTTGAAACAGGGCAAGTTCTTCAGCAAGTTGAACCTTAACTCTGCCTATCATCAAATAGAGTTATCAGCTGAATCCAGAGATATTACCACATTTGGTACTCACTAAGGACTGTACCGGTACAAATGACTCATGTTCGGTATCAGTTGCGCACCTGAGATGTGCCAGAAGGTACTTGGCCAAGTCCTGCAAGAATGCGATGGAGTCCACAACATTCTTGATGATGTGATAGTTCATGCACCCACTGAAGAGGAACATGACAAGAGATTTGAGAATGTGATCAGAGTATTGAGTAGCAAGGGGTTGACGTTGAATCGTGACAAGTGTCTTTTTAAGATGTCACATTTGGTATTTATGGATCATATGTTGTAAGCACGTGGGATTGGTCCGGCAGATGTTAAAGTGAAGGCTGTTGCTGATGCCTGTGAACCGGCGAATGCTGCTGAAGTGAGAAGTTTTCTTAGGCTGGTCAATTTTACCGCACGTTTCATTCCTGACCTGGCAACAGTATCCGCACCTCTCCGCCAGCTTACAAACAATGGAGAACCTTTTGTGTGGGGCCGGATCAACAGCAATCATTTGACGAGTTGAAGAAACGACTGTCTAATGCAGAGACACTTGGATATTTTGACAAGAATGCCCCAACTAAGGTGATCGCAGATGCAAGCCCTGTAGGCTTAGGAGCTGTATTAGTACAACAGCAAGGTGAAGAGCTACGCGTTATTAGCTATGCAAGCCGAAGCCTGTCAGATACAGAACGCCGATATTCTCAGACCGAGAAAGAAGCTTTAGCAATAGTGTGGTCCTGCGAAAGATTTCACACGTATTTGTACGGATGCAACCCTATAGACTTATAGTGAAGTACATTTCAGGGCCCAAGAACATTGCAGATTCATTGTCACGTCTCCTTCGTCCAGTACCACAGTCAACCGTCGAGAACGAAACAGAAGAGTATGTGAAGTGGGTAGCTCAAGAATCAACACCTGTTGCCTTGACAACTCGTGAAATTAAGAGAGCATCTGAACATGACCCAGAGCTGAAAAGTGTACGAGAATGTCTTTTGAATGGAAGATGGCATGCTATGGAATTCAAGGAGTACCTGCCAGTGCGAGGTGAATTAAGTGCAATTGGAAAGCTTGTTCTTCGTGGAACTCGAATTGTGTTACCAAAGCAACTTCGCTGTCAAGCGCTGAAGTTAGCACATGAAGGTCATCCTGGAATTCTGGCAATGAAGCAAAGCTTGCGCACCAAAGTGTGGTGACCAGGCATTGACAAAGAGGCGGAAGGAGTTTGTAAGACCTGTCATGGCTGTCAGTTAGTTTCACAACCGCTTAAACCAGAACCGATGGTACGTACGGAGTTGCCCTCTGCGCCATGGCAACATCTAGCGGCTGACTTATTGGGTCCACTGCCCTCCGGTGATTATGTCTTTGTCGTGCTGGACTATTACAGTCGATTCTTTGAAATGGAATTCACCAAATCTACTACATCTGAGAAGATTGTATCAATGCTGTCCAAGATTTTCGTCAATCATGGCCTTCCTTTGTCTCTCAGAACGGATAATGGGCCGCAGTTTGTCAGTGACTATTTCGAGAAGTACTTAGAAGAGAATGGAATTGAGCACCGGCGAACAACATCCCTATGGCCACAGGCAAATGGTGAAATTGAAAGACAAAACCGCAGTATCGTTAAACGCCTCCGTATTGCCCAAGCAGAAGGTCGTAATTGAAGATCAGAGATGGACGACTTCTTAATGATGTATCGTAGTGCACCTCATTCTACAACTGGGGTTAGCCCTGCGGAATTGTAGTTTGGCAGACGCATCAGGACCACAGTACCCCAACTGCAAGAGTTCGCTGTTGAATATGAAGTCAGAGACCGTGACAGTGAAAGGAAAGAGAAAGGGAAGGTGTATGCGGACTGCAAAAGAAACGCGCAAGAAAGCAAGATTCAAGAAGGGGATAAGGTGTTGTTAAGACAGGAGAAAGAAAACAAACTGTCAACGACATATAAACAATCTCCATTTACAGTTGTTCAGAAGAATGGTAATAGTGTTTTTGTTGAGGCCGATGGTGTACAGTTACCGCCGCAATGTGACCCAGGTGAAAAGGTATCTCGAGCGAGATAATGTACCCCAAGCCAGTAATTCACCAGATACCACAGAGGCACTGACACAAAGTTCACCAAGCCTAGAGTTGAGAGAGTCTGTGAAAGACCCTCCTGGAATGAGAAGTGGGGAAAACCTACTGGAGCGCAAACCATCAGATGATGCTACTACTTGGCAATGTGATTCTACGTCCACCTTACGTCCATCAAGAGTCAGACGACTACCGTCTAGATTTCAGGGCTATGTTATAGGCTGTGTTCAGCTGGTCCCGGAGCAGAACTCTTACACCTAGATGTGAACAGTACCCCAACTGCAAGAGTTCGCTGTTGAATATGAAGTCAGAGACCGTGACAGTGAAAGGAAAGAGAAAGGGAAGGTGTATGCGGACTGCAAAAGAAACGCGCAAGAAAGCAAGATTCAAGAAGGGGATAAGGTGTTGTTAAGACAGGAGAAAGAAAACAAACTGTCAACGACATATAAACAATCTCCATTTACAGTTGTTCAGAAGAATGGTAATAGTGTTTTTGTTGAGGCCGATGGTGTACAGTTACCGCCGCAATGTGACCCAGGTGAAAAGGTATCTCGAGCGAGATAATGTACCCCAAGCCAGTAATTCACCAGATACCACAGAGGCACTGACACAAAGTTCACCAAGCCTAGAGTTGAGAGAGTCTGTGAAAGACCCTCCTGGAATGAGAAGTGGGGAAAACCTACTGGAGCGCAAACCATCAGATGATGCTACTACTTGGCAATGTGATTCTACGTCCACCTTACGTCCATCAAGAGTCAGACGACTACCGTCTAGATTTCAGGGCTATGTTATAGGCTGTGTTCAGCTGGTCCCGGAGCAGAACTCTTACACCTAGATGTGAACTTAACTTGAACTGTTGTTGGGTTTATGCCAGTTTGAAGTGTTCAAGCGCTGTTAGGATTTTCATAAAACATTCAGAGACATTTGCATGCATATAGAATTGATCAGGTTTATTCTGTTTTGTTTTTCCTTCAACCGGACGAGTAATTCAAAGAAGGGAGGAATGTAGTGTTTGTCAATGTAGTTCTACCCTCCCCACCCCCGTGTTTTATATATCGCAAGCATGCGTGTTACGATGTGAAGATTGAGATTGCACGTGTTCGACTCTGGAAATGAAGTTGTTTTGTTGTAGTCTTCGTAGTTGGTTAAATCCGTAAATACACTACATGAAGAGTACTGTTCTATACAATATTTTGACTTGTTTTGATAAAAAAAAAATTAGAATTACGGTTAATCAACATTTCGATGTATGAAACATCATTCTCAAGATTGAGGTCGTTTGTGCTAATGTAAAAGTTGTCATAAGAGTTGAAGATTTTGAATATATAATGAGCGCATTCCACAGTGCTTGATGTTATGTAAATATTTTAGTTAAGCATCGGTGAATAACTTCACGCCAACTGTACATTGAATGATGGTTTTTGTTCTATTATGAGTAACGTTTCGTAGAACAAACAGTCCAGTTTATTCCGCTACTTTTTTAGGACGGCGAAATTGTCTGCAACAGACGGTCGTTGGACTCCATGTTGTAGCTTCATATGCTTGCCAATTGAAGATCTTGAGTTGGTGTCTTCGTTGATGCGCTGAAAAAGGTGTCGATCAGTAAACCAACATAGTCCATTTCGTATAGACCACATTTAAATTGATAAACAACGTATTGTTCGTCAATGATCTTCGGTTTTGGTTCACGGGTTTTGATGATTTCACCTATTTTCTTGCTCGTAAAAATAGGTTGTAAGGAGACACCGATTTTCGAACTGAGGTCTTGCAGTTGTCTCCTTTGTGCAGCGCTCTGCCGCGCTCTAGCTAATGAAAGGGATTGAAAACATAACCGTTGGGTAGAGTCATTGTTCCTGCCCGTATCACTCTGTACATAATTGTCCGTAGCAACATTACTAATAAATTGGTTTACCTGGTCTAGATCAATCGCGATGGGTAAAGAAGGCTTGAGAACGTTAACTTTAAGGCCTCGCATTCGTCGATGAAGTGTTTCCAGTTAGACGAAAGTCCCTTTTTGTAGCGTTGATCAGCGTGGCTATGAAAGTGTATTAGAAGGTCAGTGTTGTTGGTTTCTTATAAACGCTGGTTTCCAGTTTAGTTCCGTTTTTGATAATATTCATACCAAGAAAAGGAAGTTTGCTGTTAGAGGCCAATTCCATAGTGACCTTTAGCGCAAGATGTTTTGAGTTGAGGACATCAAGAAAAGCATGGGCTTCCGCGGTGTTATAGGCATGATCGCGAACGTGTCATCGTGTCATCGCTTCTAGAAATTTGGGATTTGGGATTGTGGCTTCTTCCTGAAGCTTTTGTTCCATGATCCAGCGATCACATAACGGCGTTTGCAAGTAGAGGTACAAGGGAAGAGCCCATGGCGACGCCGCCGATCGGCTCAGATGATTTCGCATCGAATTGGAAAAGCCGGTTCTTTACGCTGACACTCAGAAGCTCAATGAGGTCTTATGCGTGTTGTTAAACCAGTTGTTTTCGAAAGCGTTGTTGGCAAGAATTTGGATTGCTTCGTCGACAGGGATATTTATAGACAGTGCTGTGACGTCGTAAGAAACGAAGACGTCACCTTCATATGCAAGCTTGTGCTGAATTTTCTCAGCAAACACGAAGATGTCATCCACTGTGTGGATTTTGACTTGGCAATGTAATATGATGGTAGGATCGGGAGAAATAACATGTTCATAGCACCTGCAATTACTCTAAACGTAACAAGTTAACACTGTGGGTTTTATATCATAGAAATTCATTAATTTTTTTCAGGAATATAATATATGAAAACGAATCCATGAAAAAATATTTAATATAAATCACTTACTGGAAGTCCGCAAGTAGTTATAGAAGCGTTTGGCTATTGCTATAATCGACGACAACAAAGAAAAGAAAAAAAAAACATTAATTAGTAAAAATTAACTATCACCTAACGAGCACTGTACCAGACCATGTAGGAATTTTGAGGATCGCTCATGAGGGAATGATCACGCTAGCTTGGAGACCTCGCGGCAAAGACTTATCCAGTTTTCTTCAGTTTTAAGAGAAGAGGCTACGTATTTAGTCAGTGCTAAAAACTTGCTACTTAATGATCAAAATTCATAGGCCGCTGTTTAATTCCAATTGCGCCTCAGCAACATTTCTAACGGACAGAAATAAGGCCATGTTCTTCAGTTGGCAATCAGCTTTCCTCAGTGTCACCTTAGTCTTCTGCTGTCGACAGAATGGAATAACCTAGCCCCTTAAGGATGAGCTCCGGCCTCAAGAGTCCTCATGGGCCCGATAAGGATTAGTAGTAGTTAAGGATGAGCTAAAAACCTCGACAAACGCAACATTGTCTTAAGGGAGTTCTTGGCTTATTTTTTACTTCAATTCTGTCAAAGGCCTTACCATAACTGGAGTCCGCAGTTGAATTTGGTCTGGTTTGTTCTACCTTGCCGTTTTAACAGTTAAAAGAGGCCTGTTTTCGGCATTTCAAAGTAGCAAGTTTCTTTGGACCTTATTGGCGCGCAACAATGGGATCTCCACATTAAAAAAATTTCCCCTCAGTCAATAGAAAGTAAGGGGATATCGATTACGAATAAGTTGGGGGAAATTCGGGATTTCTAATACGACAGAGCAACAGCTTTTCTCCAGCTACAGAATTTAACGACAATAAAAACTACGTTTGCCATACCATTCGACCACGGACACGACTAATACGGACCGTGCTCAGTTTGCTCACATCTGAAGTCCCTGTTCGGTCATATTGATGGAGTTCATTCATATATAATCAGTATTAAAAGTAAAATTCATTCGAGAACTTGTACTTACAATAATCAGACAATGTACTGTAGAAGTCTTGCAGTCTCAGATCATCAATTTTACACAAGTCAAGATACTTCTCCAGTGTACGAACCATTAAAACCCATCCTCTCCAGCGTTTAATCATGCTATCCTGCGTGCATCCAGGGTTTTGTGACCAAAAGCAGCTAAATACATCCTGCAGTGAGCGAAGTGATAAGTTTTTAAAGGAACGTTTGGACTGCATTGACGGGCAAGTAAACACTTAGCTAGTCATCACATAGTTAATAGAGGGAAATGGTTAAGATAAACAAAGCAAGCAAATAATGTTAAGATTTATGTTGGAAGGTCCTTGACCCTGCACATCTTTTGTTTTATGCTCTGATTATGCACGAATCACATAATCGTTGGTTAGTTGTATGAGCACACATCACCACCTTTTGGTGTTTTGCCAGGTTTTGTGCAGGGTCAGCTCCTAAAATAGCAAACAAAAACATAAAACAAAGAACTTTGCCAGGTCTCATAACCATTAGTTCATAAAGGTAAGTAAATTGCGAAACAAACCTTTCGAGCGTTTGTTCGTAGTAAAAAAAAGTGACTTAGAGCTAACCCTGGAAACGTCGGAGACATGAGGCAGTTTATCTACTTTTACTTCTCATTGATATATGCTGCCTGCTACAGTGTCAGCGTGCGATAAGTTTTTGCTCCTTTTCAAATTGATACCAAAAATAACAAAAGCTGACGTTAGCTATTACATTAAATACTTTACAGAGTAGTTTAATGTACATGCATGAGGCTTATGGACCTAGATGTACTTATTTATCAACAACTAAAGCAAAAAAAAAAAAGCACAAAAACCGCAGCAACAACAAATAACAGCAGCAACAACAGAAGCCCCTGACACCAGATACCTCGACGCCCGACAATTCTATAATTATTTATTTCCTCTTTTATGAACCACAATAAAATGTGGGGCCAGAAACCTTAAATAATACAGACAGTTGTAATTTACAGTGACAGTTACATTGTCTAAATTGCAAT
>OZ026595.1:31892053-31964553 GCA_964020085.1 Micromussa lordhowensis
ATAATGAACGCGAACTCAGAATAGCCAAGACGTGCGCAACCTTCTTAGCGATATCTACGTGGTGTTGCCCACCAACTCGTGTCAAAGATCCTTCGTGCACGAAAACACGGAATCATTTGATGTGACATTCTATATCCTAAATGCACTCTAAAATCATTTCTCCAAATGATTGCTTCACTTTCATACAATGCATCAGGAGATCGTTTACGTGGTTCGTCTACGGAAAGCAGACAGATGACTACAAGCGGTTTGCTGGTAGCATCTCAAGTTGGACAACGAATGTAAAATGTAACGTCATTATAAGACGGCCCTTCGATGCAGCCATAAGCTGCATAATCCTAACGTGATAACGTCTAGCCTCTGTCATCTTTCCCGAAGATGATATATTACGTATCTTCGCCTTCAATATTTGTTGGCATGTTTGTTTTCTTTTCCTTACTAAAGTTTTACATCAGAATCCTATGTAATGAAAAATTCACTGTGTGTAATTGTTAAGTACCAGTAGCTGTGCCATCTCCCATTTCTGAAGTTCAAAAGAGAGGTTTTTATGCGCTATTATCTGAAACAGACGATCAATTTCAAATGTATTTTAAATTGAGGAGATACTTGCATGTGTTTGGAGAGTTCGAGGCATTCCTTAAGAAATTCGCTACGGTCACTGGTAGGGATTCCAAAGCATTTCCCGTCCTCTTGAATCTCAGCCCTTTTTGAAACTCTACCCATCACAATGAAAGAAGAATGAAAGAAAATGTTATTATCTTTAACTGGAAAGCATCTAGGCAAATAGGGTTATTAAGTTTCCTCTTTTTCATAATTTATTTGACTTTTAATTTCCCGGCAATCAGTCTCTGTGGTAAGTTTAATACCGATTTGACCGTCTCATGGGATTCAAAGAAATATTTGATTATCTAAGTTTGAATTAAGCCGCTGAGCCGCATTCGACTGCGCGTCAAGCTGTTTTATGAATTTAACAATTCAATTACTCTTTTGTAGTTGTTCAACAAAGATTTTCATCAGTCTCCCTGAGAATAATTTGTAAATCAATACAACGACATTTTTATCTTTTTTTCCCACTCTCTGACACCGCTTTCTTTATGCGTGCAACAGAAATTGAATGTTAATTGGATAATCATTACGTCAGCAAAGCCGATTATCTTTTTGCCTCTAGGTCTCCTGTATCAACGATCGCTGACTTAAGAGGAGATCATGTTCGTTATTTATTTTCTGATCTTATCTGATTTAAGAGATTTTAAAATTACTTCATTGAGCCACAGCATTGGTTAATACGCCCTACGGCTACACTACAATGTTATCCGAGACATGAATCATTCAAGAGAAGTTTATAAAGATTATATCAATACTTTTGAGTTATCCATATTTACTGACTTATTTCCCGGCTTGAGAGACTTACAGCCACGGTTTCCTCATTGGGAAGTGTGAAAAATTGAAATAGGCGGAATTATCTTTGAAAAAAAATCAGAACTTATGACCCCTCTATTGGGAAAATCAACTGGATTAATTAAGGACTGTATCTTTAATAAACACAAAACGTATTTTCTATTTACAAAACGGTAATCATGTTTATTTTCACGGTATTAAGCTCATGAGAGGTCAGTTGTTTCTTTTGTTTTTCAACTCCCTGTGGGCTATGGAAAAGTATTCTTATCGTTAATATAAGGTGTGGTTATAGCCAATTGCCAAATTACTTCAATATATAACATTACGTAGTCTTGAACGATATGCCATTCGCCATGGTCTTTGACATTATCAGTAAGAATGCAATAGTTGAGGAACGTTTCTATTTACACGGAAACATTTGACCTCTCTTTGGGAAATGAGAATCGGATGTCCTCTTAGTGTATCAGTGTCTACAAAAACGCAGAGAATTGAAGTACTCTAACGAATTTTAAAGATCGGGGAGAGAATGGTACATGCAAGACTGAGATTGGATTCTGTGAAATGAAAACCGATAGATTTATAGAGATGTGACGGAAAGCACTTGAAGGAATCAAAATCTTCCCGGCTCACTCAACACTTGCTTAGTCGGTCACAAGGCATTTTACTTGGTATTGGCTTATCAGCTTTGAGCCCTGTATCTCACGCGAGCTGACCAGCTGAAGAATGCTTAGAATGATCTCCTCATCATCCGACTATAAATACAACTTCGCTAGTGGGTTCAACGTCAATTAACAGAGGAGGGTTTGAGCTTGGCCTCTTTGCTCGGTACCTGAAGGCGTCTGTGTCTCGGTAATGAATATCGGATCAATTTACCACGCATCATTCAGCCAACAATCAAGAAGAGACAGCATCTGAAGTCTAACATCCGAGCTTAACTTCGCAATAGGAAGACAATTTCAGACACTTAATTATGCCAACAGAAGCAGTAGTCGCGATCCCTTTGGGATGCCTATCAGTTCTTATCGTGGTCACCAATAGTTGTGTGTGTCTGCTAGTGTACTTGCACGCCAAACTACGGAGCTACACAAATGGATTTGTTGTGTCCCTCGCAGTGTCAGACATTCTCACAGGTGCGCTGCTCTTGCCTTTGTACATCAGCGTACCAGAATTTGTTGGGACGGATTATATTGTGTCGGCAATTTTATTAACTGGAGTTGCCAATGTGTGTGCTGTGACTCTTGACAGGTATCTTGCTATAGCGAAACCATTTATTTACTATGCTGTCATGGTGAGACACTTCGTCAAGTTCATAGTAGGTTCGTGGGTTCTTCCAATGGTTATTTCGATTATTCCTCTTATTTGGGGCTCACATCCTGGATTACCTCATACAATCTACATGTTTTTACTCCAGGGACTTGGTGTTGTTGTTCCATACATTTTTGTCTGCATAGCATACTACCTGATTTTTCACGAAGCGAGGCATATTGTTATGAGGTTGCGAAGAGAAAGTAGCCTTAGTTGGCGCAATCATGAAGACAAAAACAAGAACTCAAACACCGTGGCTTCCGAGGCAAAAGTTGCCAAAATGTTTGCCTTGATTGCAATTTCCTTCATCTTAAGTTGGATGCCAGTCCTATATCTGACTAGTGTTATATCTGGAGTCGATAAACATGAATTAGTAGACAAACTATCTCCACACTGGCTGCTGGATTTCTCACTCTTTACCGTTGCCCTAGGCTCTATGGTCAATCCTGTGGTTTACTCATTTTTCAAGCCTGACTTCCGCAGCATTATCAAGCGAATGCTGCGAAAGCGACCTCAGTGGTCGTCTCTGAAACACAACGAAACCTGTGTGATTGACGTTCCTTTAATTCTGAAAAGACTGGAAAGTGGAAAAGAAGGCAAGGAGACCGATTTATGAATACCGTTGACATAGCGTTCTGAATTCATGAAGACATCAAACTGACATTTTCGGATAGAGAGTCATCTGTAATAAATGAAATCGCTCTATAATGTCTGAGATTACTTCAACATGTCGGAATAAAAGCCTTTATTACTCGCTGGTTTACCTTCACTGATCTCTTCCAGTCAGCTCTCTATTTGCATGCATTGCCAGCGGATTTACGACAGAGCCCGACTAATTGTACTCTGCGAGAAGAGTCGAGACTAGACGAACTGCGGTGCTTGCTAAAACAAACTTAAAGTGGACATATAACCCTTTCTCTATTTTTAAATTGGCAATAGTTGCTAAAATAGTTTGTGTTTACGAAGAATCATTGACGTTTTCTGAGGTATTATCTAGCAGCAATATGATGATGTTATTGAACCGACACATCGCTTAGTGTGAGAGCATAATAACTGCCGTTCTTTCTGTAGTGAAAACAAACGATACATTTTTAGCATAGAGTTTTATAAGAAGTTTTGTCGATGAAGGAAAACACAAGAAACGATCAATCAATAAAGTAAACAAATAACACTTGGAGTGGAATCCGCTGATGTGATTATTTCAACTTGTTGACTGTATGATACGGAAACGCTAGTCTTATCATTCAACACGTCAACTCATTACCTATAAAAACGTGCATTGAACAAATTAGTATTACAATGAACAAATGATTCGATTAAGGTCACAGAGCGCAATTTTACTGTGAGAACTCGTGGAAGAGTTTTTAATGGTGGGATGACGTTTACAAGAAACGACGTGCTCGTTAGTACATTTCTGCAAGGCTATCAAGAAAAACTGAACCTTACGAAGCTATAATGCCTTAAAATGAAGATCGAGATGCCATCATGTCTCTACCACAGATCCCCTACTTTAATATTCTTAATTAAGGAGTGCTAATTGAAATTAGTGGGGGGTTATTGGAATAGGACTGACGGTCAGTTTTTAAAGGAAGGCCACATTCAAAAGAGACACTAACTGAAGAAGCTTATGGAAGGGGGACTGATAAAACTCATCTTTTTTTAAAAAACATAGAAACCTTTAATACAGCATTTTTATGAAGCAAATAGTACTCAAAGTTCAATCACAGCAAAGGTCCATAAATCACCTGGAACGTTTTCCCAGTGTAGATGATAAACGCAGATTTAGGTTCATCGAACTCACTATTTTATCTTGGAAAACAGTTGCAGTAGGCAGTTTAATCTTATGATCCTAAATGATTTTCATTGGCTCGTTTTGCATGCGGGTGGTAAAGGGAGGGAACAATTTAACAAATACCGCGATAAGTGCATTCCCTAATGAAGGGCATGACCGTTGGGTGGGTAAGTTAAAGTGCAAGTCCACCAGTTTTAGTCTGGGCTTGTAACTCGGCAATATGTTTGTCTGGAATTTCGAACAAGGCAAGGCACAAAGAAAGCCTACAAGACTACTGAGTTCATTTTGTTGTAATTTTTTTGTTCCCTTATCCGATTATGTGGTCTGAGTACGAATGCCATTGATAACTCAGCATTTTTCATAAGAATTTTGGACAAAGTCAAGGTTGGGGGACGTGAGATGAGTCATGAATCAAAAGCCTACGTACCCTTTCATACATCAACAAGGCGGCCGCTTCAAGGGTAGACTGAGTGGTAACACTCATTTGCCCTACGTTTTTTGAAATAAAACTGAGAATTCCCTTTTTCCCTAAAGTAGGTGGTATGATTGACTTGACGCTACAACACTTCATCTAGAAAATCGACATCTTCAGTTCAAGCTGCAACCGACGCCAGGCTAATTTCATTTCTGTTCTGTGGCCCAGCTTGTTAACTGATGAGAATGTTATGCTATTTTGCTCTTGCGGTTATTGTTCTGATTGGCGTACGCAAAATACGTTCATTTACGAAATACCATACTTGTAAATTGATAACCTGCCGACAGGAGGAGAAACCCACCTCTTACTTCTGATGAATTCGGTCTAAAGGGAGGTCAATTGTGCGTATTGTATTGTGGCAGAAAGACAGACAGACTGCCTCCCAAACGATTTTAAGATTTAAAGTCAATCAACAGCAGCAGTCATCTGCACAGTTCAGCATCTTAATCGTATGAAAATTACATAAAAAAACGTAACGGACTAAGGGATTGAATCATTCTCCCAAAACGTTTGCTACAGTAACAAGACGTTCAAAGTTTATGCGCCACCGTCTTCCAGCCGAGTATGACTCTATATATTTTCGCAAGTTTTAACTGCCAGATAACATTATAAATAAGTTGCACAGATATACAAGTGCTAGTGAATAATTTCAAGACAAAACAAACAATTTCAAATAAAAAAAAATGACAATGGCATTTTGAGTAATTTCTTTCCGGTCCCAGTGAAATGAGCGAGGCGGCAACCAAATCGAAGTGCAAAAATGCAGCCATAATATTTGTTTCGCTTTTTCAGCGTTACAAGCAACTTAGGTTTCCATGTATAATCATATTTGCTTTTCAAACGCAATAACCACGGCAGGAAATTACTACGTCCGAGCAACAATCACAAAATTATTGCATCAATAATGAATGTGACATTTCGGTTTTCCACTAATTACTCTACAAAGAATGAAATACATTAAGAATTCAAAAAGGAACCGACGCTTTTGTATCAAAATATTCTATTGATTATTGAAGCAAAGATTTTGGTTTAATACATGGCACAGTTTTTGCTATTTCAAGCAGGTGCTGTCCACTTGCCGGCCTACTCAGCGATCAGAGTCTAGATCTTCTGCTCGCAGGCCCTCGATGTGCAATTAATTTCACAAAATGATTCCATTTATCTTTGGAAGTGCAAAGAGCACTGCGAGACTAGAAAAACAGGAAGGCATGACATTAAAGTCTCGTGAGTAAGCTTCCTTTGCTTTTTCCGTCCTCCGGTTCTATCCTGACCACTACATCGGTATCCATTTGTCCGCGTTAGGGCAGAAACTACCATTGGCAAAACACGTGATGAACGCAGCAACAAACAGTTGTTATCATTTGCTAATCGCTCACAAACATCCCTTGTTTGTACTAATCCGACTGCCCAATAGATTCAATAGAGGATTTTGCGACATATCCTTGAAATCTTCAAGATGATTCTCTTTCTTTAGCGGCATTTATTTCAATTTTGTCTTCAATGCACTACCTCTAATTACAAATTAAAGCTCAAGCAGTTCAGCTGCTGTAAAGTGTACATTTGTTAACGAGTTGACCAATCACTTTGGAGCATGGTTTCCAAGAGTGGAACAGAAAATATCGGTACGCATACATCACGAGGCACTCTGGTTTCGTGTGTTGCTTGAAAATGATGACAATGCCTTTTAAAACCGGATAAAAATATGTAAATGAAGTTTATTCTCCTGCTGGTTCCGAGTCAATTATTTCACGACTTATGCAAAACAAGCCTCTTCCTCTGACTAATGAATACGATCTACTTCAGTTACTGTACAACCGGTTCATTCAAACTGGACAAGGCTTTGTATATCTTTAATCAATCTTAATTGCTCTTTAGTATATCTCAAAGCCATGGACAAGAAAGTAAATATTATCCCATATTTATCTGACTGCCTAGCACCGCCAAGTGGTTGGTTGGTTTTCTTTTCCAAAGCGCAATTAAGGTTCATTTCCTATCTCAATGTTGATTGTAGATTGCTCAATAATTGGTTTTCAGGATCGAGAAGCTGCACGGAAAGTCATGCAAAGTATCAAGTACAGAACCAAATATCGGTGAGAGTATTTCAATATTTGAATAATTCTCTTGAGGAAAAAAAAGCCGAGAACTATAAACAACGATATATTTTAGTGGATCCGTGGTGCACTTTGGAAGCTGTCTTTTTATTGCTTTTTAATAAGCTCTCCTGGGACGCAACAAAATATTCATAAAGGAAGATAAAGTAACTGCATTGCAATTAATTTTTCTTTGCGTTCTGCGAGAGAATAGTAAACTAACAAAGATTTCAGGCCAACAACACTGAAGATTCGATTAATACGACTGAACGAAGAACAGCCTGGATAATACCAGTATCTGAGAGCCCAGCAATGGTTTAATTGTGTACAAACTCTGGAACAAATCACATCAATACAAAGCCGAGTAAAGAGCTGATATATTAAACATCTCAACCCAAGGGAAAAGCAATTATTGAAGACAGCGTCGCATCAAAAGCGGCCGACTAGAGCATGGCCGGAACGGAACAGAATATCTATGTGGTGGTTTCTCTCAGCATCCTTTCAGTTTTTATCGTTGTGTCAAACTTCTGCGTTTGTATCTTGGTTTACTTAAAGAAAACTTTACGAACGAACACGAATTGGTTGATGGTATCTCTTGCTGTGTCGGACATATTAACAGGAGGAGTTTTATTGCCTGTGTACCTCATCGAGCCCTATTCGGTTGTCACAGGTTATTTAGTCTGCCTCATATTACTCTGGGGTGTCGCCAACCTATGCGCTGTAACTTACGATCGATATATTGCTATAATTAAGCCACTGGAATACCCTTATCGAGCACCAAAGATTCTCAAAAGAGCTCTTATACTTTCGTGGCTGCTTCCAGGTATTTACTCTTTGCTTCCCTTGTTCTGGGACACGAATCCAGTCCTCAAAATTCATAAAGCTTACATGGTGTGCTTGCAGTTTTTTGGCATCGTCGTACCGTATATCTTTATTACTTTTGCCTACGTGCGAATGTTTAGGCAAGTTCGACGAAGTTTGACAATGAAGAAGAACATGGAATCTATCAGAGTGCACAAGAGTGAACGAAGACGAATATCGTCAGACGCCAAAGTGGCCAAAGTTTTTTCCATAGTTGCTTCAGCTTTCTTACTCTGTTGGCTGCCAATCATCTACATAACAACTGCAGATATTATAAATAGATATGACTTAATCCCCCACGCTCTGTCAATTGTTTCCTTCTTCACCATAGCGACCAGCTCACTAGTGAATCCACTTATGTACGCTTTTCTAAAACCGGATTTCAAGCTGGCTATTCGGACCTGTTTTCGTAGGAGTGCTCGCACTAATAAGGGGTCCACCATTCGAAGTCTTCCATTGGCGTCCTTGACCGCCGTGGGAACAGGAGGCAAATATCAAAATAGATTAACAATTCCATTGGCAAAGACAGAGGAAAACTCATCAAAAGAAAATACAGGTTCCATGGAAAATTCTTCCCAATGTTCAATAAACTGCAAATGAATCATTCCATAAAAGTCACAGTAACAATTATCTACTGCAGGAACATTTCATGTTCTGCTCTCTGTGTCTATTGTGTCAGTCAAGTTTTCCTGGCTTGTATTACCAATATTCAAATATCTGCCAGTTCACTGGCTATTAATCATCGCCTGTGAATGTGTAATCACTGTCAAACGACTCATTCAGTTTACTTATAGCAAAATCGAGAGTCAGTCGTACTACCATTTTATTCGTTGTACTACTTTTGCTATTTTATTCGTTGTTCATGGTTACTTCAACTTGTTCAGTCAAAGAGGTGCAAAAAAACCTTTGTAATATAGTTTTGGCCTTGTATAGCCACAGTAGGAAAAAAAAAAAACGGTTTAAGATTCTCTGAGCTACCAATAGGATAGCGTTTGTAACAACGAGTAACTCGAATTCCGTCGATTCCAGTCTTTTTCAAGTTTGTTTTCATTAAAATTTTGCATTAAATAAAAAAATAAGCTAAAAATAAGGAGTTCTGCGGAGAGTTCCCAGGTAAATTTCTGATTTTTAGAGTTAAAACCGGCATTTAAATGTGTAAAAATAAGATTGATTCGGTATCTGAGGCTTATTCCCTTGATTCGCGAGAGGTCCTTGCGACAAGTTCCGTCTTGACTGACTAAATATTAAGAATTGTAGCATAGAGCCAAATTTTCGTATTTTTTTTAATTGGTAAAAGTGTCTTCTCGTTGCTTTGCCGATCAGGTCATCATTAAGTTTCTGAGGAGATTTTCATATTTTTCGGCCGATGTGATAGTAGAAAAGCGATGGTTTTGGATTGAGTGAAATACTGTCGTTTTCTAATTTTCCGTTCGGCATCTGGTCAAAAGTGCTGCAGTTTCGTCGGCGTTAGCTATAGAGATGTATAAACATTGGTTCCCTGTATTGGAAAATAATAATAACGACATCATTTACAGGTAAACATGACTATTTTATTTTATCTCTCAGTTATTCCTATTTTTATATTTCTTTTTCAATAATTGTTAGTGTGTTCAGACTTTGTCAGATATGAAAATAGAAATGTAAATATTGAGTGGAACATTGCACTGGAAAAACAAACAAACAAACAAATGATTAAGCAAAAAACAAAACGAACAAACAGGTTCAGATGTCTTAATTCCTGTTTCAGTCGTTTCAGATTCAAAGAATAATAATTCGACATTCACTTTGTGGTGCACCCTGCTGGTTGAAAACGATATAATTTCACTAGCATTTGAATCAAACAGGTAGAAATTCAACTTCTTGTATTCTGGTCGAGCACAGAACTTCTTTCTTGAGTTCAGGCTAAACCCCTTTTCGTTAACGTTTGGCTGAAACCATATTTCTTCCAAATGCCCAGGGCTTTACCAGTGTCTACGTTAATTTTCTGGGAGCTTGTTGTGAACTTTCAATGGCAAATGGAGCATATCGGTTGTACGGTCCAGCAACAAAGAACCAGCAGCAGAAGTATGCACGCATTGCGAGCCTATTATGGTTCAGCTTCGAGGGTCTCGTACCGTAAATGACTGCTGAATTGTGTTTCTTATCACAGATGCAGCTTCATCTGTTTGTTAATATAAACATCACAACCACACACTATAATCAAAACAGCCCTTAAAACAGCAGTACATCGACTTATTCTCTTAGATAACGGCTCTTTCTCCTGGTATTGATTTTTTTTGGTGGAGAAAAAGCATTTACAGTGGAATCCCGGTAACTCGAACTCGGATAGCTCGAACTCCCCTGCTAACTGGGACTAAGTCGGCCCATTTCCCTTGGATTTGACCCCAATTTTCAGTCATTTTAACTCGGTTAACTCGAACTCGGATAGCTCGAATTCATCGCTAACTCGAACTAAATTTCGTTTCCCTTGATCGAAATTTACCCCGTTACATGTAACTCGAATTCTGGCTCATGTAACTCACCACGGATGTCATCCCATTACATGTACCTTTTCTTGTCGTGTAATCGGTAAAAACACTCAAAACTAACCTACTGCAATTTGATTTTAATTAGTGCAACCGACTGTTCACATATTTGATAGTCATTTCCCGATCTTACGAGTCATACAGGATCTTTCGCTGTGACAGTGTTACAGTTTCTGACTCGATAAGTTTTATCTGCATTGTACTGTATACTAAAGTGCTAAAAAATCAGTAAACAATCGACCCCGATAACTCGAACCTCCGCTAACTCGAACTGTTTTTCGTTTCCCTTCAGAGTTCGAGTTACCGGGGTTCTACTGTATTTCAAATAGTTTTGTCTATAAAAGCACTTTATCAGGGAAGAGAACATAATTGAGGAAATGTAATGTTCTACTTGCACAAATCCCATGCATAATACACCTCTTTTACCCCCCCCCCCCCCAAATTTTGCATAATCATTGTTTGCAAAGACAAGACATGAAGGTGTCCCAAGAGAAATCGAACATTGCCTATGCAAATTTTTTTGGGGTAAAAGAGGTGTACTATGGGATTGTGCAAGTAGAGAATTCTGCAGATGAAAAACTGGTTTGAGGGGCACCAAAATAACCTGCTTCCGGCCTCTGGTATAAGACGTAAAATGGGAGTGCAGACATAACATTTCTTTTTATTTTCTTAAGTGTTATAAGCATCAGGCGAGGTTGTGATTGCGTTTTTTATTTACTTTAAGAAAGTCACGACATCTGTCCAACTTATTTGCGAGTGAATACGACTCAGTCGAGTAAGAAAAGTTTGAAAAACCCTCAAAAATAAAAAGAACGCCCAATAACTAGATTGCCGAATCATTTTATTCATAATTGATGCGGCAATTCGGTTTTGGATGAATTACTCCAGAAAATTCGAAGCCTGAAACCGCCATTGGCGCAATAACGAGCTCCCCCGGCTCGCAAGAAAATATTCATATAAACTGAGGGTAAACATATTTTGGCATTCATGTCATCTATGCGTTAAGTGAGGGATTATTAAACTAAACAAAGATTCCTAAGATCTAATAAAAGGTTTTAATCAACAAAGACTCAAGGTACAAGGGAAAGCGGACGAGCACTTGGAATATATCAAATCTGAAGCAAACCTCTTCAGGAGAAAGTTGAACACAAAGTTAAATATTTCAAAATCATCGAAAACTCAAGAACAGTGCTATTACAGAAGACAGCGTCGCATCAAAGGCGGCCGACTAGAACATGGCTGGAACGGACATACATGTATATCTGGTAGTTTCTCTCAGCATCCTTTCAATTTTTATCGTTTTATCAAACTTCTGCGTTTGTATCTTAGTTTACTTAAAGAAATCTTTACGAACGACCACGAATTGGTTGATGGTGTCTCTTGCTGTGTCGGACATATTAACAGGAGGAGTTTTACTGCCTGTGTTCCTCATTAAGCCCACTTCGGTTGTCACAAGTTACTTAATATGCATTATATTACTCTCTGGTGTTGCTAACCTATGTGCGGTGACTTACGAACGATATGTTGCTGTTATGAAACCCTTGGAATACCCGTTTAGGGCACCAAAGATTCTCAAAAGAGCTCTGATACTTTCCTGGCTGCTTCCAATCATTTACTCCTTGCTTCCATTATTCTGGGACACGAATACAGTCCTCAAAATTCATAAAGCTTACATGGTGTGCTTGCAGTTTTTTGGCATCGTTGTACCTTACATCTTCCTTACTTTTGCCTACGTCCGAATATTCAAGCAAGTTCGACGAAGTTTGGCAATGAAGAAAGATCTGAAATCTTTCAGAGTGCACAGGAATAAAAGGAAACAAATATCATCGGATGCCAAAGTGGCCAAAGTTTTTTCCATAGTTGCTTCAGCTTTCCTACTCTGTTGGCTGCCAATCATGTACATAACAACCGCAAAAATATTAAACAGGATTGACGTCATTCCTGGTGCTCTGCCAGTTGTTTCTTTGTTCACCGTGGCGACAGGCTCATTAGTGAATCCACTCATGTACGCCTTTCTGAAACCGGATTTCAAGATGGCCATTCGGAATTGCTTTACAAAGAGCGCTCTCACAGACACAGCGATGAACATGGCCAATACGGAAGGACATGAACGATCAAGACGAAGGACTGGACTGGGCAATCCACCAAAAGAAAATGAACACTTTATAGACGATACATCCCAGTGTTCATTAGACTGCAAATTATGAGCAGTGGCGGAATATTAGAAGATGGAGAAATGAAGTAGTCTGGGATCTACGAAAACCTGTAACACGAACAATGAAATACACAAAACAGTAGTCACTCTGTCAAGACAAGACAAACGGAAGCCAATACGTTTACTATGATTAAACAAGGTCATGAGAAGACGCCAGGTCCGAGTTTAGCTTTATCGAGAGGGTTTCTTTCCTTTATGAAAACTGCTAGTAGGACAACAAAATTGTTTAATTTTGGTCGTAAAAACAGTAAGTGAATTGTACGTAAATCGTGAGCTTTAGATTAGCGGAGCCATCAGGGTTTTGAAAGCTCTTTTTTAAGCTTTTTAATTTAACTTAAAGAAAACCTCTACTCAGAGTAAAATAGAAAAAGCAACTAAGTGTTAGAAAACATTAATACATGCAATTGCAAATACCACTTGCTCTGATGGATTTTATGTATTTTTTTGGGATCTTGTGTCGTCACACAATTGCCCCTGAAAAATAGTCCCTGAAATCAAAACTACAGGCAGTAAGTTCAAAACGGCTAATACTCCGAATTCTACGCCACAAAGCCACGTGCTTTTAAGTGTGAATATTTGTCTCGGAATATTGTTCGCAAACTTGCTAAAGGGTGGGCAAATGCTGTCATGGAAGCTTTGATTTTTCCAGCTCCCCCCATAATTTACGACCAGTCCGTAAAGGACCAGTTGAATAGTGTGAGATCATATCCTAGCGACAGGCTCTATAACAGTTGGTGAGGAAATTGAATTTCTCTAGCTTGAAAACTGCCAGTTCAAGTAAAACAGCAGGCTGACCTCAAGCTCACTAATTTTCACGATGTATTACCATGACAGCCGTACATTGTTGAAACGCAACCTTTTGACTACGTTTTTAATCGTTCGCGAAGCGCTGGTAAGAATCTTGAAATCGCCATTCACCAAACAGAAAGAATCCTAAAATCGCCGTTCGCCGAAAGGAAAAAACTCAAAATCGCTATTTGCTGAACTGTAAGAACTTTAAAAACGTTGTGTGCCGATCGGTAAGACCCTGAAAATTACCATTCGGCAAACAGTATAATTCGCCAATCACAAAACAATAATTGCTTTTAAAATTAATTGCTTCCTTGCATGCTACCCGCGTGAAGACGCTTTTAGTACGACCTTGCAAAAATGTCAGTGTCTTTTAAGACGTTTTAACTTAAATCTTGATTTCATGAAGATATTCACCATGAAATGCTGTCCACTATTAGTCTTGTGTCAAAGATACTGCGGTTATTAGCCAGAACGGGATACATCAATGACTTTGAATAAATACACCAGAATGAAAAATAAATAAATAAAGCATTTGCTATTAAATAAACTGCCGACACACAGTCTGGTGTACGAAGGCTTTCCAGAGGAGGGGAGGGGGGACGGGGGAGTAGCATGTTCCCTTGATCCCTTGAAAACTTTCACTTTTCCTCCCTTGTTCCATTTTAATAAATTCTGTAGTTCCCTAATTTTTTTGGTCAAAGTTCCCTTCAATAGTAGACATTTCCCTTAGTGTTCCCTCAAAAATATCCCTTTGTGCCCTTGAAATAAATAATCATTTTCCTCCAAGCCCCGGGAAGGCCCGATGTCTAGTGCAATGTAGAAGCAGTCTTATATATTGATTTCACTTTTACTTTGACAGGCTGTTAAGATCTGTTGACGAATTGTTACGCAATTAACTGAACTAATCATGAAAAACATATTATTTCCACTGCACAGTTAGTTTCAGCTGATATTTCGGCAGTACAAGACGAATGACTCTCAGGCAAAAAAGTCAAGGTCAACATACGTGTAACGTAAGAGGGAAACCGCCTACGAAAAGATGTGATGTTCCGACATGTTTCTGTTTCCCTCCAAATACAGGTCGCTTTATATTTTCGATATAGCAAACAATCTTAATATTCATTCTTACTAAATATTAAATCCTGAAACCGTAGATGAGGGTAACGCAGTTAAAAGGTGTAAATTGTTTGTTCGTTCCAAAATTTAATTTAAAAGTCCTCTTTTCTTAGAACACTCTTCCGCTATAAAAGAAGACGGAATCCAATTTCTAATTTTCCAATTCTTGAATTTCAAGCAGCAAAAGTTTTTTTTTTGACAAGTGTGAAACGTTAGTGCTGTTTGTTTTAGCTGTCCACGATTTACAACTGCCACGAAAAGTAATGAAAAATTCATGTTATAGGTAAAAGCGTACCAAATAAAGAGCACCTTTTGATGCATTCTCATTGGCGGAAAAGTGTAATTTAACATCTTAATTCAAATGTAAATCCGACTGACGGATCAGAGAGGATCCACTTTGGGTATTATTAAAATTGTAAGGAACTGCGATATACCAGAAATCAGTGTATATAGCGTAAATGAATCACACTGAAGACAATCGTACGTCGGAGACTGTTTCTCATAATATTTGTAAAGAAACTGGTGACGGTGTGGAGAGAGAATAATTGTTCTTGCAGTGACAAATTTTGATATTATCTTTATGTCATTGTAGACGCCGGATGGTTTTATAAAGAAAAGAAATCGAGGTTTACAATAAGAAGAAATCACCAGCAAATCAAGTCGTGCGTCACGGCACAAGCGAACACAATGGCTGAAAACTCCGTTGTAGATGCTTTGATAGCAATTTTATCCGTATTAATTGTGGTGGCTAACGGGGCCATTTGCCTTTTGGTCATCACCAACAAATCTCTTCGGACTTACACCAATGGATTTCTTGCGTCGCTGGCAGTATCCGATATTTTACTGGGAGGTGTGCTGTTCCCGGTGATTCTCACGATCCCGGAGTCGATTGCCAGTGGATATCTGATCTCGGTAGTCTTGTTGTCAGGAGTGGCCAATCATTGCTGCATCACTTTTGATCGATTCATCGCTGTCCACCATCCATTCTCTTATGCATATCTAACAGAAAAACACTTTACGAAAATGCTGCTGACAGCCTGGATCGTGGCAGTCGCGTTTTCTCTGCTTCCACTGTGTTGGAACACTGATCACGCGCTTCCTATCCATCAAGGCTACATCTTCGTTGAAATAGTGGTGTTTATCTTCATTCCGTACCTGCTTATTTTTATTGCTTATTGCTTGATTTTTACGAAGCTCCGCGAGCACTTCAAACTGCTAAAAGAGACGAATGTCTCCATACCAAGACGGGAACAAACCAGGAGGCTTGCCACGGAAGGAAAAGTTGCCAAGGTGTGTCTTATCCTGATCGCCACATTTGTACTCTGTTGGCTGCCAATCATCTACATGACTTCTGCAAAGGCGGTTGGCAGATTCGAAATCGTGCCTGTTATTCTACAAACTGTTTCTAAATTTACACTGGCTTTGTCGTCTTTGATAAACCCCCTTCTCTACTCCTTTAAGAAGGAAGACTTTAGAATTGCGCTGAAAAAGGTTTTTAATCGAAATGCGAACGGGCAGATTCATCCGACTGTTACAGGGAATAACATTCAGACTGTGCAGGGAATGAACATGACTCGGTGTGGTACAGGCTTACAGTAAAGAAAGGTATTCTATTCCAATAGAATTTATGATTAAGTTGAATTCACTGGTTAACTTGAAGACGTTGGATTGTCGTTTCTTTCTCGTATTCGTATTCAAATTTTAGTGGCTGACCGCAGAACATCATTCAATGACTCAATCAATCAATTAATCAATGACTCAATCAATCAATCGATCGATATATCGGTCCATCGATCAACCCACCAATCGATCCATCCCTCCATCAATCGATCAGTCAGACAGTCAGTCAGTCAGTCGATCAACTAAACTGATTTCCCTCTGATTTCTGTCATTTGACTGAAAAGAAAGGGTGAGTCTCTCTTACACCGAGGCGTTGTCATTAAGTAGTCTGCGAACAAACAGAACAAATTTGCTCTTTTTGATTCACATCAATATTCCAACTGAATACTTTTCTGAACGGTTCGTTAGTTTCTCCGCCACAACTCTTTGAAGCAAAACTGCATGCGATCGCGTTTCTCAGAGGGTTAGCCGTGGTGGAGTTAGTTTTCGTTGGAGTTGTAATAAGTAATTACTACAGTTATTTAATTTAAAATTGCCTTGGAAAGTGTGTCTTACTGACGAGATCAGTATAGGGTCAGGTTTCTGTTAACTTTTGGTGATATACTGTTGGATATTTCACATCCTCCATACAGAGGTAGGTAACTCTTCTGTGTTAGAATGGAGAGAAAGAGGAGGACAGGCGATTTTGTCACATAGATCCACTGTATATTGAATGATCAGCAATAAAAAATGCACATAAATTTTGCAAAAAGGCTTCTTTGTCTAAATAATTTGTTTAATTTTTATCTTAGTATCGTTTTTATTATTTTTCGTTTTCAATTTTTTTCAATCAGTTCTTATTCGGAAAATTATCTTTTTGTCTTTGACATATCTTTTATATACTACGAATCGAAGAGGCTTTCGGGACTTTAAACTCCCCTGTTCTATCTTCAGAAAAAAATGTTTTATTATCTTCCCTATTTTATTTTCATAATGTAAAAATCTCTGAATGAAGGGACCCCTGAAAATCATTTTTGATGAATGGGGTTCCTTCCTTAAAAATAATTATTACCGTATTTTCTCGATCCAGCACCGAGTCTCTCAGTACTGAGGTATACAAATATTTACATTCCAGGTACAATAAACTTAAGGTATAATTATAAAATATATTTAGCTCTAAAAAAATAATGGATAAAAACCATAACTAACTCCAGGCTCGAGTGAACTGCAAATGTGAAATAAAAGCCGGATCCACGAAGCCACGTTTGAAATAAACGCCGAGGGCGTTTTATCGAGAAACTAAGTTTATTACTGACCTTCCGTTTGGAAAATTTCCACACACCCTCCCAGGTATCAGTTGAATTTATACTCAATCGTTGTTCATGTTCCCAGCCTTGTAAGGAGTGGCTTAAAACCAGGACAAGATAGTTTTTAACATTTTTAATTTATTATCGTACTTAAGATTTCAAGTCAAAAAGCCGATGTTCCATAATATCATGGACAGCTATAGACAAATAATAAACAACAATACATTATTCTTTTGCCTCTCCCCAAAATATGGAACATGCATGACGCCACAACATCTCTTACTATGGCACCAAAGTGTACCATTAGCTATTATCTACAATGATATGCCCTGTAGCTACTAGATTTTATAATTCAAGAAGATGATAAACTAATTTTAAAACAAACATTGGCGCTAGTTTGAAGCGTAGGTTTTGGTTAGAATTATGCACTTGGCAGACGAACAATCTTTGCGAGTCCTGCCCTCGGCTGCCGGTACTGCCGCTAATAATAATAGTCTTTCTTTAAACAAATAGAACTTGAATATTACAAACTCGTAGGTATAGTTAAATCTATAATTTTTATTGAGTTTGAATGCTAGATAGAACCATAGGATTCTTGCTGTGTCTAGTTGCAGTTGGAGTAGATAATAAAGGAAGGCCATTTAAACGTTTAGAAAGTAAGTTGAGTAAAAAAGCGTAAAGTTTGGTAGAATATTAAAAAACATATATTCCTAGTATTGGTCTGGAAGTATATACTATTCTATTTTTCTACTCATTGTCTCTTGCCGTTAGTATAATTTGTACTTGGAAAGTTATTGTCTATGATTTTGTTTTAAAGATATCAGGTTTGAGAAATTATATTATAACAATTGTTATTCTGAAAGAATTTCAATAATGGAAGTTGCGTCCTTTTGATATAGTTTTTATGTGTATATTTTAAATATTCTTATGTGTCGAATTAAATGAGGAACAGTGGAACCCTTTATATCTTGATGTGGTAAATATTCTATGTAAAACCTTTTTCCCAGTAGGGATATCACACAGCCAATGTCAGAGATGTTTATCTGGCTTAACTTTAGCAAACTTGCATCTGACAATTATCTTTAAATATAAAATATTACATGTGAGACCTGAGTACGACATCAACATGAAACTTGTTATGTTAAGTGGAAGAAATTTGCAAAAAGGCAAAATCCTGTAACTATTGTTCAACTTTCATTTCCTAAAGTTCTGCCGTATTATAGGTTAATCTCGCACCGTTTGATCCCAATTCCCTTAATTACTTTACCTAGGTAATATAAGGATTAATTCTCGGTAAGCAAAATAATTCCAGTTTAGATAAAATTACTATATTGAGAAATATTTAAAAAAAGATATTATTCACATCTTATAATAAAAAGTCATATACGAAAAAGCTGGTAAATTAATAGAAACCTTACGAGAATCTATGCCCAATTAAACGATAATTGAATTCCCAACCACTATTTCTTCTAAACGGGGATCGCTTTGGTTACCAAGAGTTAATCCTTATATATCCTTGCAAAAGAAACTTTGTGAATTGGTGTCAAGCGGCGGGTGATGAGCTTATAATGCCGCATAACTTCAGAAAACAACGAATCTCGAATGCTTAAAAGATTTTGCCTTCTTTGTAAGTCTCTTACGACCCACGCCTTGTAATAAA
Source organism: Micromussa lordhowensis (assembly GCA_964020085.1). NCBI lineage: Eukaryota > Metazoa > Cnidaria > Anthozoa > Scleractinia > Lobophylliidae > Micromussa > Micromussa lordhowensis. Next base: position 31,911,189 of record OZ026595.1, read on the forward strand.
TAGTGATATGACTAAGACCTCTTAAATTAATGGAAACTACTCAACAATTTATCCCCAATAGAAACATAATTTAATTCCCAACTCACTCCGCTTCATTTGATTATCGAACTCGAAAAAACCTATTTTAAAAGACCTAATAATAATCATGTCGGAAAAACACCTAAAAAATATTCAAATTTGTCGACAAAGTCAAGTTGTTATCAAATCTTTCATCTCGTGCTTGTGCATTATTCAATTTCTTTAATTTCTGCATTTCTCATGTTAGGATTATGAATGAATTCGATCACAAAAACAAAAAAGCAAGGACGAGCTTGTCGCTCAAAAATAAAACAACTCCACGAGTTCAGTCGCTACATCCATTATCCCTAACAAAGCAACACAAAAACATAACACCGATTTATGAAACTGAATCGTCTATTATTCATGAGTACATTTTTTTGAATTTTTCATAACAATTAAAACAGAGTTTATTTACATTACAAGGAAAGTGAAGCTTAACAAAAAAACGAAAGCACACAGAACTTGAAGTTTATTCCTCACGAGAAAAGAAATGTCATTTCTTTCTTTTTCACTTACAAATATGGACCAAAATGTCAAATAACAGTTCAATGCAGGATTGACATTGAAGGTGTGTCATTTGCCCGGAGGCAGGAAATGAAAATAGAGTGGACCGGAAAATCAAATATCAAGCAAAAACCTATCGGCTCGAAGCTCGACATTTAACTTGTAAATGTGTTGAGATTTCTATCACTCATTTCCTAACCCACGTCAACAAGAAAATTAACATTTGTTTAGAATTTCTATACTCTTATTAGATTTCAGTCAACATCAGACATCTAGTGTTCAATATCGCTGACACTGAAGACGGGAAAAAACAACGCAAGCGAGTTAAACAGCTTGATCAAAAGACGACCATTTCTTGATTACTTCTGGAGGCTCGAGATGCACGATGTTTCCTGGAGTTTGGTCATTTTAAGCTGTACATCGGTGTTCATAGTAGCTGCCAACGCTATTGTCTGTGTGTTTGTTTTGACGAACGTTCGTCTTCGCACTTACACCAATGGATTCCTTGTGTCGCTGGCCGTGTCTGATATTCTCACCGGCGGCGTTTTTTTTCCTGTTCACCTCAGTGGACCAGATTCTGCTGTGGCCTCCGCAGAGGGCTATTTGATTGCATTCGTGCTGCTCTCAGGAGTTGGCAACATATGTTTGGTCACATGGGATCGCTATATTGCTGTCGCCAAACCGTTTGACTACAAGAAAATAGTGAAGTGCCACTTTACAAAGCTGATAATAGTAACTTGGGCAATAGCCTTAGTGATTTCTCTGTTACCCTTAACATGGCAAACAGACTCGAATGTTGTAATTCATAAGGTGTACCTGTTTTGCCTTATGGGGTTCTTCGTTGTTATCCCTTATGCTGGAGTATTTAGCGCCTACTATCAAATCGGTCAACATCTCAAAAAACATCGCCTAAAAATTCGAAATCACTCCACTACTTCTCTGTCGTCAAGAAAGATGAAATCAGAGGCTAAAGTCACCAAGGTGTTCCTCGCTATAGTTATAATATTTGTACTATCGTGGTTGCCAATTATTTATATGACAACAGTTGCAAGCGTTAACAGGCCAGATTTAGCTCCGGTCGCTCTTCAAAAAGTGTCCCTTTTGACGGTGGCTCTATCTTCCTTGGCAAATCCTTTGCTATATGCATTTATGAAGGAGGATTTTCGGCGAGAATTCAAGAAGGCGTCATTGCGACAGAGGCGATCTCCTGTCTCAGCAAACGCCATCGAAATGAAAACCTCAACGGTAGCACGCACCGCTGAAACGTCACGTAAATATCTACAATTTACCTAAAATATTGGTTTTCATAGACTTGTATCCCCGATAACGGAAAATGTAACATGCAAAAGATTTGCCTGACACTGGTGCGTGACAGTGCCAAGTGATAGAAGTAATTTTGTAAAGTAGAGGACGTTTATTAACCTTGATTTTTTTGGTCTGATCTGTTTTCGACAGAAATGCTGTGTGAAGAAACGGAGTTCTTCGATGCATGTAGTAGTGCTTAACACGAAAAGAGCAAGGGGAGATTGGTCCACACCCATCTACTCGATTGGAGGGTCTGTTTTCTGGTTGACGTCTCGAGCCGAAATTTTATGGAACTGAACATTATTCGAATACTTTCTACAACCCACTAATCTACTTGAACAACTAGTAGCTACTGCCCCTTTCCAAGCCAAGCCCAACAATGTTCTCAAGCTAAACAATAAGCTTAAAAGGTTTAATCAGATCAAAAACGATTTCAGCTTTCTAACTTGTGTCACTACTTTTATATTTCTGAGCTTCGATGTTGACAGAAATGCATGCTGGGTGGAGAAAACGGAGTTATTCGCACGCTTAGTGCTTCATAAGAATGTACCTGAAGCTAGGACAGATCAGTATGGATAGATCAGTCTGTTCACGTGATGATTCATTTGGGAGGTTACAATAGACTTTCGATATATTAAAACTCAGCTTAAGACAATAGACCCCACTACGAGGCTCCGGGGAATAGCTACAGAGCTTGTGGGGTTTAATCCCCGGAGCCTCGTGCTCAGTGCGGTCTATTGTTTTAGGCTGAATTTTAATATATCAAAATTGGTCTATTGTACGATTTGCTACACGCAGCTGATTGCATGGGAGTATGTACAAACAGAGCAATTGTAACCTCCCAAATGAATCATCACATGATCTGAATTGGGTGGGAACAAGAATGTAAATTGTTAGCCGAATCTGTCTATGATTTGAAACCAAACAACAACCTTGAAACTTTGTTGTTCGGATCGAAACTGAATCCAGCTTTCGCGCAACTAATTTGCGTCTCTTCCTAAGCGTCAACTAAAACTTCGGTAAGTTTTTAAAAACAAATTCAAGAGAATGATACCTGATAATTTTCCAGTCGAGAGGAATAGACGCCTTACGGAACAAAAATTATCCACTAGAGTAAGTTTAACTCCCAAAATTTCCATAGAATTACATCGCTTACCCAAAAATTTCCGGAGAGGACATGAAGACTTCCGAAGATGACTCGAGGAGTTCCGAATATTTTCGAACATATTGGAACTGCAGGTAATCTCCCAGTCAGCCCTTTTTTCTTTCAACACAAGGTGTTTCCAAATTTCCCCGTGAAATTGACTTAAATATGATTTCATTTTTTTAAGAATTTGTTAACTCGCTTTTTCCTTCTTCCTTATGGCCGAAGCTGACGAAATCGCGTGACACTAATTGTAATTCTAGTCGGTTTGTTCGTGTGACTACCTATGCAGATACGAGTACGAGAAGGCTTCAATGGTTTCTCCTGCAGGCTTAAGACTGCAAACTGGAAAACGCCAAAGAACAGACAAAATTATCAAACTGGTTTATTGGCTCAACGCCTGCGAATTAAAAACCATTCATTGATGGATTTGTCATCAGGATGTGAAAGGCTTGTCAACACCTCAAACCCATAGTTAGTTATTTCTTGCAGTATTGCTCTAGTCGACGAGTCGGCCTGCTCTTTATCAAAGGAAAATACAAGGGGACTACAAATACAGTCGTGTCCTTGAAAAATCTCCAGTAAAATGTGTTTTTCGGCGAACACTGTCAAAAGCGTTTCCAATCCATGCTTGTCCCTGTCCAGAGTTAAGCGAATCACTTGATTTCTCACCACGTTTCTTTTTAATTTGATTTTCTTCAGGGCGTCAATGAGTCGAGGAATTTGATAGAAGTCAGCCTCTTCGGTGAGTTGATCAAATTCTTGGAAATTGTCGGGTAAATTTAACTTGGACGAGCGTAGGAAATTTAACACATATCGAAACATAGGTCCGTCACGATCGATGAAAAAATTTCCTCGGGCGTCCTTCGCCACCGACCGTCGTCCGCTAAACATGACCCCCAACATGGAGTCGGGAAACCTCGTAAGGCTGGCCAGTGATGTGGTGTAAACATTGCCACCAACGTTTATGTCGATTATGGATGGGAAATCTTGAACTTTATCCATTCTTCTAAAGATGCCAACTTGCAAAAATAGAGGATCCGACATTAATTTTCGTTTGACGGGGGAAGTTAAAAGGTCAAATAAATCTTAAAATGAACGTGCTCTGGGACACTGATAAACGAGTTCAACTTCATGAAGGAGTATATTGAGAAAATCAAGGTCATTAAGACTTATGTAGTTACGTACTTATTATAACAAATATTACCATTCCATTAAATGTGCCCGTATAAACTATGAAGCTGGCTTTGAATGTATAAAACATCATATTTTATATTTTACTAAAATGTATCTCCGATAAACTTGATCAGTAGCTAATGAGATCTAAGGCAGATTCAGTGAGTCGACTTGTAGCCGTCATTGTCAAAAGCTAAGAAAAGTAAAAGAAGCAATAACAACGCACAAGGCATGCACGTGCAGGTTGTAAGCTTACCTTAAAATGACAAGGAAAGAACTGTCCTTTTTTAAACAAATATGGCGGCGAAGCTCTGTAACAACCTCTTCATAAGAAAAAGTCATGAAAACGAACTTGGTTTGTGTCATGAGATCCAAATTTGTCACGCCAGCTTTCAGTCACGTCAAACCGCCCCATCTCTAAGATTTGTGTCGTTGCTGTCATTATTATTTTTCTAGAGGCGTATACCATGCCTAAGAATACGGAATTCTTGTGGGGCGCTTCCTATGCTATTTGCTACTTGGAAAGCCGCAAATCAGTTTCTGGAATATAGACTAGGCAGATAATGCAGCAGTAAAAAAAGCAAAAAAGGAAGATGGTCTCAAAATAGACGTCCCACTGACGTTACACATAAGTGTACAGCGCGCTATGCCCCTTGATTGCTGATCTTTCTTCTGTTAGCTTCAAAGAGAGGCTGGAAACGTTTTGTTCTGAGACCATGATTTGATGGCCTCAGGAATCAGCTGATTTTTAAAGCATCATGTTTTTACAATTGTACAGCCCTGTTCGAAAGCCCTACCTCCAGTGGGGAATTCAAGGAACAAATAAGGGAGGGTGTGAGCGATGTCGTGAGGTTAATATCCAAGTATTCTAATTTTGAAGACCAAAATTTAAATCTCTAGGAACACGAAACTCTAAAACTCTATCTCTAAATGCTAAACAATATAAAAGACTTGTACGGCCTCACTCCCCCCATCCCCTGTCTTGATAGACTCGCATTAGAGATGACTCTGGCTGAGGTAGGGAAAATAATTCCTCAACATTATTGGAATAAGTCACGATTAGCATCAATCACATCAAGGGGAAAATAATTTACTTCAACAACTGAACGTATCTAACTCAACACATATTTATACCCAGGTTGTATTCTATTCACCATGACAATGTTTACATTCTGAAATTGGATCATTCTTCCAAAAGTTTTGTTATTGATCCAAATGTGATATAATATAATGATATAATACAGAATGCGCAATATCGGAACAACAACAGCCGCTCCCCAAAAAATTCTAATACCATTTCATTTGTTAATTAAAATTAACTATAATATTAATCAGTCACACTTAATCGCCTAAATGTAGATAAACAGATATTTTACTAAAATGCCCTTCTCGGCAAAATCCAGTCCAATTAAAAAAATGTAACACAGTTGTCTCCCTGTTTCAATTCCGTTACCGTTGTCAGTGCAACAGTTACTCTTGCTAGCTGATCATTATTTTCTAACGAAGACCCATACTTGACTTGCGTTACCGTCCAAAAAGAAATTCGACATCTTGACTTCAAAACCCTCATTCATAACATGCTGCAGAAAAGCATCTAGCTGTTCCAGTTTGATTGGGATTTGAGCTTGGCCTCCTTCGACAACTCCCTCACTTATCTTGACGTTATAAGTAGAACCGCTTGAAATATTGCCACCCAGCATGCGTACATTTGGAACAAGCTGCTTAAGCATCGCCAATCCACCGGCCAAGACCAGCCTTGTCTTCGAGCTGTAGAAGAGCCGTAAAATCTCTGGGCCAGATCTGGGAGTTTGTTGACTTTTTCGTGCCTTCTGGACTGCTTCTTCGAAAGGTTTAATCCCATAGAACGTTGCTTCGATCTCAAGTTGTTCAAAATCCTGGAAGTCTTCAGGGACCGTCAACTTTCTTGTGCGTAGGAAATTGAGGACGTGTTTGAATAGCGCACCGTCCCTATCAATGAAGTAGTTTCCTTTAGGATCTCTGGGTACTTGGCTTATTTCTCCGCTAAAATGTTGCGCTAGTTTCGAGTCGGGATATTGAGTGACGGTGTACAGTGTAGTGGTGTATACATGGCCACCGACGTTAAGGCTCACAACTTTTGGAAGTTCCGCCATGCTTGAAGTTGTCTCGACCAGTCGTGTTTGTGGAGGAACTGATTTCAACGTGAAGTGCAAGTCGAAGTGATTGACTGGTTCTAGTTTTGGGTCATTAAGGTTTTCACAATATCATTGTTTACAATTCTTTTAGTCACGACATTCACATGAGAGCCTTGCATGCGACTGCGTCACCAACAAGAACCAAACCTGCATTAAAATATGATTGTTCTCGCAGTGAAAATTGTGATCATTTTAATTCAACGAATTGTCGCCGTTATCTTCAGTGCATGTTTTGTGTCGCAGGTGATTCTGTGAGGACAACGCTTCAATTCAAGAAATCGCCTCATGTCATAATTGTTTAGGTACAGTTATAGCAATCATATTTTTCAGCGGTTACAGCAACAAAAACGAAGCGTTCAATATTTAAGAGCAGACATTAAACTACTTTGAAACTCAGGATAAAAATATTTCTCATCTAGGGAAGCTCCATTTTTGGGGGAAATACAAGTCATAAATGCTGTGTTGCCTGGGCCAATATCCCTTATAGTCATGGTAGTCGCGGTGGCCTCATGGTTAGTGCGCTCGACTCCGGAGCGAGCGCTCCGGGTTCGAGCCCTGGCCTGGGACATTGCGTTGTGTTCTTAGGCAAGACACTTTACTCTCACGGTGCCTCTCTCCACCCAGGTGTATAAATGGGTACCGGCGAATTTAATGCTGGGGGTAACCCTGCGATGGACTGGCATCCCATCCAGGGGGGAGTAGAAATATTCCTAGTCGCTTCATGCCACGGAAACCGGGATAAGCTCCGGCCTGATGAGCCACTTGGCTCGTATGCAGACTTTACCTTTACCATGGTACAAAGATCCAATTGATAGTTCTGTCGTGAAGGAAAATCCCTGGCTAGTCAGCTTGAAATGGGAGATATTGCCCACGAACATGGCTCGGAACATGAACACCCAAACTGCAATAGACCATCACGTTAATAGTACAAAAGGACAGGTGCTAGTAAGAGTGGGCAGTCGTTCTAGCTGTTCTAGCTATAGCTAGTGGCATGGGATGAAACTCTTCTTGCGCTTTAGATTGGGACCTTAAGAGTAGGTCCAGTGTTCGGGAAGGGAAGAAGGACCACAAGATTATTATATCTTGTGTAAAATAATCCCGAGTCGAAGGTTTTTTGCCCTCGAGTTGCAATAGCGTTCTCGCTACAATCGTATTGGAAAAAAAATAATGGGAAACTATCCGGGTGTTAAAAAAAGAACTTTTTTAGGCAAAGAGAGAATTTTATCTCATAACAATCCTTAAATAGTTTATGGTTACACAGACCTCTCTCTAAGGACAATACATTAATGGTTAATTACCATTCACACGCTATTGTTTGCATCCAAATTCAATTCACATCAGGTTTTTCACGAGAAGTGAAGTGAACATGTCTTCTCTGACGGTAGCATTTGGACTTTGAAAATTTAAATCAGAGTTATTCCGCTGACCTCGATCGACACAAGATAGTGTCAAATTTTTGGTAGACGAATCTCAATGTATTTTTTAAACGTTGGTTTCTGATCTGAGATAAAGGAATTTCGTTTATGTTTGCTGCTACCAGCTTCCCTTCGCATATACCTAAGCGTATCAAGAGAAATTGGTGGAAGTTCGAGAACGCTTCTGCTCTGATGACCCTGTTCGTGTTCAGAGAAATTTTCATCGAATGCACTGTTGTTCATCATAACTTGGACCAAAGCTGGTGCCACAAGTCTCTTTGGAGTGACCTCAAGGCCTGGGAACTCGACGGTCTGTTTTTCGACGATCGCATTTCTTTGCTCTGCCAGACAGCATTCGGCGCAGGGACCTATAACATCACAATATTCTTTTCCAAATGAACAGTTAGAACGGCGATCGGCGAACTTCGAGGGCGCACGAAATTTAATTTGATCGGTGAGCAAGCCTCCACATGTAGCGCATTTGAACTGCTGTGACAATTCGGGGGGCTTCTTGATTTCTCGTTTGGCATTCCACGGTCCCATCTCACTCGACTTAAGCTTGTGTTTATGCCAATATTGAATGCCACCCGATAATTTATCAGAGTAAGTCTGAAAGCGGAATCTTTCCCTTGCGTTCACTTGAGACGAAACAGGCATCCATTCTTTGCCTTTTCCCGAGGAAAGATGATCGTCGACCAACTTTGGAAGTGTTGAACGTTGAAAACACTCCTTGTAAGGCATACTTTCAGCTCCGTTTGGACATTATTAGCTCATTACTTCCCATTATTAAATTGTTTGACTTCATCAATTACGAAAGCTCCGAAGCAACGTTTGACAAAGTTTCAAAATGCGTTCACACGAATCTGGAGAACGAGTTAACTGTCTCGCCAAGAGTTCGCCTTCTGGGATAGCTTCTTCATCAAGATATATGCCTTATCTTGTTTCTCAATGTTCTTGTTTACTAATTGCTTGAATGGCTCTCCTAAGTTACCGACTAATTAAAAATTCATTTTCAAGCGCCAATGCGATATTTGCAATTAATCTACTATGACAATTGACTGAAAGGTCACGCTTGACGAAAGAGCGAACAATATTGAGTTCCGATGACTATAAGCCCCCTCACCCCTACCCAGCGTATTAAGCTTCAACAAGTTCAGTGATATTTTACTCTGAAGGATTACATAATTTCTTTCTGAACCATTCGCTGTACAGTATCTAGATCTTTTACGCATAAAAAGTATCAAGTATTACAGTATCTAGATCTTCTTACGCAGGCCTTTCTTTGGCAGTTTTATGAGTTTCTTTCGTGAGTTTCAGGCAGGACTGGCTTATTTCAAAATTCTACGTATAATAGGGGAAAAGGGGAAACTTGATCCTTTAAATGCCTAAGGCATTTGTAGTTTATCTCAGAAGGAATGTTCTATTCGTATCATCATCAGTGTTCTGAGCTCAAAGAAGTGATAGCTCATTCGTTTTCATGATGATCATTTTTTCAGTAAATCAGTATAACACGTTCTGATGAAGAGAAAAAGGGAATTTCATCTCCGATGTACCACTAAATATCTCAGAAGCAGCGCAAAAAGCAATTGTGTTGCGAGCTATTGATAACAAATATTAAGAGCCACTTGCGATTGGACTGAAAAGGGTTCCCGTTCAACTGAATAGCGACTGTTTTGTTGTCTGATTTTTAGGCAAGACAATGAAACAAAACCGTGTTCTAACTCGAGTTTTACTAGCCTAAAACAACAAAAAAAACTTGGTGTACGCAACAGATAGAAATGCGTCTTAATAGCGTACACATTTGAAGATTAGAGTTCCAAGTACGTCTTAGACTTCTTAGTGTTTTTCTTGTTTCAGTCTGTCCGGCGTATTAATAACCCACCGTGCCGTGTGTTGTTTTGATGCTGACTCGTCCTCACCAGTCAAGCGTGAGGTACGTCATTTTTGTATTGAAATTGTAACATGCAGGCATAAACGCATCCAGTTGCCTCACGCGATTAGGAGACTCGTCAGTTTAAGACTCAAATTATTACAGTCTGGGAATGCGGCGTCAAAATACTGACAACCTTGTGAAATCAAATCTCAAAAGAGTCAACAGGTCATCTCGTTGATTCTGAACAATTCTAATCGACTGAACAGCTACACTGGGTTTCAAGTCAGTTCTAAAGTCTCGGCCGTCATGCGTTTCAAAACACGATTGACTACGTATTCTTAAATGTTTCTTACGTCGTCTTCCATTGCTTTGTATTATGAAGATGGCAAACTGGCAAGATTTAGACAACTGGACACTGAAGTCGATAAATGGTAAAGAAACCTATAAGCGAACAAGAGCGGCAAAGGATGGAAACTCTAGCCACCCAGAGTCAACTAAGTTAGAGCATTGCGATTTAACTGGCTCCCGCTATATGAACAGTAAAACAGGAACGTTTCTGCCGCCCATTCACAATAAAAGTCAAGGAGAACGTCACAGGCCAGGTTCTCATTTTGGGAATCGTAAAGCCGGTAGAAGCAAGACAATCCTCGAGAAGAAAGCTTCATCAAAAACTACTCAAGTAAGACAGATAATGCCAAGAAGCTTTATGCAGTTTTGGATGCGATATAAACCTTCTCTCGCCATTCAGTCCTCGAAAATTTCCCACGACATCGATGAGTTGTCCATTGAGGTCATTCGACAACATAACGAGCCTTGCATGGTCCTTCCTTCCTTACGAAACGAAAGCAAGTAATTGTTCTGTCAGTTCAGAGACAAGTCGTCCTTCGTTGCGTTTGCCGAGTGGCAAGTGTCATTAACCTAATTGATAAACAACTTTTTTTCACAACAGCATCGGTACACTGTCAGGTGGATAGATAAACAATCAGAACAGAAGACATTGTTTGTACCCGCAATCAAGACCAGCCCTGAACAGATACGATATTAAATGTATGGCAAAGAGAATTAATGTTAAAACTCCGACTAGAATACTGAAAAGCGTTAGATAGCAGGAAAATTTACTAACTGACAGGGACGGGGAAGGGGAAAATTTAATCAGATTCATTAGCCATTTTGAGTTCTTATTTGCATGACCAAACGTGAAAAGCGCGCGTGGTAAGCGCGAAGCGTGCATAACACGTTCCGCGTAACATGCGCGTCGTGTTTCACACGAAGGAGGACAAGTACACGGCCTAACAGAAAAAAAAATAACAAAAGACTGGGTTCTATATTCGGAGGACACTAGAAACAAGCAACTTAAGCACGCCTAGTAGATTTATTGGAAAATGGCAACAATATGCTAACAAAACATGGTAGGTCTTTTCAAGTCTTTATCGGCGTAAGGGCGTCACGTTTTTATACTAGACAGGTTTAATGTCTTAGACGTTTAAGGCGACTGATAAGAGCGTCGTTCAGATGCTCTTAAAACAAGACGTTAAAGTTGACAGACGTTCAAAGCGTCTTCCTTATTTTCCGTTTTTGCTCATGGATGTTACGTAACATCCATGAGTATAGGGGGCAATCGGATGGCACTCGATCACTCACTCACTCACTCACTCACTCACTCACTCACTCACTCACTCGATTCTGATTAATTTATTCATTAAACCGGATTAAATCGTTTCTCCGAACCCTCCCCTGCTTAGTATGGTTCTTGTCCTAGGAACTTCGTGAGGTAGCTTCAACAGGTTTTAGCGGGGTACTAGAAAGACGAATTTTTTGTCCGACAACTTGGAGTTCATACATATGGCGGCTAACGCGGCACGAAGATGGTTTTTGGTTCAACTCGTGGAGTTGTAAAATTGAAATTTGTCAAGCTAAGCAGCAGTAGCTGTAACAAATGGACATGGAAATACAAGAAGCATAGCGCTCGTCAAAAACCCATATGTAAATAATAATTTATATTGAAAGGTCAAGGTGTTTTTTCATTAGACGTAAACAAAATTCTCCGATTACAAGTCACGCTAAACTCACGCTATGCAAAGAATGTAATCAGATACTCTTGTTTTCGTATATTTGCTGAAGGGCAGGAGAGTCACGTTTCGCAGACAGTGTAAGTAACCGCGTTTTTTTATTCGTGACCTGAAGGTTTTGCGTGATCCGTGAAGAACCTGAAATATTAACCGATATTCGTGATTTTACCACACAACTCTACGTGATTTTGAGATACAAGTTCTCCGAATAGTTACAGTGGTCTATCGAGAGTGCCTTAGCCATGCAATATGCAATACGGAGCCTTGATTTAGCCATTCGCGATTTTGCTTCCTACAAACACTGCTTTTAATGTAAGAACAGGTCCTTACTTTCTTATTTTCGTAATTCGGGAAAATGAAATTTTTTTATCCGTGAACCGTGATCCTCTGTATTTTAGGTTCGTGAACGGTGCCAGAGACTTCCCTGTACGACCCTCTTGATATCTAAAGCTTTTAATCGGACATTGTAAACCGGCAGACCACGAGAAGATGGTAAATTGTTTTTTTGTTAGATTATTGGCCTGATGGGCCGCTTGGCACATATGTAGACTTTGACTTCCACCATCTGAGTTTCTATTTGCAGAACGAGTGCTTGTACCAAACGTTTCCCATGAAAATCACTTGATTTTCATGCGAATGACCGTGCAGGTGACATATATTTTCACACAAATAGTTTCGCTCAAAGACTCGTTTTGCCACAGGGGCAAAAGTAAACTTGGCATTGGGCTATTCATCCATGAGCTGCTCAGAGAGCCTTTGATTATACTAGACGTTAAAGTCGTCTCGAGACAGCTTTAGCGTCCGAGAAAAACATTAACGTCCCGTTTTTATACTAGACGTTAAAGTCGTCTCGAGACAGCTTTAGCGTCCGAGAAAAACATTAACGTCCCTAGCATAAAAACGGCCATTCAAAAGCTGCTCCAAGCAGGAACCGGCATCACACAAGGAGGTGAAAAGAAGCTACCAGAAGAACAACAGTACTGAGTTATCAGAATTATTGAACGAAGACTTTAAAAATGAATTCAACTGGAAGTACATGTATTATACTAATTTTAATTAGCTATTTATAATTAAAAGGAGTCTTCATTCTCTGCTTTCTAACTAGAGGTATTTTGTTTTTATTTATTAAGGTTTCCTCTCGCCCATGCAAACTCCCTTTCCACATTTTCAAGGCGCTTCCAAAGTTCCTTGATGTCCTCGTGCAGTGTTGCAATTTTTTGATCATTTGTATTACTGCAAGGTACGACGAAACTAGTACCAGTTTCATCAAAATTGTTTAATTCGTTTTCAAACAAATCCATATCCTCTGTGTTCGAGCTTACCGCCATTTGGTAGTTCTCCTCGAAAACATTTGCCAATTCGGATGCATTTTCATGTATAGTATAGAGCTTTGGATAAAAGCCCATAACTCTATGCCGCCTGGCTCCAGATTTCAGACGGGTGTGTCTGTAAGCGAAACAATCTGCTAGTCGTTTAAGCATTGTGTTTCTGTCGTTTCGTTTCGGTGAGTTCTTTTCGCATGGCAAACAGGTATAAGGCTCACTTCCAACCACAAGATCGGCGCTTCTTTCATCTTGTTCATCAAAAGTTGATTTCTCTGAGTACATATAGGTCGCGCACTTTTCCTCGTTTCCTCCGTCTGCAGAATTTGAGAACGCTTCGTTTTCCTGAGATTTCTTTGCCACAGGGGACAATGGTAGCATAGCGCGGGCATAGTGTTTCCATAGTGCTTCGCCTGATTGATTTTTCTCCATCTCCAACAGCCGCATGCTTCTTCTGTCACGTGATCTTGCTAACATATTCGTCTCGCACTCAAGACGTTTAGAAATCGACACGGAACGAATTGGTCCTTGTGTGGACTGGACTATCTAGTATTTAAAATCTACAGTCCTTGTGTGTCAGTACTGGCGTAGTTGATTACGAGAACGTCCAATTTCTCGACGAATGTTCCGTTCAAACTCACAAATTTAGTCTTAGTGTTATCGAAGCTTTACCGTAGAATGGTCCAATATATTATTGCTTGTATATCTTGTGTCTTGGTTTCAAAAGACTGAGTTTAGTGTTACTCGCTGGGAAAGTCGAGCCAAACAAGGGGCACACAGCCTTTACAAAATATTTCGATGTACATCATCGGAAGCTGTGATCGTGAAAGGCAGCTTCGATCTTGGTGACATTTCCCGACAATATTTTCAGGGTGGTAGTCGACCACTGACTTTATCTCGGCGATTATTATACATAATTACTATCGGAAGTTCTCAAGTTCTTTGATCCAAGCAAATTCTTTCAGACTTGACGAGTTTGGTCCAGTCTTGCGACTACCGCTCGATGATGTTTATGACAGCAGAGTCATCCTTCAATATTCTTCACTGGTTCATTATCACATACCTGCTGCTCTCGGTTCTACTTTCGAGAGACTTGTAAAGTTCTTAACTTTGTATCAGCTCCACAACTTTCAGTAAAACCTCGCTGTTTAACATGAAATTTGTAATCTTTGTTTGTTTCTTTGACCAACTAAGTGCAATTCGCCGCTAGAATGATGGCGTTCCTGGTAACATCGCGTAAATTAGTTATGCTGTTTGCAGGAGTCTCATATTTTGTTCTTTGACAATCACCTGTTAATCCAGTCTATTGTTTCTCGATGACGCCAGACCAGTGCTAGTGAATGATGATGATAGTAACTGAAGTCAGGACAAATAGATCTCAAAAGACAGCGATTTCAAAGATTGCAGTACACCAATCATTATCCCTTCATTAAAGCTATTATCTCATCAATCTTTTCGCCGTCATTATATTGCCATGCTAGTGTCAAAAAGTGCTATAACAAATTCAACGAGCTGTTTAACAAGGAATTTCATTCTTTGGATCGACTGATTGAACGCTGGTAGCGTGCGAGCCGGGTGCTCAGGTTTATTACTGGCCGAGAGTTGGAGCGTTGCATGCGACACGCGTGCCAGCATCCGCGCGCGCCGATTCTCGCTCACCATGCGTCCTCTTGCGGGATTTCGCGCGCAAGAGCTTTGTTTCACTTGTGGAGCCGCGAATGCTAGGGGCTTTGCCCATCCAGCTCGCTCTCCATGATAACTGCGCTCGCGTCGGGCTTCATCTTGTTCTGCTTAATAGGAACTTCAGCGGAAAGCTATTCAGTTTTTGTCTGTTCTTTTTTTCGTTATCTATTCATTAATGGCATGAACAATGGACTCTAGCCGCTGCGAACACAGCCAGATTTCCGGCTCCGATTCTAATCCGTCTGTGTTCGCAGGCTAGACGAGCTTCTGATGGCGGATATGTTAGAATTCAGCTTATGTAACTTTATGGATAATGCTAAGAGCAATCATTACTACCTGTTAGTAATTGATGGGCATCACTGTCTCCTGAAAACTTTATTTGGAGGTTTCAAGACTGAATGCTTTGGGTAATGCATGGAAAACATATGAAAGTAAGTAAGGAATTAATTTATTGTCAATAACAAGGAGAGATCTTGCGTAATCTCCCGAGCCAGAGGCTCCTGTAATAAACGCTTGACAATTTTATAATCATCGGCTGAGAAAATCTAAGAGTAAGTTCTAATATAGAGACTGTCAGAATAATTCAGCTAAGTAATATAAAGACTGTAATAATTCAGCTAAATAAATAAGGTATGTTTAAGAAGGATAAACCATGGCCACCGCTTGCTTCAGTTAGCTGACAACAGTTTCCAGCTCATTCTATCACTTACACTTTGATGGATCAATGTCACCACTCTTTGTCAGTGATGCTAGATTAATGGTTATCTGAGGAGGGGTTCATAGCCACCTTAAATTGCCAAAACTGAGTCATGGCTCTGAACCGAAAAATTATATCTTTATCGATAACAAAAAAAATAATAATAGGGAAAACAAGCTCAAATTGGAACTAAAAGCACAATTACAGCAAAAATTAAGCATGTAACAGGTCCCTGAACAGGTCGTAGTGTTGTTTTGTTAACCTCTTACGCCATAAAGATCATGACCAACTTGTACACCAATGATTAAGCATTGGTGGGACATCACTTTATAAAGAGTGATACATGGTAGTATTGATCAGTGAAGTACTGGAAAGTACTAGCCGGAAACTGTTGTCACGCACCTTAATTCGGCCATTTAAGGCTGTCCATCTCTAAACCCTTCGAGATTTCGAGCCATGATGTCATGACCAAGCCCCTCAGTTTAAGTTCACATTAGTTTAATAATTTTATCACCTTTGCTACAGCGCCACCACTATTTGGTTTTGTTGTTTATCCCGGTCACTAGAACTGCAACACATCTGGTTGAGAGCTATGGATTTGGAGTGGAGGCTCGTCTAATTGACCGCATTTGAAAAGAACGGTCCCTAACAACTTTCCCCTTCCTTCCACAAGTTACGATCCAAAGAAAAGCTCTTCTGCAGTTGTTTAAACGCCACGAATAAACGAACGGATTCATGGAACTGTTCGCTAAAATAAGCAGAAACTGAACGTCGCGTGACCATAACACGAGCTGACAGTTACATGTATTACATAAGTTGATGATATATATCAGGGCGCACGCGGGCAGATAACACAAAATGAACAGCATCAACATTATAAGTAGAGTTTTAGTGATCTTCTGCTCCCAACGCACTTTGAGTTTCTTGACAAGACTGTCCTCGGTGCCATCATGTAATCTGTCCCATTCTTTAACTTGACGACGAAAAATCTTGTAAATCCGTACGTAGGCAAACAACAAAACTAAAAAAGTCAACACGACAGCGGTGTTGGCAAATAAAAACGCGAAGTGGAAGAAACCAAGGTACAGATAAGCGAAAGGGAAGCTCAGTGAAAGCGTCCAAACGATGATGCACGCGATAACAGCCCGTATGGGACTCAGTGTGGCTCTGTATCGGAGTGGTGAAGTTATGGCGATATAGCGATCAACCGTCAGGGCGGCCAGACTCAGAACAGAAGCCGTACATGAGATGAAAAACGGCATATGAACAGCAGTAGCGAGTATCTCATAGTCGATTATTCCCAAAGCGTTCTGTATGTGATAAACAGCCGAGACGGGTTCCGTCACAAGGCCCACTAACAAATCTGCCATTGCAAGATTCGCCACTAAGTACATGAAAGGAGAACGTAAATCTTTGTTTGGATCGATGAAAACTGCCATAACCACGATAAGGTTCCCCGGCACAGTAATAAGAATTAGGAAGGCTGAAATTCCGCCTGTTATGAATGGAAGAAGCACTGGTGCCGTTGCGTTGAGACATGGCCTCTCAAGGAATATAACAGTGTCGTCCATATCGTTCGTAGCTTTTCACTATTTCAGTTGTTGTTGCTAGTCACTCCTCAATCTAAACAATAGAAATCAACTTGATCTTGGATTGTCTCCAGATGCGCTCGGCGAGTAATCACACGGGCTCTGCTCACGGGCAACGTTTCTGTGGCTAAAGCAATATTTTCCGTCCACGTAGTTTGATTACTTGATCCTGTTTCACTCGAATAAGTAGAGTTGCCGTCTGCGTCGAACGAGTTCTTTTCTTCTTTGCTTAAGAAGTTAACAATAAATTTAAGTCCACTTGAAATATTATTTTATCCTGTAGTTTGACCTCTGCCCAGGTCCTCTGCCAGTCACGTACGTGACAGACAACCGAGCAAAACTTATGCTTATCCTATGACAGACGTATTCCTGCCAGCTGTCAATAAGCGCCCTTTCCAGGTCTGACCATATTTCAATTAATGCCACCCCCACCCCCATATTCCATGTACCAATAAGTAACACCAATAGCATAATTTTTTCAGTTACATGTACTGTGCTCCATAAGAAGCCTAGAAGTGCAAGTATAACCTGCGACCAGGCGTTCTTGTTTTTCGAAGAATGGGGGAACGGAAGAAAAAAAGAACGCCTGATCGCAGGTTAATTAAAATAGTTGAATAGTTGACATTGTTCCCTCATTACAAAACAATATAGTCTCGATTGTATTACTAGGTTATTACCATGTCTGGGCAGAATTTATTTTAGTTGCTATCTGATATACTGGGAACAGATTTATTTTCTCAGTGTACAGCAGCACTCCATGTTTTCGTTTTCTCTGTTCTTTTCAAAAAGAGTTTTAACTGAGAATGAGCCGTGGGTTCACTTTTCTAGATAAGTGTTCTTTAACAATTCCTTTTTTACACATTAGGTGTTAAATGGCGAAAAAGTAAATACAATGCTGATGCAAGGGACCGCAAGCGAAAATGCTGCCGGTATACACAGGATCTGTAAAAGATCTGATCAGCCAGAAATAGAAACATAACAATGAAGCAAGGCTGATAACTACTTAGAAAACTTAACGGGACAACGACATTATAGAGTCCAAACTGAAAGCCAAGCTCGAACTTATCATTGCACCCTGTGTGTAGACGTCTAGCCTGCGAGAGCCTCCGGTTCTTTCGGCTCTTGTCATTTCAGTACGCCCGCGTTTGCAGGCTAATAGACGTCGTGCTGCTCAAACGGACGCCTGCAACTGAACAAGCTACAAGGCAATGTAGGACGATTTGTTACACGTCCTTTGCTCGTTTCGACTCGCTGTGTACGTTTGGGCACCACATGATTCAAAGTGGATTTTCATCTAGCGACTGTTTTGCGTTGTTTCAATTTATTCAATGCTATAGTATGGCCCTATAATGGCCTATACGGGGAAGGCTCCGCCCGAAAGGGGTACCTTTTTCAGGCTTCAGGTAAATAAAAGGGTAGGGATTTCACAAGTTGAGGTATATAAAAGGGTAGGGAAATCAGTCATTTAGGTATTTACAAGGGCCTTTAATTAAAATATTTCGAATAGACACACTTATGGCTGTATCAGTTTATTTATTAAGCACTACAGAGAAGAAGAACACAAGTTGAATATAGTGTGTTATATATCTACGACCCATCTACGTGTAACCATAGTTAGTAGAGTCTCCTCTACTAACTATGGTGTAACCCACTGAAATTGAAACTTGCTCCTAAGGCATCAGCAGAGATTTTCTTTTTACTTCTTACGATGTCTTACTTTCTTGTAAAAGCAGTACAATCATGTTTTATTGACCTATTGCATTTTGAGATTTCATTTGTTCACGTAAACGTTCGTTGAAAAGTATGTACCTATAAAGATAAAGAAGACACTGGAATGGTTTTATGAAGGTCGCAAACAAATGCAATCGCTGTTTGCGCGGAGCCTCCCCGTATTAAACTTTGTTAAGTACCCCCCTCCCCCTCTGGGGGGTTTCTTCTGGCAAGTCATCTCATCAGTTGCCGGGCTTTTTTTTTTCGTAGCTGCTAATGCGACTTGAATATGTTAGTTAGACATTCTGCAGCTCAGTGGATTTAACATTGCTTATAATTCCTGATTCACAAAATGGTCTTAAAGCTTTTATTTCAGAAATGCAGAAATTAACATTGTATATACATGTAAATATCAACTTTTAATTTATGACATCTTTATTTTTGAGTTATTTATTTTTACATTTCTGGTATAGTATTTCCTGTTTTAGAAGTATACCATATTAAAGATTAAAGATTGCAAACATAACACACGTTTCAAGGTATCTATCCTCGACTGCGCGTCGCACCTCAAAGACTAGCCGCAAGCAGACTCTGGGCCTGGGAACAAGGCGACCTCGAGCCCAGAGTCTCGCCGTCTCCGTAGTCAGCGGTTGCCGCGTCGCTGTCAGTGGGGAAGAAGCCCGCAGTCATTGCTGTAAGCGGCTAAGTCATGCGGATAGAATTTCAATAGCGCGGACAGAGGGTGAGTGGGTGCAATTACCAATTCAGAAAAAAAGACACCACCAAAATGGCTGATAAAGTTCATATGCCGATTGTTATTAAACAACATGTAGTCCAACATCATCATCAGTGGAACAACCGAGATGATGACTACAAGTTTCCATTCTCATCTCCATCAGCATGAGATATGAGTACAAGTTCTTGTGCGAGCTCTTTCTTGCGCGGAAGTTGTTGAGAAGTAATTCCGTTTAAATGTGATTGTAAAAAGTGCTAAAGGAAGCAAAGTACAACTTTCTTTGAATTAAAACAAGCTATCTGTGTATGGTGAATCACATAGACTGTAGATATTTTGCCATGAATCACCGTATGCCCAAATCAAGCTGGTTCGTTGAGGTTTTGAAGCTCAATCAATATACAGTTTCACTAAAAGACACAATCTTCAATGAAAAACTATTTCATGTTATTTTTTTAAAGCTCTTTATTTTGTTTTAGATATACTGGTATCTTATACCAAAGTTTCTGGTATACCGGCGGCTACCACGCACATTGATTGTAAACAGTTTCTTTGCTCTTATTTACATTTGCTGTTTGTTTTAAAAGTTATCAATAAAAACGTTAGAAAATGTTGACAAATCAAACATTTAAGTAATTTTGTTAAGTGAAACGAAAGACCTTTTAGAGACAAACTATATATTGTCCCACCAACGATCGTCCGCTCTATCATTTGAGACGTCCAAGGCGCAGGATACAGTATTATTATGAAATATATGGGTGTTCGTCTTCTCAGCTACAGCCTTGATGCCAATCACTTACACGGTTTCTTAGCCGCATCTATACACTTCATGTACAGCGGCTTATTGCCAACAGATTCTTGGAATGGGAGGGGGAGGGGTATCCTCGGCTTCCTCTCCGTCAATACTGGTCTCTTCCTGGATGTTTTGAGCAGCTCGCCGTGATTCCTCTGCCTTACGCATACCTTGTGCAGCTCGCAGTGATTCCTTTGCTTCACGCATGCGTCGAAAGCCAAGCTCACGAGTTCGTGATGTTCTGTCTAAGGCACGATCCACATTGGCTAGTAATCTGTTGATTTCCATGTTATTAGCGGCCATATCAAGACGTATCTTAAGAAATTCAAGAAGCTGAAAGTGACTCCTCCGCCCAGGGACTTCGGGGCTCACCGAGCCACGGGGCTCTGGCAGTGTGGAACTTGCAGTTTCTTCTTCATGGCCGAGCTCTATCTTTTCAAGGTCGTCATCGCACGTGGTTTCTTCAACTGCCGAAGAAGGCGTCAATGAAGCGTTAGATTCGCTACCGGTAATAGGCCTCTTCACGCGCTCTCCGGGAAAAGTTTCCTTTGAAGAATTCTCACTTGTCAGAGATGGTTGCACAACGATAACCCTCGGGTCTACATTTGAGACGCCGGGCTCTGTGTGAGGACTTTCGGGTTTTTCTGGAATCGGAAGGGCACGGGCTGACTCGCTCTTCTTAGCAACGTCACTGATATCATTGGATGATTCTACTGAAGTAATGGATAGGTGATCTTTCTGTGTTAAAGATGGAGAGTTTTTTCCAGAAGCCTTGGTGGTCAAGTCCCCTATTATCGGTTTTGCTCTATGTTTACCTCCAACACTGTTCTTTCGTCCTAAAGAGGAATCGCTATCTTTGCTTTTAGTATAACCCGAGAAACAGCATCCCATCTTCGAACTTCTTTACAGCCTGACTGGTTTTTGTAAAGAGATGAACTGATGATGAATCAACTTATTACATCACAAATGCAATTGACTTAACTTCGATGAATGCGCGCGCTTAACTTTGGAAGCATGCGTGAAGCAAGCAAAGACCGGTAATTGAAAATTAAGAATAAAACTAGGGTATCTAAAAGATAGTAATGCTGCGGCACATTCTGTTGATAGTGACATATGTTAAGCACTGATTTATCTATCTGCGCGTTCCAAGACTTGCAGTAACATTTATTTCTCAAAGTAGTGTCAAATTGTGCTGTGTAACTTAAAATCTGTCCTTGCATGCATCAACTTCATGCATGATGACGCATCGATGGCGAGGTGTGACAAAAAAGCACATAGTGATCTGAACTATGTTTGGACATAAAACGATACACATCAACCTTCCCTTTACCAGATCGCGAAAATCGATGCATGTGGACATTGTAGGAGCAGAAATTTAACTTATAAATTCTGTACTGGTACGCATTAAATGTCTTTAGAATGTTGACAGACTGTGCCGAGGACGCGTCCATCGCGATGTGTGAAAGTGCTAATAACGCTTCAGCTTTAATTCCGGCATATTTGGATGAATGGATCGCAGCATATATGAAATTAGGGATACATCTGCAGGTACCGGAAAGCTTTGTATTTTGGGTCACTTGGGATTAGTCTTTATTTGGAGTTGTTTTGTTTCCTGTCTTTTATTTCTTTTGTTTTACGTAAGCTTACGTAATCTGTGCTCCGGTACCTGCAGAAAGATCCGAAATTAGCGTGTTGTACGGTTTTCGTTTTTTTTTTTTAATTATTTTACAAGCTTTAGTAACGACGATTTCTCTTCATTTACGAATTGGACCAAGGAGGCGAGACTGCTAAGATCTGCTAAGAATTAAGTTGTCACAATTAATCATCCAGATTTACAAACTTCAATTACTGCATTAAGGACAAAAGCAAGAGTTGTGAAAGTCACGCACGATCTCCTTTACATCGTTTCACAGATAAATCAGAGCAAAACAAACCACTAATCTTTCCCACTGAAATCTACGCGAATTAAGACGACGGCTCGACGGTGTGACATCTTCGTGTTGTTCGTGGCGTAATGCACTCTGGTAAAAAGTGACGCAGTGCATTCTGGTTAAATGCAATGCATTCTGGTAAAAAGTGATGAATTCGAGAATTCGTATCCCCTTCTATATATTCTTCTTAAATCCTGTTTATGTTGCTGCTCGCTCGCTACGCTCGCTGCGCAGCAATGAGAATGGTAATTGTTTTTTCGTGGTTGAAATAGCCTATACTGTCCTACCTAGACAACTGTCCTTCTGTGAAAATGATACTATTGTGACGTTCGAATAGCGTGTGCGCTTTGGCCTACGAGGGCGACAAGAATACCACCAAATGAAAGTCGGTTGAAGATTTCACTTTACAACGCGACGACGACGGAAACGAATTTTGCCGAAGATCCAACTAAAACACGAGACAGGGAGGACTTAGTGTGAAAACCAAAATGTTTGCCACAGGGAATGAGGAAAGGTGCCCTGTCATGTTGTTCAAACGATATCTGGAAAAGCGACCAAGCGAAATGAAGAAAAGCAGTCCGTTTTACCTCGCTGTGATCGACAAGCCAGTTTCAAGCGTTCGGAGAAAGAATACCCCAATGGGAAAGAACATCATAAACACAATCATGAGAAACATGAAAGAGAACTCACCACTGAAGGATGTCTGTCCCGAGAAGAATTTGACCAACCATAATGCGTGAAAAACTGTGGTCAAGAAACTGAAAAGTTCTGGTATTCCAAAGTGTGAAATAAAGAATATCACAGGCCGCGCAGCTGCCCAAGGGCTTGACGATTACGACTCAGGAGACGAACGAGAGCGGCAGAACATTTCACGAGTTATAGATAACACTGGTCCTGTTCCTTCAAGACGCGCTTTAAGTCAAATTTATCCTGCGAATTCTACTGCATCTTTGGGTGCTCTCGGCCATGTCTACAATCTCAGTCACTGCAGCGTCACCTTGAACATCGTCGGGAATGATGCTGTTCAGAAGAGCGCAAGTGATATAAGGTGAGGATACAAGCGTATCTTCATCGAAGAATCAGATTCCGAGTGATCTGAAAGGGTTTTAAACGCTTTTGTTTTTAGAAGCACTAACGTTATATTTTGAAATTTTGTCAGCAGGCCTGGTTGTCAATGTCCTGGTATCTTTGTGCAAAAATAAAATTCCATTCAGCTTATTCGTACGTTTGTGGTGATTGATTCTATGACTGATAACACAAGAGCACATGCAGATATTCAGTAATTTTTCCCTCTATTTCATTAACACGTAATCGCAATGGTTCCTGTTAAAATTAAGGATTAGTATCACTTGTACTGTGTTTTCAGAAGTTGCTAAAACTACTCGAGTCGCGTATGCCGTTACCTATACTAAGTCGGATAAAGAGATGATATTTCGGTAGGAACTATCCATCATTATGCTGGCGTCGAGGCCGTTTTCACAGTGAAATAAGAGCTGTTATGCTTGCGCTTGTTCCGCTAGTGAACACCAGGCTTAAGATGCCGAGCATAGACCACTATTTTTCGGAGAGGGGTGGACAATTTTTTAAAAAAATTTCTGCAAAGCAAACACTGCTGAAAATAAAATCGTGCAATAAAAATAAAATAAAATCGTGCAATAAAATGGTGCAATAAAAAAAAAATAAAACCGTGCAAGGGAGCCATGGGAAAAAAAAATCTGGCAAGTGCTTTCCTGTGTCCAGGTCCTGTGTTTGACTTGCACAAACTATTGCCCACCAAAAGAATTTCATACCCCAGAAAATTGCCCAGCCCCCCCTCCCGCCCCCGCCCACTTCAAAATGATAATAATGATGGTCCGTCCCTTATGTCCCCGTGAGAACACCGGTGGCATAAACAGAGGCTTACGCACAAGGCAGTCAACCAATCATGGCACATTCTGCGGAAATAGCGCAAACAACATGGCGGACTCCGCCATATTGTTTAACAATATGAGAAGGGCTGGTGTCCATTCTCGTCACCAGAGTCACGCGCTTGCAATTGTTTGAGGAGAATATGCTGCGCTTGCGATATCGTTGTTTCTGCTTTAACCGGATCATTTAGTTACTATAATAATATCTTTCCATCACGAAAATGACCATAATTTGCCGGTTCACCAGTGATTGGAACTTTTCTCGATTCATTATCACGGCACCAACTGATTAAGAGTAGTAGTATTGACTCATCAAAGAAGAAGTGCTGAAAAATGCTGGAAACTGTTGCGAGGTATCTTAACTTGTGCACCCATACTTGTTAGGTTTTAAGCTTCATACGCGAGCTTTTTCAGTGTAAGTAAACGGTTCATCGCTTTGTTTCCTCAGCTACGCTATGACAAATACAATCATTCGAATTATCGGCAAGGCACTCCCAACGTTTGTTTAATTCAAAAGGATGGGGAATATTAATGAAGCGGCATGAATGAATGATTGATAAAACAAGATGTCCGATGGTAGAGGTCACGGTGGATGTTCAGAAAAGAAAACAACATCTCTGAGTGGAACAACAACAATCTTTTACAAGGAAATTTTCCTAATTATCAGGTGAAGAGTCTAGACCCGGGGAATTGTCATAAGGATATTAATGATACTGTAATTGATCAGAAACCAGAGATAACGCTCTCAGAGGTTACCTTAGACAATGAACTATCATTTTCGAGCCATGTAAGCAATGTTTGTAGAAAAGCCTCCTGTTAAACTGGTGTTCTTCTGAGATTACGTAATCTCATTCCGACATCAGCTAAATTACACAAATTTGCTATACTACCTCACCTCACATACTGTCAGACTGTCTGGCATTTTTGTCGTTCTTCTGATGCCAGAAAACTAGAACGAACTCAAGAACGAGCACTGCGCGCTGTTTATTGCGACAATAAATCGACTGAGGAACTCAGAGAGCAAAGAGCGAAACACCAACACTTCATTCGCGACGACTACAAGACTTTGGCAATCATGATGTATAAAGTCAAAAATGGTGTGGCGCCTCCTCGCATTGCAGACTTATTTGTTGTTACCAATTCTCAGTATCACCTTAGAAATTCAGATTTCACCGTGCTCAGATTTCGGACTGTTGCTTATGACAAAATAGCCCGACTTATTTTTGGTCCAAACTCGACAAATCTATTCGATCGTCTGAATCATTGGACACTTTTAAAAGGCGCATCAAATTGGTTAATTCCAAAAGCCTGCTGGACATTACTTGTAAGTTGCAAGATACCGCGGGCTGCTTGAGATAACAGGATGAGGCTGCTAGCATTGCTTTGGGTATTTTTGTAGTTTAAAGTGTTGCCAATAATGGCATTATTATGATCGTATAACATTATCTTATGCTTATAAAGGCGTCGGCGCATATCACTAACCCGATCGTTTCAGGGATTATCAAGACTTTCACACTTATCGCAATTTGCATGCGATTATATCATTTAAACTGAATTACTAGTAATAGGCCATATAGGCCATGTTCGATATATCAATATTTTAACATGGCTCCGAGGTTTTCGGGTCAAAATTGTAAATTTTTTTAAGTTTTTTTTTTTTGTCTTTCAATTCCCAGAAGAGACATGGACACAAAGAAACAACACCAAATATAGAAGTTTGTCCTGAAAGCCTCAAAGCCATGTTAGAATACTGATATACATTGAACGTGGCCTATTGATGTAGGCTTTGAAGTATTTGCAATGAAATCCGGACGTTTTAAGTCTCGAGATCAATATTCCTGAAACTAATTACAGCAGGAAATAACAGGCGGGAGATGAACGCAATGATCTTAACCGCTGATCAGTCTAATGTGAGCCGGCACGTGTACCTTGGTACTGTTCTGTTTCCGCTACCGAAGGATACGTGCTTGACAGTGACACGCGTTTAATTGAAAAAATAGGTCATCGCCCGAGTCCTCAGCTTGTGGTTTTGGTAACTTCTTTCCACCATGTTCAGCAAAGCCGTGATCAGTTTATAAGAATATAAGGGCAGATCAGTGGTCTCAGAGAAAACGTAATCAATCTATCAAAGACATGAAGACACGATTGATCAATCTATCAAAGAAAATTATGCACTTGAAAAGAATGACAAGCCGTACATTGAACTTGGAACTGTCCGTGGAAGTCGAGAGGTTACAAAGACAACAATTATTATTCATGATTTCATGTGCTGACAGAATGAAATAAAATATAACCAAACAACACGAAACTACTGTGGTATTATCATACAACGTCTTTCAAAAAGCCAGTTGTTTTTCGCACATTTTTCAATACAAAGAGACAAAAATTGGCTAATGCAGATTCAAAGACTTGTATAGACCTATTAACATGTTTGCTTGGCTGCAGATTGCTACGATAGTTGCAGTTACCTCATCTGTGACTTCAATGCAACGTTTGAAAAATAGCAAGGCTCAAAATGGAAACCACACCTAAATTTAGATCAAAACTGTCGATGAGGGGCGTGCTGTTGATGATTGATAGGAAGTCCTACCTCCTCCACTATTTCCGTTCCTGAGGAATGAAACATGTTGAGGTCGTCTAGCAAGTAATTAAACCGGAATAATCTTATTTTAGTATTTATAGTTTTTGACGAGAGAAGTGCGCTGTATGTCAACATACGAAACCCCTCAACCACAAATCTTACTTGCCATAACACGCTTATAAAAATCCTATTTATGCTAGTCGGATTATCTTTCCACACCAATTGGCAGGTTGACTGATCGATCAATCTTTGAAGTGTCCGTGGAACAACTAAAAAGATGGAAATATGGCATATAACATCAGAAGACAGCACAAGAAATTCTGCTCTCGCGTCAGTCTCAACTGTCAGGAGGTTTCTGACACTGATGCACCAGAGCTACCCATAATAAATTTTTAAGGTCGTAATCTGAAAATTGTGTCAGTTCTCAAATGCTAGAGCTAATGAGTGGGGGCGTGATAAAAGTCATTGATTGGGAAACGTGTAGAGTGGTAAAGAGGTGAAAATATTTAAACGTGAAGCGTAAAAACGTTGAAAGCTGCTCTATCTCTTCGTTTCACGAAAAGGCAGAATCACTCGATAGCGAAACTGTGGGCATGAAAAAATGTATCGGATTTTGGCAGCTTCGAACAACAGTGACATTATTATGACGATATTCGTGAGGTTTCGGACAAAACACAAACAAACGTTTACCAGCAGGAATCCGTTTACACTTAACTTATCATCTTAATTCTCTTTGACGCTGCTTGGAATAAGAAGATTTTATCTCTGCCGTAGCATTTTAGGAACCCTTGGTGTACTGAAAACCTGCAAATACCCATTTTCCTCACTGTTCCTTTGTATTTCATATCGTTTTGAGAATTACAACAACTACTGGCTTAGTTGCAATTGCCGACACTGATCACCTAACTGATTTGAGGTGGTGGTTACACTGTGCGCAGTTCATACTGAGCGTAAGCAGTCTATAACCCTTAATACACTCAAGCGTGCGTAAACATATTTCAACAACAAAATACCGATTATACCGCCAGCGAGTGTCACAGTGCCAGACGGAATTATCATCTAACTTGACAGAGTGGAATTAAAATGTTGAGCATTTTGCTCGTGGCTGAAATTTCTTCTCCCGGACTGTCGCGGATACTACAAAGAAAACAGACAATCAGGGTATTGATGTCAGAGTTTCCTCCTTAAGGTTATAAAGGGAGTTACTGCAGGGGAAAAGACAAATAAAAAAAATAGTTTCATGCCCGTCGCGAACGCCCAAGTGACAGTTTAATGATAGCTGAGGAAACCACAACGGCTTAATCTTTGAGGACCATTCTAATATCCAAACCCTGCTTGGGAGTACATCACTTCCACAGAGGAGCGAGCCAAGAAGCATCTCAGAGAAACTTGCTGATAACGCCGCAGCATTGTGGAGAAACACGACATGAAGAGAATAACTTGTCTGGTACTTGTAGTCATCCTGTTGTCCTTTATTGTAGAAAATGGTGACGGAAAAATAACTATTTTACATGAAGGTCGCGTAAGTGGGAAACCAAAAAGAAGAATTCGGAGACAGACAGTAAGAAAAAGGCCAAGCACACCAGCAAATGAGGAAAACGACAATCCTATTCAGGATAGACGACGGCCAGTGGTATGTAATCATACTATAAATGTGTCCTTGTTACTGTTTCAAAGATTGCTTTCACTTTGGTCTCCTTATTTGTCATCAGAAAACGACCCCATGAAAGGAAAAAATAGATTAGTGTATTTTTTTCCTTTTACAGAAATACAACAGATGGCACGAGTCCCCACGCTGGATAACCGAGTAACTTTGAAAGATTATTCACCTCGCAAACAAAGCGGACAAGATACGGTTATAGACCGCTTTTTCTTTATTTTCGTTTTACATTAAGTGCAACAGCTAAACACATTTTAAATTGCGTCAAACACTAAAAGAAAGGAACTTATGTAGATCAAGTTGATAGGTAGGCTGCTACGTGAAGTTGAACTCCTCTGGATTCTATTCGGGAGCTATTATAGAGCGTTCTAGATGTTACTACTTACTTTTAGAATAAAGCTTACCGATGTAAAAGGATTAATTCCCAAATGAAACCAGGCCTGAAGCAGAGAGAATCTTTGAAGAAAACACGTACAACAGCCTGAATATTATTGAATGTTCTGCGGTGTTAAATACAGTTTCGATAGAAATGAACAATACATCACCTGTTAGATTTATACTCGCAGCTTTGTCTTGTGAATAGTACTTTATAACATTAGAAAAAGCCTTTTATTGATGTAAATAAAATGTAAACATCTAAAGTGTTGAAGTTTTTAACGTTCATCTTGACTCCAACAAATAATTTTAGCGTTTTATTTTCTGTGTGTAATATTTGAAAGGCTTTCTTTTTTGAGCGTAACAAAGGTCACTTAACGACACTGCCTCAGCATTTCGGAAAATGCTTTCACAGTGAAAGAACGATCGTTCCAATTTATTATAACTTACCAGCAACAAAAGAAAAATTAAATGATCCGAGCAGAAACTTCTGGTAACCTCGGAAGGATTAAATTACGTGTACTTATCATCTCATAATGCAAACATTTCGGCAGTTAATATCTCCTGCAACGCAAAATATACGATCGGAATGGCTAAAAATAAACGCTGGCATTTTTGGGGGGCATCAACGTGGTTCGTGAATAGCCGGCAGCAATTCATATTATATTGTATTACGTCAGCGGTTCAAAGTACTCTGTAAAATTGTGGTACTAAGTTTAACATTGGCAGCAAATTCAAGGGTGCATTTGTCATCGAAACACTTGTTTTCGGATCGATCTTGCTGATAAAGGATAAGGGACAGTCCCACAATAACTAATTATCACATACTGTATATACAATAACTAATTAACTGCTAACTTCATTAGGATCTATGAAAGTTATGTATAAGTGCTGTCCGTTTTTTTTTTTTATCACGATCTGCGAAAATCCTTCTCGTGCCACGCGCGTCATGTGGTTTGGCTTGTTTCCTTTCATGGCTCGACATCCGTCACAGCAGCTTTGACACATATCCATGCAATGGGAACGATGTTCGCCAGATGTTCCAAGAAAAACACGAGATGTCAAGAAAAAATCGATGACGTTGTACGCCTTGTACCCACTATTCGCCAAGACGTTTGCCTTATCTCTGCATTCGTTTTATGATTTTTACCCTATAGGAGTTCAGTCAGGTAAAATTATTCTGGGCAACGCTTGATTGGGAAAGCGATATCGCAGGCTTGCGTATGATGAGTTTTTTCCTTGTTTTGAAAACTGAGTGGATAGATTTTGCTTTGGTTTATCCTTGTGTTTCGCTGCTGTCGGTTGCTCCCTCTCCCGCCCGCTTTTGTATGAAGTTTGACCGCTGCCTAGCACCTTCTCTCGATCTCTCTTTCTGCTCTCTTGTCGATCGTGGACATCTCTGCCTAACGACTGCCACATTGTATTGTACTTTCCCGTCTCCGTGTAACGTCTCCATTTCCGTCGCGAGTAATTTAGTTTTTCATTCAAGATACTCTCGAATGACGAAGATGAATTGCATTGTTTAAGTGGTTGACAGTTTTGTTTGTATGCAGTAGCATGCTGAAGTGCTACTTCTGTTAGGCGTAAATCAGAAATGTTGGGCAAACTTCTGCTAGTTGCATAGACATTGTCAGATGGTCGCAGTGTACGTTTGTTCACCAAAATGAAGTCTTGCTGCAGTTTACGGATTACCTGCTTCAAACACAAAGGTCGGTGTTGCCAATCTGCACAATGGACAAGATTTTCGTTGATGGGCTGTGTGAGCAAACTCTTCCTCACGGTTATCGTGTCCAGACTGTGTCGGTGCTCTGATACCATTTGCTTCCGAGTAGATTCTGACTTCCTAATGCACGGAAAGGACGCCTCTTGCTCCATTATTCTAGCGACAACTTGTGACTAATGTAAGTTTCTGGCCAATTACACAAGTGAGTTGTTATGGTTTCTCCTAGTACAGCTCTTAGCAAATTCAACTAGATTACTTTACTGGATTAAAGTTTCCATAATCACTGCTTCCCTATAAAAGCACGTAAGGATAAGGACTCCAAATGTCCTACCACTCTCGGCGTAAAGGAAAAAGCAACCAAAAGAGGGGCTATTATTTTTAAGTGATTGCAAAAGTTTAGTCGCTAATGAGAACTAAATGTTGTTGTATTGTCTTATGGCTATTGTTCACTTTGTCCGACATTGCTAATTTGTGTGTACAAGAAGGGTGCCCATTCACAAAGTTTAATTACAATCTTGGCCTCCCTAATTAAATATTGTGTAGTTACTAAGGCTTTAAGTGACAGTACAAAATCCCGTGTAATGCATCAAAGTTTCGCAACGGAGAAAGTTAAAAAAAACGATCGCTAAAAAACTCTCTACCAGTCATTTAACTCTAGCAAACTTCAATACAGTCGGTTTCTGCGTTGTATTATTTGCTAAGGGCAGCATTTTCTAATGACATTCAAAGAGTCCACCAGTCATTTCACTATTACAATTGAGCAATGTCGGAGACTGGAGCACTAATTAAAAATGTCGACGTTTAAAGTGCGCGTTTAATCTCTTAATCTCTTCATAGCTGGATTGACGAAATTTATCAAATTTCCTGTTAACTGGATATTGGCATTGGCTAATCAGATAAGATTTTACCTGAAGTCAGATGAGTGTGGATTGCTTTTGTCTTTTGCCGCCTGATAAGTGATCACAATCCCGTGTGTCGAGTCGGCGATAAATGTCAGCTGGAAGAGTGGAGACCTTAGGGTATTCCAAACAAAATTACGATTCGATATTGGGCAAACAGGCAATACCTGATGAAAAACCGACAATAAAACGCCTGCTTAGAATGATCTTGTAAACTGCTCTTTCACAGCTGTTAGTCAATCAGATTACATTATAATCGTCTGGTGCTTGTTTGCGAACAATCCATTCTTCTAAGTGGAGTTTGCAGTGCGTTGAATACATGGACAGTTGACTGCGTTTGACCATCAATTTGACACGAAAACAGATTTTCAAATACGTAAAGCAGATTAACTTGTTGCCGAAGCTTTTGTCAGTTTAAGCGATGCATCGAATTAAAAGGCGGTTTTTTAAGTTCTAAGCACAGAAATTACGCCATTCTGTTCACCAGAGATATTGAATAACTGAAACAAAAATAGTCTTCGTGACGAAAGCACCGCTCTTGACAAACATAGTTCTATTATATCATGTCAAATAAGAAAAAAAACTACTGCTCTTTTTTGTATCTGTCATAAAAAAAAGGACAAATGTCACACTGCGGAAAGTCGAGAGTTTCTCAAGGCTACCATTCCCAATAGTCAGAATCAATTCACTTAAGTTCCCAAATGCACTTTTCATTAGTATAAATTTCCACACGATTATTTTATACATGGCGTCTTCGCGCTGAGGAAGATGCGAGAAAACTACGGCGTCGTTTTGGAAAACAATATACCCAACCTCTGTTCATCCTCAGCAATAATAAAAGGAAAAAAAAGGAAAAAAATTGTAACAGATTTGAATCAGTGACCCTAAGACGGTAGACAAACACTGCACTCCTACGCCATTCGAACCGAGCTTTTGTAGCGTCGCATGATTACAGGATGCAACTGTTGACTGTTTAACAATTCTGCATAGAGAAGTTTTACAAAAGTTTTAATTACTCAAAAAAAAAATAACTCAATACAAAAACAAAATGATACAGAAATGGCGTCTGCTAAATTTCAGATCCATAGCTCTACTATTCAAGCAAATGATTTGTTTAATTATAGAGCATGTATGGGAATGCTACTACCGGGGCACGTTGCACATAACTGCGAATTTCTCGGCTGACAAACAAGCAAAAATTTGCCATTTCTACAAGTCATACAGGATGACTTACTAGTAAATATCAGAAAAAAGGTCTTATATTCGAGCTGTACGAATTATTTAATTATTTAATTTTATTTGTTTTATTTCTTGTTTCCGTAATTATTTATACGCAATATTTATACAGGCAGGTCCATTTCAGCTAAAGCTGATTAAATAATCAACCAATTAACCCGAATACACAATTAAATTAAATAATTAACCTAAATAATTAAACCATTAACAATAAATTTACATATAACTGAACAAATGGCTAATGAAGTAACTTAACTTAAAAAAGTCATGAAACGTCATCACATAATCGACCTCTGATACTAGGGTTGGCTGCAAAGATTTAGCTGAAGACTCTTCTTAATTTTTTTCCTAAGGTTGTTGTGTATTTCGTTCCATGCTCTACTTCGATGTAGCAAAAAGAACGTCGGTATTTAGTTGGTTTTCTAGAGGCAGACAGAGAAGATCCTTGTTCCGTGTATTGTGTGCGTAATAATCGAACGTGTAGTAAAAGTCATCCAGCAGTTCTGTAGGCGTGAGGCCATTGAGACACTTGAAGTCAAATTTGATACTTCCGATACTTGAATACTTTTCTCTGACCTTAAAACAAAGTGTGATTTTCCCTGACTTTTTCCAGACTATGGCTACCCTGACCTTAGATACTTGGAAACAGAATGCCAAAGATCTCTACATAAGCTTGCAGAAAAGAAACATTTTTGGATACTAAGGTTAGAGACAAACAGTCCATTACTGTCTGTGATTACGTAATTATTGCTTAACCTTGCGAGTCTCGGAGCATCTTACTAATTTCTGACCACTATTTGGCAGCTGTATACGCATTTAGTAAATGAGCATACAGGCACTTGATCGGACAGTACCGTTACAAAATTCCACGAAATATACAAACTATTGTGATTTGTCATATCAAGTTTATTATATTATTAAAAGGACAACAGCCTGCGTCATCGAAGTGACGTCGGGAGTGTAAAACATAACATATTTCAGTACAACCAGCCTCGGAAATCATGCTTGCAATTGGACCTCAATTGGGCAGTTTTGAAATAAGCCAGTTCTTTTTCGTTTTTTTTTTTTTTTGCACAGGAACTGCCAAAAAGGATCATGAGCACTTACAGAGGACTGCCCTGGGCAACATAATGGTGAAATAAAAGATGAAAAGAAGAAAAATCGTCAAAAAGAACGCATTAGTACATACATACAGTAAATGACATCAAATAGTTAAAATGGCCAACTTGATGATGCAATGATCATGTGTACTAGAATACAAAATTTCACTTTACCGTATGGAAATATGAAAGAAGAAGGAGTTCATATCAAAAATGAGAAAGATTACCACACCTTCGCCAGGTATGTGAGGGTGATGGCAGAGATACTTTAATTACT
Source organism: Micromussa lordhowensis (assembly GCA_964020085.1). NCBI lineage: Eukaryota > Metazoa > Cnidaria > Anthozoa > Scleractinia > Lobophylliidae > Micromussa > Micromussa lordhowensis. The sequence continues at coordinate 31,945,125 of OZ026595.1, forward strand.
ATAAACTAATATACTTTTAATTACGATGGGTGTCAAGGCCCTAAGAAAACAGGAGCAAAACTCTTGAAGCCTCCCTACAAAAGTAAGAAGTATACGCGGCCTTTCCTGATTTCTTTGATAGCAGGATACATGGAACTGTAGACTGCTGGCAGCCGGTATTTTTCTCTAAGGGTCACTTAAACGAGTGATTAGCCATCGCGAACACAAAAGGGCGGTATGGCCGTGACCGAGTAGGGAAGATGCGAAGCAAGGGCGGTATGGCCGAGTAGTAGTTTAGAAGGTGAGACGAGAAAATACCGTCTGCGGACTCTTTTTCTACGTCAGTTTAACAACGGAGTACCTGATTGGTCCATATGTACCTCATGACAGATAGGTGACAGATGGGTAATAAAGTATCATAAGTTTCGCCCCAAGCAATGGCGAGCGATGCAATGGCGGTTCATAACGATCATCAAGTCGCGATCATCTCGGAGAAGCTTAAACTATTGAAAATCAGTTTTCCAAAGGCTGAACAGAAACAAGGTGTTGTCGGTGTCCTTAATGGGAAAGATGTTATGGAAATACTACCGAAACAGGTAGACTGTTTCGGAGACGCACGAAACAGTTGCCGTTAGCGACAAAGGAGAATGTTTTGGGTCACGTGGCTTGAAGCTGTCAAATAAAAAGGCAAACGCACGTAAGCACATTCCTTCGTGCTGTGTAGCTCAGTTGTTTACCAAAATTTTGAAACGCACGGACTCGTGAATCGGTATCGATCAGCAACGCCCTTAAACTGCCCTCCAAATTACCCCGATGCTGGATTTTACCCCTTCAGCAACAATCGAATCGATTAGGCTACCTCGTAGGTCATCGTCCATGCTTTTCCCACGGATAAAAGACCTTCCATTTAGCCCGCCACCGCCAGGTGTTTTCTGGCTTGCCTCAGGAACGTGAAGGAATGTGACCACGTGCGCTTAACTATTTGGCTTTAGTTATAGACGACGTGGGCTTAATATTGCTGGTTTTCATGTGACGTCATCATTTTCCAAAACTAAAAATTACCAATCCTTATGAAGTTTTAGTTTCATGAGATGTAAGACCCTCTAATAAATTGACGTTTTACAACGTTTCAGCTAACAGGGCTTCTCATTTTGTCAGAGAAGACGTTTGAATTTCAGTGTTTTTGATTTGCCGGACAGTGAAATGGCGGCACGAGAGGGCTTTCACATAGGTCTAAAGAGGAGTTATCGTTCACGTCTTTGCTAACTGAACAGTTCTTGCAATAGAAGAAGTACTACTTAGGGTTAGGGTTAGGGTTAGGCGCTCTATAGGAATAATTTTTCGTTTTAATGGTAAAACTCAATGACAGATGTTTTTGTCACTTTACGGCCGCCATGTTGGTGCTCCTTGGAAGGGCACCAAGATGGCGTCTCCATACAAAACTCTATAAATTTGGGTGAAACACTTTTCCAAATAACGCGCGAATGAAAAATCGCAGACCTAAATCTTGGCAAGGTTGTTTATGTATGAATCATCTATCATATCCCAGATTCTTAACTTAATTTATTGAATGGTTACGAATTTTATTTTTGATTGAGTGACACACAGCAAACCAGCCATTCAAATACGTTTCGCGACAGCGGGAACTGTTTCGCGCGACTCCGAAAAACAGTCTACCTGTTTCGGTAGTATTGCCTACAGGATTTGGAATATCGGTGATCTCCCAGCTATTTACTCTGGTTAAAATGTAAGAAGATGAGTTGCATCTTTAGTGATCGTGTTGGCATTGACCAGCATCACGGAAGACCAAGTAAAGGACTTCTAATAGTTGGGTATCTCTGGCATAAAGTTAAAAGTTGTGACAAGAAAACGCTAGAAGAAATTAATTGCAGGGGGTAAGTATCGAGTGATTTTCGGTTCTGCCGAGGCAGTGCTTGATGAGCGGTTCAGGAGTCTTTAAAGACGGTACGAAGCCATCTCACAGCCATGTGAAAACTTAATGTTGTTGAAGAATGTCACACCGTTCATAGCTAAGAGTTAGTTAACTAGGCACCGTTGGAACATGGTGAGCTGATTTCAACTTTGATTTAGCACAGTTATTTTTTTTTAATTCAGTTAAGAATTGATGTTAAGCTTATTATCAGTTTCATTTGTCGTAGGGGGATGACTAAAAAGGACCGAAAGAAGGGATATCTTTCTTCTCTTCACTTTGCATAAGCGATAAGTTTACCTGTTAATCGCCAAGTCTTAGCTACTGCATTTACTTTTCACTGATGCATGGTCAGCCTCGAAGATATATATTTTATAGACTGGTAGACATAGACATGATCCGAGTGTTTCAATTAAGGCTTGTCTAGGCTTTATTAATTCTATTTGTTCTATTTGTTCACCTATTATTTTAAACTTTTGTAACTTGTACCAATGAAACTTCTAGAATGATCAGGTTTTAAACAACGAGAGCTCAAGAGTCTGGTTTTATTAAAAATACACACCTTAGAGCCAACAAAATTAGTGGAATTTTTTAGTATTTTGTTTATTCATAATAATGTTAATCTGGTCCCAAAGGATATTGTTGTACAACATTGTAATATTGTTATTTGAATAGCAGGATAGCATGGGAATTAATTAAATGGAATTTTATGTTGATAGATAGACCTCTTCTGGCCTTGCCGGGCACTGCGTGCTTACAATTCCCCAAAGACTGTCCAGCTGGTTGTACAACTAAATGTGATGCTGCAGTGTCCATACTATCAATAAAGTCATCCATGTTAGTGGACTTGAGCACGGTTTCTGCTACTGAAGGATACACATCCCGGTACCTTCTGTCATTCTCCTGAGTGACAAACTGAGCATCCACTGGGGTTGCGTTTTTACTCAACACTACTCTACTGAACCCATAGCATAAGTGCACGAGTAGAATCAAGTTTCCTTCATAATAATCTTAATCAAGTTTCAAGAATCAAGTTTCCTTCATAATAATCTTAATCTTATTTCTTTCCATTCATCTTATTTCTTTCCATTCATCAGGCAATACCAATTCTGGAGTACCTGTAGTTGGTTTTCTTTCTGCAGGCTCCCCATTACGAGCCTTTGTTCTTCTCCACCCTTCGTAGGTAGATTGTTTTTGGAGTTTCGTCACGTTTTTCTTGAACGATAGGAACTTTTATTCAAATAACAATATTACAATGTTGTACAACAATATCCTTTGGGACCAGATTAACATTATTATGAATAAACAAAATACTAAAAAATTCCACTAATTTTGTTGGCTCTAAGGTGTGTATTTTTAATAAAACCAGACTCTTGAGCTCTCGTTGTTTATAACCTGATCATTCTAGAGATTTTATTGGTACAAGTTACAAAAGTTTTAAATAATAGGTGAACAAATAGAATTAATAAAGCCTAGACAAGCCTTAATTGAAACACTCGGATCATGTCTATGTCTACCAGTCTATAAAATATATATCTTCGAGGCTGACCATGCATCAGTGAAAAGTAAATGCAGTAGCTAAGACTTGGCGATTAACAGGTAAACTTATCGCTTATGCAAAGTGAAGAGAAGAAAGATATCGAAATGTGGTGCCAAATTGTGAATTGGTCGATTTGTTAATTGCTGTGCCTGCAACAACTTTTCAGAATTTCATACCGACTTCCTCTCCTGAATATTCGAGTGGGCCAGGGTCAGCAGTGACCCGGTGATTTGTGAGATGCTGTCAACGGAAGGTGCCGCGTGTCTTCTGGCTCCAACGGGTGTGTGCGGATCACGACCAAGGAAGGCCTTCGGGCTACACTTTACGACAGATCTGCACAACTCCATCGATGCCATGGGTTTGCGCGAAAGCGACCTCGTTCCAAAACAACATCAGTAGATTGCCAACGCCATGGGCTTGCCGAGCGGCGCCAACTACATCGGCGCGGTGAAGGATCGCTGTAATCTTCTTTCCTCAGCTGCCCGGGCTGCCAGGGGTAGTCCACATACGAGCATCGCTTGCAACGATTGTCAAGGGCCCAAAGCCTTTGAACACATACTTCAAGTGTGTCCAGGCATGATAGGCTCGCAACCCTGGTGCTGTCTGCCGCGGCTAAGGCTGAGTGGGCTTGTGTCAGTGAGCCGGCCATTCCAACTACGGCCTGCTTGCGGAGGCCTGATCTGATTTTCCATTATTCTGATCGGTCTACCTATCTACTGGACGTCACTATGGTTGCAGACAATGCGCTGTTTCCCGATACCCACATGCGCAAAGTCCTTTATTATGATGTGCCGGAAATCAGAAATTGGGTTGTGTACAACATCAATGGTAACGCGATGCATGTTTCCATTGTGATCCGCAACTGGAGAGGGCTGATGGCCTGTGCATCAGCTGAGGCTTTGCGGTGCGTAACGCTGGGTCTGGGGCGGCAGACTCTAAGTTGTCTCTCAGATGTCACCTGTGAGAGAAGCCTGTGGATCTGGCAACACTTCCACAGGGGATTGCAGAACGACTGGCGCACCCACGCCACGAATACGTTGCTTTCCCGACTGGCTTTTTGGCGTTAAGCTTCGCCATTCAAATAAAAGGAAATAGCATTATTTCGCCCTCTGTACTGGTGTCTTTGCCGTCTAGTTTTGTTTGCAGACTTTACCATTATACATGTACACAGGTGCCATAAAAACTTACTATAAGACCCTCAAAGCCAAGTCTAAACGGGTTTTAACTCGTGTGAGAAGGGAAGGGCTACCCCAAGTGGCTAATAAACAAGAGGAAAGTGTCGTAACTGCAAGAAGGAACCAACGGTGCCACAATGTAAGCGAGTAATGAAGCACTTATCAAAACCAGAAATCTTAAGCATAATATTATTTTTTGAAGCAACTTTACATACATGTGTATTAATAAAACATGTCGGCCTACACATGAACTGAAGTGCAGTGTTAAACTTGCATTGTAACATTCAAATCTATTAGTAAGATCTTCATGCCATACGGACCAATTATGTTAGGTTCAACTTGGCTTTAACTAGACTAAGACTTTCACATTTTTGAAATTCTGAACAGAGAAATAGTTTTCATTGCAAATATAAATCTGAAATATTTTGTAGTGCTTACTTGATGTTCTTTGTGTTATTGGCCAAAGCCATGCTTGTAGCTGCTTTTGTTACTTATTAATTTGTACATTTCATGTATTTTTTGCAGAAACTCAAGTCTCGTCTAGGAGCACCGAGACAGTCAATATACTCAGAAGAAAAAAAAAGGAAACTGGAGAAGTACTCTCCATTGACTACATGTCACCGGAAGAGAGCGTGTACGAATCAAGTTCAGATGAAGATCATGGGGGGCAAAATTAGTTGTGAAACGGTTTGAATGGCGCTTGGATGAATTGACAAGGGAACTGAAAGTCTGGACGGAAAAGCAAACAGAGCAAGTTCTAAGTGAGCGGGGAAAGAGGACGATGGTCAAGTGGGAGGAAGGAAGATTTGTGACAAACCGCCTCCATTACCATCCAAAGTCTGCACCAGCTTGGGCTTTAAGTGCTGACTTGTGAGGTTAATTGCAAGTGTGGAATGAGTAATAGCAGACCAGGGGTTTCATTAATATTTTTGGGTTTTCACAGGCAGGCAAAACTATTTGAACTGACCCCTTTTATAAGATAAATTAAATTTTCGCTATAATATAAATGGTCAAACCAGCCAGCAAAATTATCCTCACAGCCAGTCAATTTGCCTGGTGCCTGGCTCTTAATGAAACCCCTGTAACAGATTTTCAGAGTCAAAATTCTTCCTTGAATTTTGATATAGATATGATTGATATTATTTTATTGACTTGGTAACATAATTTTTCTTACCCTAGAAACAAGCCCCCTCCTCCCCCCCCCCCAAAAAAAGTAACTTTGTTTAAGTGTCAAGGTGACATACCAGAGAGAGAAGCTTTTGCACAAAACCATGGTATGTCACACATGAAAACATGTTATTTTCACAAGTGAAAAGATCACCATTGCTATGGTTACATGATGAATCATGCCTTTCACAGCGAAAGTGAAACTATTTGGCATCTACTTGCTTTACATTTGGAAAAGCAAGCACCAGGTACAGCATAAGTTAGTTTGATCTCCCTCTTGCCCAAACTCTATTTGAATTAAGCAAGTTACAGTTTTATAAAAATATAATATTTTCCAAGTGTGAATTTGAGTCAAGGTTGTCGGTTGAGGTTAGTTTTGTTAATCAACCAAGTTCTTAATATCTATTTTGAAAAAAAGAAAAGTAGTCGTTGGCCACTGAGGGAAATATTAGTCAAAATATGCATAAAATCAAGAAAGGTTTTGTAATTTTGTAAGTTTTAATTAACTGTTGTGGCTTCAAGTGGCAGAGAAAACCACTTTCCCTATTATTGAATTCATGTTTTCCACATTTTTAGACCAGGTAGAGTTATAGTTAAGTAGAAATTTTAATTTATTATATACATGTAGTTAATCACACTTTTAGAACCACTAAAATATATTAGATAAAAATATTTTGAAGCATTACTTTTAAAGCGTTTGTAAAAAACATGCAGGATTTGTAATAAAACATTTCTCAGCCTTGTACCTTCACGAGTGTTATTTCTGTTTGACTTAATTGTATTTCAAATCTGTTTCTCGTCATGTATTTACAATAATATTATTAATCTGGATCAAAAATAATTCTGATAGGTTAAATACCTTACTACAAGCTAAGCCACATACAGAATCAAGAAACTGCAGAATTTAAAAAAACAAAAAAATTCAGACAAACCCAAATATATATTCCCCTAGTATGAAGATGACATAAGATCCACATCCACATTTGTCTGCATTTAAATGGGACAAATGTGACAAATGTGATATTTGTCTTGCATTTACACCACATTTGTTTATATTTGTCATCAGAGCAAATGCATCATTACCCTATTTATCTTGAAGATAAATATAATATTTGTCAATCAATTAAATATGGACAAATATGACAAATGTCATATTTGAATCATATTTACACAACATTTACCTAGAATCAAATCTAATTTTTCGTCCACTGCAGGCCAGATGTGTTGTCTCTGATGCCCTACTGATGAATAAGGCCAGTCTAGCTTTTATCTATGTATCACTGTAAGTAGTGTAGGTATTGCCGACCTTCTGGCCACCTTTGTGATTGTAAATAGTGCATTACATCATAGGGTTTAATGAACACTTTGAAAAATGCCTTTTAAAAAATAATGACATATTGTAAATTAAGAAACTAATTGTAATCCCCTTTGTAACATGTTTGGCCCAATATACAGTACCGGTCAAAGGGATTGCAGCACCTACACGCGCGTAAAATGCGTGTAGTCTGCGTGTAGTATTCGCGGGCAGTGCGTGGGCAGTGCGTGGACACTGCGTGGGCAGTGCGTGTAACTGCACGCGTGTAAAATCTACTGATCTGGTATTTACACGCATTTGCGTGTAATTTAACGCAAATGCGTGTAAAAACACGCAAATGCGTGTATTTTAATTGAAGGAAGAAACCTTTGTTATTCATACACGCAGTTGGGTGTATTTTGCAAAACAAAAAGCCACTACTAACTTGTATTCGAAACACGCGACTCCCAATGTTTACAACAAAAAGTAAATTCAAAAGCCGACAAGAATTGCTAAATCAGTTGACTAGCTTAAGCACTTATCAAACAAATAATATTTCTTGTATCAGCCCGCACCTCTGCTACATGTAGCTTCTGCTACTTAAACTAATTCTCAAAGATCTATGAGTTTTCGCTTACGACGTGCGTCGCTAAGTAATGTCTTCCAACGCACGAAATGTCATACCCCTCTTCCTTCGCCAACAGTGAAACAGGGATTCAAAGACAAGCTCGCGGACTCTCATAATCTGCTAATTGCCAACAATAACGGTAAAGAGTCCACACTTTTTTAACAAAATCTGAGCGTTTGTTAATTTTCCATTCGATCCGTGTGTATCCTTCTGACAACAACCCGCGATGCAATGTTTACCTACGTTCGATTGTTCGGCTTAAATTACAATACAGGTGACTACCGATAAGCTAGATTCGAGAATATTGTGAACTTGACTTATCGGTAGCCAAAAGGTATTAAGTCTTAGATAAACACAGCTGGGATCATATCACATGTACACTGTTTCCTTTATTCTTAATTTATTAAAAAACAACCAGCTAATACTACATTTTTCGACGCAGTCGACTCCGTTTTTAACATTATCGAAAACAAAACACTAGATGAACGGCTTGTATAATGAAAATAATTATTGATGTTATCTTTGACCGATTGCTAATAATTACAAATGTTAGTCACTTAGTGGCCTGAGGCTCTCCCTTCGCGGCTAATGACTGCAGGAATAACCTTCTGCAAGTGGTTAATGTATTTAGCGCACTTGCCAGGTGTCACGCCATCCCAGAACTCCTTAATTCCACGCACTAATTCTTCTTTGTTCGAAGGCTTCACGACACGGCGTAGAAAACACTTCAGTTCATGCCAAAGCATTTCGATTGGATTTAAATCGGGGGATTCAGCAGGTGTAGGCCAGTAGTTAATGTTGTTGTCCGCTAAAAACTGCTTTGCAAGCTTACCTGAGGACAGAACAGCAGTGATTGAAAATGAATGTCCTATGCAAATACGTAGTGTAAAATGCTGTGGGAATTTCAGCTAAACTTTCACTAGCATTTCTAAATCGCTCGCAAGTGAAATTCGGGAGAACGAGAAATCGATTAAGCTTTCGTGAGGGTTTCTGAATTGCTTTAAAATGCAACAAAACTTCACAGTATCATAAGACATGACCTGCTTTAAAGGCCTTTTTCACTATTGTCAAAATAGTCATTGCTGTTGTTGTTGTTTCTTTTTCCTTTCAAATCGGTTAATATTTGTAAACAAAACTTACTTGTATGCTTCGGATCATTGTCCTGCTGAAACCTGTAGTTGTTGTCGGGAAACGTGACATTGACGAAGGGGAGAAGGGAGTTTCGTAGGATTTCTTCTACATAAAAGAATCGGTCCATAATTCCACCAAACATCAATATTGGGGTGGCTCCTTTGGTGGAAATTCCCGCCCATACGTGGACCTTAAATGGATGTTTCGCCGTAGGCTTCATCTTTGCCGGTTGACCCACTTTGCGAAAACACAGTTTACTATGCCTACTCAGCCAGATGCTGCTTTCATCTGTGAAAACGACGTTTTCGAATTTTTCATTTTCTGCGGCACATTTCCTGGCAAATTCCAGTCGCTTGACTCGGTTAGCCTCTCTCACAATCTGACAGTACCGGGGTCCGGACTTTCGCCATCCCATTTTGTATCGTGCTCGCTTAATCGTCCTTAGTGAAAACTGCACATTAAATTCTTCACACAGCAACTTCTGTAATCCTACAAAAGAGCATTCTTCAGCTTAATACGGGGCCCGGTTGATCAACCAAACAATCGATATCTTCAATACATTTTCCCACTTTCTCTTTCAAAAAGGGCATCGAGTCAGGTAGATCGAAGGTTGTTTTGATCGAGAGTTCATTCGATCGAAACCAAACGTCAGTTCGATCGTTGCAAAGGTAGATAGAAGAGTAAGTGATGATAAAAAGTGAGACTCAATGCTTGATTATTTTTCGTTCTTTTATCCACTGGCAAACTAAGTATTTTTAAACAGATTTGATAAATAGTAAGTTCAGTACTGACTGAATGAACTGACTCTTGTCTTCGATCGAATCGACCTTTATCGATCGAAACGACCTTCGATCGAAATGCAAGAGATTGCATGCCAAAATATCTATGTCACTCTGTCAATAACGTCATCACCAGGTTACGCACAAAAGGTCCCAAATGAATCACTGTTACCCACATGCCAGGAAAGACATGGTACTTGCCCTATCATGATATCTATCACCCCCCAAAAGCCTGACAAAACATGCATTGTATTTGTCTGTAGTGCAATCTTCCAAGGAGTGTCCCTTAACCACCATTTACAGTGCCTGTATTTCAGTGCCTGGATCTTACAAACTCTCTTGTGGGAGGGCGATGTAGGAGCCGTGGTCCACCGGATCTCAGAGCATCCTGAACAGCATGACTACCTTGCTTCCCTCTTGTGGCCGAAATGGCAATCTGGATAATGAGTTAGAAGAGTATCAAATTGTTTTACATCTATATGAGGCAGTCTACTCATCATTTCTATGTCAACAATAATCTCTTTTCTCTCATCATAGGCCTGCAATGCATGCAGAGAGCTAGATACTAATTTTAGTATCTAGCTCTCTGTGCCCATTGCTGGCCTATGATGATAGAGAATTGAAGATTTCAGGCAAAAAGGGCACGTGTCACCTTTTGGGCCAATTTTCATTCTTTGCAGGATCAAGCTTATTTTTGGTAAACTGACTTGTTTTGACATGAAAAACATTTGTGTAGTATGATCGTCCGGGTGAGTGTAGTTCTGAGAAGAACTGTTGTTGGTGACTGACATTTCGACAACCTGAGCGGAAGTCATCTTCAGAGTCAAGTGAATAGTATTTGTCAGTTGATGTTATAAGTTTGGTCCGTTGAAAGTGATTGGTCACTTTAGCCATGATGGTATTGGCTGACAGACTCGTGTAAAGTTTGTCATCAGTCATTGGTGAGATTCGATCCGTCTCTATGAAAAACATTGTTCCGTAATTGTTTTTATTGATTTGCACTTTGTATTCGAAGAAAAAACCTATGCAAAAAAACTCAATTTTTCAAGCGGCATTGATTGGAAATCTTTTGCTGAACGAAAAACAAAAGAAACCTTTTGTTTCACTAAATTAGCTCGATCCTGCAAAAATTAAAATCAGCCCAAAAGGCAATATACGTCATTTTTGCATGAAACCCTTCAATTAGTCTGGGATAGGATTTAGAAATCAGAAATGTTTGATCTAGAATAGGATATAATGTACTGACAAAGTGTATCAATAATTTACTCTACAACTCTGAACATGTTTCTTTACCAGGGATTCTATAATAGCAATTATTGAAACTCGGAAGTGAGTTAATGTTACAAGATATTGGGTTGGTTAGCATATGTTGCACTACGATAGAAAAAGTATAGCTTTAGTGGTTTTTGGTGCTTAGTCTAGAACAGGGTTACAAGTAGGGTAAGGGTTTCAGTGTCCTGGCGGCGCACCCCTACCCAGAGATTTACCGAGTCCCCCCTCCCCTCCCAGAACTAGTCAAGGGGTAAAGGTGCAAGTAACGATTATTTCGTGTATCGCATTCATTTTCCAACTTCTGTCATCAGTTTTCACGAGTTTAAAAGTATAAAGAGCTTACCTTAGCTTGTTGTCCGGCCGTGTTGTCACTGTCAGGTGTCGTAGTTACAGCTGGTCGTGACGCGTGACTGAATCGTGAAATAGCCTCCAAAGAGGACGGTTAATAAAGACAAACTTAAGTTTCAGAAAGAACATAAATTAATCTCAGAAGTGAAACACTACTCGAACCGGTAACAGTTAAAAGTACTCATATTGACGCTCGCGACGCCGCTACGACGACTGAAACGTGGAAAGTGTGACACGTGAAGTGACCAGCGGTTTTATAAACAGGTAGTCACGTGATTAGAGGGAGTGAGCAAGGAAGTTTCCTTCCTGTACAATCGAGGCTTTAGCATTCTTTCACATTTTCAGAGTTTCTTGTTTTTGAAATCACAAAGATGTGGAAAGCAGGGGTTGATACGAAAATGGATATTGGTGGTGGAGATGACGATGACTGGGAAACTGATCCAGACTTTGTGGTAGGTGAAAAAATTCAGCTGTTGTGTGTTCACTTCCTTTGTAGGTTTCGAATATCAATTTGACTTTTGAAAGTCCACTAAGCATTCTGCACATCCTATAGACAATGGATGTACTCGATTTCTACTGCGTTATCGATTAAATCACGATTTTTTATCATTTATTCACAATCAGCTCCTTACAGTTTGAGACCTTTATCTCTTTAGCTACACACACCGTTCATGTGTCATAAATAGCTTTATTATTATTATGTTCAATTGTGTTATCTTGACAATAGCATATTTGTGCCCTTATAATGCATTCTGATTGCCTTTTCGGATATGTTTGCATCTCAAATTCCTGATGATGAATGTCAGGAAACTACATGTACATCTTCCCAAAATAAAATGCAAATAACATTAGATTGGCTTGCAACAGTTTTTGGATGTAAAGACATTTCAATGCAAGAAAGAGTTTTGAAATAGAGTGTTTTTACAATTTGGTCAATGTGAACAATTTTTAACAGCAAATCAAGTACCACAATACAGTCTCTTGCCCTGTACAAACATCTCATTTAAATTTTTGGAAGGTACTACAGATTGGTCAGTTTGCCATGTATAATTATTATAATATTGGTCATTTGTGCAAGAAAGTCATCAAATAATTTTCTTTAGAACAATATGTAATACATCCAAAAAAACATTAGATGTCCATTTACATTTGTCATTTCTAGAATATTTGAAAGTCTTGATAAGTTTTTAAACTCACTACAATACCTCTACATGTACTTTCAGCTGATATTATGCTAAGTTCAGTAACTGAGAAATTTTCATATGTACAGTATTGTGGAAAAGTAATGCAAATGATTATCGACGAATATCACGATACATTCATTTTGTGAAATTTGAATAATATTTTGCTTGAGACGATATATATCACCCAAGATATCACGGAGCTATTGTTGTACATGTAGCTGTTACGATATTTCGTTGAGTCCTCTGCGATTCATTTGCACAGAGCGAAATAGAGCGGTGTAAGTTTTGTATGTATAACTAATCTGAGTATATGTTTCAGAATGATGTAACTGAGCAAGAGCAACGATGGGGAGCAAAAACAGTTGAGGGATCTGGGCACCAGGAGTCTATAAGGTAGGCAGATGGGCATGTGTAAAACACGAAAGTGACTAAATGATGAAATGACACTACCGTCAGCCTCAATAGTGCTCCAGTTATCTTAAATAATGCTCCTGAAGGTTAGCTTAAATATCACTGACTTGACAGTGGTTACATGTGTACATGTAGCTCTCAATAATAAAGGTTTCCCAGTATTTCAGATGGTATCTAAGATCTCATGGTTACAAAACATGTACGTTTAACAATGTACAGTTTTCAGAGATGTGTATAATTCCAAAGACTCTTACATGTAAAGGAGAGTCAGTATCCAAATTTGTGGCTAGCTTGTAGATGTGCATGGAATCAACAAAGACAGCTATCAACCAGGGTATTTCCCTTTAGAATCAGAGAATCTGAGACAAGTATACAAGTCATCTAGACTATAGTTCTTTCACATGACAACACGGCAGCCATATTAGTGTCCCAAAGCAATGAAACAGTGGTCATGTTGATGTCCCAAGCCAGTCCTGTAGGGGTTAACTCTTATGTAAACACTTTCTTTTGTTCCAATAAATGTGTATGGCTACAAGCCATGCGAGTGAAAATACTGTATGTATAGCACAATCATTCATCATGGGATTTCCTTGTTAAATGAGGTTTCATCTTTTCCAAACCTGTGAATAAGGTAATTCTGTCTCAAAATTCATTTGTTATGACCTGTCAATAGGGTAACTACATGCTACTAGAGTGGACAAATCCGGTACAGTTGGAGTTGGTAGACCTAATATGCTTATATTGGTATTAATAGTGCTTTTAATAATAAGTTTATGTATAACAAATGGCTATCTTTTTAGTATTAAGGAACTGCGACAAGGTGTGACAACAGATCATGCAAAGCTTAAACAAGGTACAGCTGTAAGTTTATTGAGGCCAATTGTCAAGACAAGAACCATTGCACAAATTAATCCCCTTGGGGAGATACTTAGTTACCATGCGCACCTCACTGCAATTAAATTTGAAATCATTTAACAATATTAGGTTACATGTATGAGCTCGAGATTTCTATGAAATGACTTGATATGCATGCTCATCAGTTTTTTCAACACTTTCTAATTTTTTAAAGTCACAAAACCCTGGTGCAAAACCATGAATGTCCTTTTAGTCTTCTCAGGAATTTAATTATCCCATTGTACAGTACAGCTCAGAACTAAATGAACCAAAATGCGTGTTAATAGCGTAAAGGGTTAAACACGCGCATGCGTTTAGCTGCATTAGACGGCATTTTGAATTTGTGTTATATACATTCGGTAAGAATATGTGTTTTCAAAGAGCAGACAAGTTCTAATTCTTTTGTTCCGGCTGAATATTGCGGCGGCTACAGACATGTACATACATACATTTTGTTTTGCCTGTTTTGATTTATCCAACTTACATGTACAAATAAAATTGTTTGCATTTCGAAAAATCAGCTTATAAAGACAACGGGACTTTCAAACGGCGCTGTGAAAAAGACAACAGCACCGGGAAGTTTTTCTTTCTTATGATTGTTATCGTGTCTACATGTAGACACCTGGCAGCGGGCCATTTTAATGAGTTGGGGGTGCGTTAAGAACGTGCATGTGATGTTCGCTTAGTTCTGAGCAGTACTGTATCTAAAATAATGTTCTTCCCTGACTTCTCAAAAATGAGAAAACATAGCTATTTCACAGGTGACCTCCAGCCACGTCACACTTAAATTGCTGATGGCATACAAGTAGCTTAGCCAATCAGATTGTGGCATTTACATTGGTACAGTACCGCTCAAAAGTAAGTTACCACCGTCTCGCGAGACGCGTCTCGTTTCTCTCGAGATTGGTCTCGAGAGAAACGAGACAAGTCTCGTTTCTCGCGAGTGCACTGGAAGTACCAATGCTTCGCGTTCGTCGGCATTCGAAACCTGTTATTAAGACGTCAGTATCATATCACATCGATTAGCGCAGTAGATATGAATTTCATTGTCGTCAGCAATGCGTGTGTACCATGTGTGTATTATAAATTCTCAAGCCTATAGTATTGTCTCATACATATCGGCCAAACCTTTTTTTATTCCAGCAAGACTTGCTTAACATTTAGTTTTTGTAAGTACATGTACGTTGAAAGATAAAATCTGAATCATTGGCGACAGTTACTCGTGTCTACAAATATGTTAAAGAAGGTTTGTTTGCAACCCTAAACGTGATTCAAATAGTTGATAATCAAAATGTAGTGTTCGTGAAAAAACATTTAGAGTTTTGTCATCCGATCTACAAGTTGTTAAAGCCGCGATCGCGATCACTTAAGTCAACACAGCAGCGCCGCGTATGTTTTGCCGACTATCGCTCCCGATTGATCGATTTGTCGGGAAACTCGACTGACTTTTTATCCGAAGTGAACATGCGAAACGATGCTAAGTGATCTGTCGAATAACTTATATTCAAAATTGTGAACATACGCTTTGGATAGGAAGCCTGGATTATCTTTTTATTCAAAGGTTGCGAACACGCGAAACCACACTTTGATAAATCACTTCACTTCACATTTGCCATGCTGCCACCGAATAACTAATTTATTTAAACTTGTGAACGCTCGCTTTGCAAATGAAATCTTGAATAACCTTTTATTCATACTTGTGTATGCTTGAGAACACACGCTTTATGAACATGCGTAATCTCGACTACCTTTTTTTCCGTGATATTTGTGAGCACAAGCTTTCTCCACATCAAACCTTCCCAACTAACATTTTATTCAAACTTGTGAACATTCGACGCCATGCTTTGGTCATGAAACCTCGATTAATGTTTTATTCAAACTTTTGAATATGCGAAACCACGCTTTGATTAGGAAACCTCCACTAACTTTTTATTCACACTTGCGAACATAAACCACGCTTTGATCATGAAACTTTGACTTACTTTTCATTCATACTTGTGTAAACATGCGACACCACGCTTTCATCATGAAACCTTGAATAACTTTTTATTCCAACTTATAAAAAACTTAAGGATTCACAGTTTACAGCCAAGCGTTTCGTTTTGGTACTCTAATGAAAAATTGCCACGAGTTGCAAGGGACGTGATAGTAATCGCGAATGCCATCAACGTGCGCTAGTGTTTTCTTGTGCCATGTAAGCTTACTTCAACTTTTTGAAATACTTGAAATACTTTTTATAATACAGTATTGCTGTTCGAAGGGAAAAGTTTCCGTTGTTGTGAATTATTTTAGAAAAGATCACGATTCTTAAGACTAGCTGGCCAATGTTAATACTGTACATGTAATAGTTATGTGCAAATATGGTAATAAAAGTGTGTTCCTGTGTTCAGAAGTCGGATCATGTATCTTATATTTAAAGGGAGGCCTCGACCGCAGTATCGACGGATCTATAAAATATTTATTCACGTACTGCTCGAAATCTTCACAGTCGAGCAACACAAACTCTATCTGCTAAAGAGAGTGTATTGTGCCATTTGAACAAACGATTTATATCAAATAGCACCGTCGATGTTTTTGCGGCGACGCTTCGCAAAACAAACTTCAATATTTGCATATCATAAATCGACTGTGCTAGACAGAACTTTCCCTTGCAGAAACGTTGACTTAGCCCCTTTCCAAACGCCGCTCCACTCATGTGCCGAACCTAACTTGATTAAGTTCGACTTTAGAGTGACTTTGGAGCGACGGCTGGTTCAGACGGCGTACTTGTGTCAAACTTAATTCGGGAAGCCGGTGATAAAAATTTTCGGCAAGAAAATATGCCCTCTGAATTCAAGGACTCTGTCCAAATAGGAAAGCTGTGACTAACATTTCGCTGTTATAGCAATATTTAAGGTAGCAAATTCAAGGTTCAGTGTTTGTATTAAGACAGGTTTTCACCCGGTTAATTCGACTTGTTAAAGGAAAATCTCATAAGCTGGGATATTATCACGAAGAAAAAGCAAAAAATAAATTTGCGCTAAAGAAACTCGCTTATACAGACCCGTTTCTCACAAATCGATTTTTTTACGACTTCGAGCTTCATGCATGACTGGTCACGCCACTCAATTTTGAGCCAATCACGAGTCCCGTTATATGAAAAATACATTACAGTAATTTATGTATTAGGTTCGGCACATGACAAGAGCGCCGTATGAATCAGCTGCCGCTCCAACGTCACATAGTGCGACAGACCCTGCCGAATTTAATGTCGTTTGCCGCTCCAAATCTAACCTGCCAAACCAAACTGATTCAAACGGCGCTCTTCTGCCGTACTTAACTCATCAGTTAGGTTCGGCGCATGAATGGAGTGGCGTTTGGAACGGGCCTTAATGTATACGTCGCATCACATAAACATTATAAGAAACTCCTATCTTCAAAGATATAGTATTTAGGCATTTGAATTAACGATGTATGCCGAATAGAATTGGAAATATTTTTAGTGTTTGCCTCGGCGTTTCGTAAAACAATAAAAGCTTCTCAATGTTGTCAACTGGTCGACGCTTGACGTTAGACAAAACTCGGAAGAAAAATTTAAAACTACTTGTAATGTAAACGGCGCATCTAAGAAACTTTGATACAAAAGATATGGTATTTGAGCGTTTGAATGATCTATGTATGCCAAATGGAACTGGAATATATTTAGTGCATGTTTGCCTCGACATTTCGGAAACCAATGAAATGTTCATTAATGTCGCCGACTGGTCGCCTCGTACTGCCAGACAAAACTCGCGCTGGGAAAAAAAAAATTAAAACTACTTGTAATGTAAACGGCGCATCTCAGAAACTTTGATACAAACGCCTGCCTTCAAAGATTGAGTATTTAAGCGTGTGAATGAACGATTTATGCCAAATAGAACCGGAGATATAATTTTTTGAACAATTTCTGTGATGCTTTTTTGGGAGGCGCGGTGGCCTCATGGTTAGTGCGCTCGACTCCGGAGCGAGTGCTCCGGGTTCGAGCCCTGGCCAGGGACAGTGTGTTGTGTTCTTGGGCAAGACACTTTACTCTCACAGTGCCTCTCTCCACCCAGGTGTATAAATGGGTACCTGCTATTTGTTGGGGAAACCTAACAAAATTGCGGGGAAGTGACCTGCGATGGACTAGCATCCCGTCCAGGGGAAGTAGAAATACTTCTAGCCGCTTCATGCTACAGAAACCGGGATAAGCTCCGGCAGCTATGAGCCAGCCTTGGCTCCAAGGCTTCACTTTTGTGATGCTTTTATGACTCCCATTTATAAACAATTGACTCGCCGGCGCATGCTGAAGGCCGGAACATTTTATTCCTACACAAAATTAAATGTTTGTTTGAGTTAGCGGTTATTGCAGAGCGAGCAATCATAGGTGGCTGAATCGTTCTGATCATTCGGAGTGAGGAAGACTCGCAAAATCGACCGTTTGCCCCAGTGATTGCGTGAATTGAAACGCATAGAACTCTGCTTCTGGTTACGTTCGATGTTCGATTTTACCTTTGTTCGAAATGAATCTAACAAACGATCGATGCATATTTTGGTCCCATCGATTTGACATCGAATCGTTTACACATAACCGGTTTCCTACGTGTAATATATGCCATACTAAACGCATCAGTGATTCTCGAGAGAAACGAGACGAGGCTCGCGAGAAACGAGAAATGTCTCGAGAGAAACGAGACTCGTCTCGCGAGAAACGAGACGAGAGGTGGTAACTTACTTTTGAGCGGTACTGTATACCGTCTAGTAGAATTCTACTTATAATAGCTGGTGTATTCTTAAAAGATGGAATACCAGTGTGTTTTGAAATGCTAAGGTTGCCAGTTGTATGTGTACATTTATTTTATACTCTAGTTTAATGTTTTCTTTTCTCCCCTTCTAGATGAAAGTGAAAGAGGGTATCCTTTTCTTATTAAACAGTTTTCCTTTTGAATAGCTCAGGTGATACAGTAATAATGACCCTAATACAGTGTATTGGAGCATTTAAGTTTTGTTTGTCACGAAATTGTCAGGCATTTGATCATTTAAATGAAATTTGTGCTATTTAAATTTCAATACCTGAATTACAGTACTGGACAGAAGTAACCTAACAGGGAATGTGTTACACAAATGGAAACGCGAAATAGAATGCTACGGGAATGGCAAAGGAACTCCAGGGATCATATCACAAGTCACAAGAATTGAGCTATTGATTGACATTAAGAGGAAATTCTCTCATCAAGTACATTATAAATTCTCCCAGATTGTAAATTTGACACTTCCCAAGAAATGTATAGAGATCCTTTTTAAATAGTCCTTCCTTAATGTCTACTTTAGCCCAAAAGCTTCTTATGGCTATGGTGGAAAGTTTGGTGTTCAGAAAGACAGAATGGACAAGGTATGCCTAGCATGTTGTTTTATTCATATCAAATAGAACTATGAAACTAGAACACTGAAGGCTGGTCAGGAATTAAAATAAAACTATAGTAGATCCTTTTTGGCTCGGATAATGACGCACATGTACATGTAGTTGTTGCAGGTCAAAATGAAGTTCCTTTGTTCTTTACCCTAATTATTCATGGACCATGAATAATTAGGGTTAGAAGACAAAGGAAATTGAACATCATTTTAACCTGAATTTTATTTTGACCTGCAACATAGTCCTTCCTTCCGTCCATCCTTCCATTGATTCCTGTTAACTTTTTC
>OZ026595.1:31977053-31989553 GCA_964020085.1 Micromussa lordhowensis
TATTCAGTTTTACACTATATTTGTCTGTGTGCAAATATGGTGTTATATTTAAACCGCATTTGTTACACATTTGTCTTAGACAAATGTGATGACATATTTGTCCCAACTTTAGCCTCTTTTGTCTCCCGACAAATGTTATATCAAATTTGTCTAACATTTGTCTTCTAGCCAAATACAGTCAAATCCATGATTTCATCCAGTGTCTGTGGCAATGTTTCTTATTCGTGGATCATTTGTGAATAGTCGACAGCTTATGTTTTTTAGCTCTCGCTGGCTGTTAAACCAATTGAATGCTGTTCAATGGAAGTAGCGCCCTGTATGAATGTAACACCAGGACACAAGTTGCATTTAAGCTTACATGTATATACATGCTGTACAATTATAAGGGAAAGACTGTCCACAATTCGGTTGTAAGGGAAAGTCTTCATCATTTTTCCTTCACAATCCTATCTGACACTTGTGATAACTTTGTGCTTGAATGAGGCTAACAGTTGTAACATACTTTGATTTCAAGATCAATCAATGTGCTTAATATGATATTTTATTAGAAAGCAAATGCTGTGTTTTGGTAAATGTTTTTTTAAGCACTGGAAAGGCAAACGCTGTGTTTCGGTTAACTTTCTTTTATATCCGTTAATTAAAAAGAAGTTTAAAAAAATAAAATATTTTAGCGCCCCACAGGATTTCGAACTCACAACCTCTTAGCTTGCTTGGCAAGCAGTCATCTAATCCATTGCACCACATTGGCATCTGATGTAGAATCAGTGAATATATTCATCATATTGCTTTTGACAAAAATGCTGGGTTGTTAGAACAGCAGGCCCATGTAAAAAGAGTTGTGTGAAAGGTTGACCTAAAGTCCCACAAGTCGATGGCTAGTTCCAGCTTAGTCGTTGCTCAGCTCGTTCAAGCGGAGATGCATTTTTGTCTTTCTGCTAATGTTTCTCATTCTTTCATTCCTGGACCTGTTTGGATATTTGACAATGGCGTTACTCGTCACTCAATGGAGCTGGAGTAGTGTGAGAATGACAGTACAACTCAATGTAATTTTGAATAACTACGCTCACAGCCACTTTGTTTCATCCCTTAAACTACTGTACATGTACATGTAGGTGATTTTACACTGTCATAATTATTTTTTGTTACATTGTGTTGTTCCACAAAATACAGTATGGATACAGTATACTCCCATATTATTTTTTCCCTCTGGAAATTCCTGTTTAGCTTAATCACTTTCCTTAAAAAAATTAATTTGGCTTTCAAGAACCCCTCCTTCTTGGAATTTCAAATAACCCTCCTTGAGGGTATGGATATTTTCTGGAACCATACACGAGTTGCAGTGCAAAGTATATTATTAACATTGATTTATTTGAAAAATTATTGGTCTTTTAGTCAGCCAGACTCTATTATTTCGAGATCAGTCTGTTGAATATTTGATGAGATGGCCACATTGATGGCACATTGAGGCAAGCATACACTACTTGGCACAATTTAACAATTTATAATCTTATGATCTTTCTGCCTAGTCTGTAGTTGGATGGGACTATGAAGGAAAGGTTGACAAGCATGCCTCACAAAAAGGTTGGTACTAACCTTTTACATACTTGTGTACATGTAGATATCTCATACATGTACAAGCGTGCATGTAGGTGGGGTTATCCCTCAATATGAAATTGTATGCACAATACAATGTAGCTGTCTTTTGATTTATGGAAGTACATGTACATGTAAACTCAAGTCTCACATTGTGGTCAAAATATTTGATCTCACGAGTCCTGGCACCTATCTGAAAAATTTAACAATTTTGGAAAAATATTTTATAAACTTAAGCCAGTGGAGAAAAAGAAAAGTCCAACTCCCCAATTCTTTGATTTTCAGGGAGAAATCAGGCAGCAGAAATATGTTTGGCAAAACACTTCTTGAAACTTAGGCTGACTGGGGCTAGCAATAAATGTTTTTCCAACATTAATTATACATTGAACTCACTATCTCTTTTCTGATTGGCCAAAAGTATACAGTGAATTTTTGACATCAATACCTGTGATGTCATCTAGCTGCAGATTATACAATAGTCATGTCAATCAAGGACACTCATGGTCATGGGTAATCACGTCATGTATGACTGCGGTGCATAATTTCTAAGGGTAATCATGCAAAGTTCCCACACTTTGTGTTGCTTGCCATCAGTGAAGAAGCAAAACATGACTATAATAAAACAATAATTGTTAGATTCGGTTTTTGTGATATCCAGAGTAATCAAGGTCTCAGTAAGAGTTATCAGCCTCAGCCTTCGGCTGATAACCCCTACCTCAACCCTGATTATTCTGGATATCGCAAAAACCTCATCCAATAATTTGTGAATATGCTCATCAATTTCTGAAGATATTTGGACGTTCAAGGCCACTGTCCACTGTCTAAGTGATCAAGGTACAGCCAATTGGGCTGTAAGTTGTATATTTGAAGTGTAATTGTAACAAGTAATCACATTATTTTTCTTGTACAATTTGGAATAAATGAGCACATTGAAAATTCACTTGTGCTTATTTATTCCAAATGACACTTGAAATCATGTGACTGCACTGTACATATATGTCTAAACTTAGTACACAATATGAGTTGTATATTTCATTCACAGACTATTCCACTGGGTTTGGTGGCACATATGGTGTACAGACAGACAGAGTTGATAAGGTAATCAAACACGTTCAACATGTTAATTTAATGGGATTACATTTTTTTTGTATTACTTTCAGAGTCAAATTTTATAAACGAATTTATACTGGTAAGCAATTTAAGAACACAGTCCTGAGAACAGCAAAGTATGCATTTTTCACTGATTGCTCAATTGAGTAAGAACCAGTTTTTCAGGAATGCTTGACCTTACATGTACATGTATTCTAAATATCAGTATGGAACTTGATAAAAAGAATGTTCTGTACATGTAGATATGTTCCAGTAAGACAGAAAGCAGTTGTGACACTGACAATAATCCCGTGATGAGTTTCTTTGAATAACAGTTACTAATATAAGGCAAAGGTAAAGTCTGCATACAAACCAAGTAGCCCATCAAGCTGAAGCTTATCTTGATTTTGGTAGCGTGAAGCGACTAGGAATATTTCTACTTCCCCCTGGCCTGATGGGATGCTAGGCCATCGCAGGATTACCCCCAGCATTAAGTTCGCTGGTACCAATTTATACACCTGGGTAGCCTGTGTAACGGGCGGGATTCAAGAGCTAGTGATATTTGGCAGCTAGTGATGTATCACCGCAGCCCAAGGAAATTCGCGAGCAGAAAATCTGTGAGTGAAATTTCTGCCTGCCTCATTTCTTATGGTTTTTGTTTGCCGCCCACTTTTCCATGCCGTTCATTATGTCAATTAAATAAGCCAATGAAAGAATGAGCTGCAATACAAACTTACATGGACTTCCCTATCTATATGGTTTTGCGGTTGCCATGTATTGGCCTTCAAACTTTTGCTTTAACAAGCTCGATTACCTATACATGTAATAGGAGGCATTTTGCAAATTGTTTCAGCAGTGGCTGACTTTGGATGAGACTCCTTAATGGGATACATTTTTTAAAGGGCACAAGGGCACTAATAAATTGTTCTTCAATCTTCATAGCACTAATTTCTCCTTTCAGAAAGTTTCATGTGGTGTTACATTCGCCTTTGTCGTATATTGAACATCATTCAGCTTTTTGTCTTGGCTCTAGCTGAGATGCTGGAGGGCTTGCATGTCTGAATCTATTTTTCGGTTCTGTGTTGTACATTGTTAGGTCGTCATCCGGTGGACGACCTTCTGGTGTTAATGGTGGCAGTAGCTTTTTGTTGTCTGACATCACTTTCCATTTTAACTTAAATAGTATCATGGCCTAGCCAGACCGGTAGAATTGACCATGTCGCTTTCCCATTCCAAAACCGTACAGCCTAACGATGAGTATTGTGCAACTGGGTCTTCATTATACCGCAATTGCGGGTTCAAGAAGAGAGATAACCAGGATGCAAGTCTTCGCTGATTGCATGTTTTGGCTCACCAAAGCAAATATCATGTAAATTATGCCTTTGCCAACACCTGTTGGCAGTAGTGCAAAGATTTTCCTACAGTGCCAAGATTATCCTCGGATGTTTGGTGAAACCAGAGCTTTCTCTATGCTGCACTCCACATTTTGTATTTTGCAAATCTGCACATAAACACAGATGTTTTCCCTTGGGATAGGTGAAAGGTATTGATTAACATTTGATTGACGTTTCCCTACTCTCAGCCAATCCGAAATTCGCGTGCACTGGTGAATGCATAATTGAAAAAAAAAAACATGAATTAGGAAGGTGTGAATTCAACTCGAGTCCTTGCCAATCCCCTTGCAGCCTCGCCACCAAAACAAAAGCACTTGTGCACAAAATCCCACCAGCTACACAGGCTAACACCTGGGTGGAGAGAGGTCTTGCCCAAGAACACAACTCAGTATCCCCGGTCAGGACTCGAACCCAGACCACTCGATCTGGTGACGAGTGCTTCAACCATGACGCCACTGCGCTTCCCACGGTTACTAATATGATGGGAATTGTAACTGACGGCCTTGTCTTTTAATGCTTTTTGCAGGCAGCAGTTGGGTTTGATTATGAAGGCAAAACTGAAAAGCATGCTTCACAGACAGGTGTGTACAATGTATGTCAAATCCATGTCACTTCATCACTTTTAGCTATAATCCCCTGGAGGTACATGTACATGTAATGGGCCAATATCAATGAGTTGAATCCATATGTTCTTGAAAATAATTGATTGCATTTTCCACTACTGTTACATGTACCATTAGTTTTGGAGGCCTATAGACACAACAGCACATACTTTAACCACTGTTACTGTATGTTTATATACCTTTAGACCATTCAAAAGGATTTGGAGGAAAATATGGAGTTCAGAAGGACAGGGTCGACAAGGTGAGGGTTTGGTACAGTTTTAGTGTTTTCATAAATCAGTTACTATCCAGTCAATATACATAGGATCAAATAAATGTTACTACTCCAAAAGGATCAGTTGCTGTGTGGCACCAGTAAACAGTCAAAAAGTTTTAAATAGTAATAATTTAGTGCCAAGTTAAATTCAACTGTCTGCCTCTATAATCTTGCTCAATGGCATTTAGAGTTTTGCTTAATGTACAATGAAATTCCCATCCTGCAAAGGATCAAATGCAGTCTTTGCCATTTTCTGATCTCTCTTTTTGTTGCTGTGCTGAAGTTCCAATTAAGTTGTTGTTACCACTCTTATTACAGGCAGCAGTTGACTGGAAATATGAGGGCAAGACGGAAGCACATGCCTCTCAAAAAGGTTTGCTACATGTACATAGGTCGGTGTCATACATGTAGAGATAAGACTTTATTTGTGTGGAGTGAGTTTTCATGATGTACTTCAGGGGGATTAAAGTACATGTACATCATTCTGAAGATAGTAAAAATTCATAAGTCACCCAACATAAAATGTGGCAAATGTTTTATTACAGTCCTCCGAAGGATTTGGTGGCAAAAGAACAAAGTTGAAAAGTGTTTTGAAGGTAGAAAAAAGTCATTACATAGTGAACAACCCAAATTAAAATACGGCCAATTTTTTTTTATTAGATCACTCTAAAGGATTTGGTGGCAAGTATGGTGTTCAAACAGACAGAGTTGATAAGGTGAGAAATAACTGTTCATTATATTAAAGTCCCAGTATGTACCATTACACTTTTTGCATATCTGTTATTGTTTTGGTTTAGACAATAGCAAGGCTCCTATTGTTTCCAATGCTCAGTGCACGTAATGCATCCTGGTCAAAACTTTACATAACACTATTTTGCCATCATCAAGGGCTGCATTTTGGCCAAGTAAATAGAGAACCAGACCTGAAGTCCCGAGGGTGCAAGTTCAAGCCCTGTGCTGACTACAAACTGTATTTTCTAATCCTGTTGTGCTTGCAGGTGTACATTGTACAGGTGTATGTACAATATTTTTCAGTGTGTTATCAGCTTTGAGAAACCCCAATTGGGGAAGTGGTCAACGAGGATATAATAATATTACGCTGCATGAACGCCATTAGGAAGCTCATTTTTCATTTCTGTGAAGAACAAATAAATGAATAATGACATGATAATTGTAGAAAGTAAAACAATATAATACAGCTAGAGAAAGCACGTCTTCAAAATGGGATTTTTAAGTTAATTATAAGTACCGTTTTTGGCTTAAGTGCAAGAAATTAGAAAAGTATTTGTATTGTTTAGTAGGGAAACCGTATTGTAATTAGTGTAAGTGTAGGTGATTGTAATTCTGTCATTGTAAGTAGTGTTAGTTTTTTATTAGTCTGTTATTGTATCTTTGTATGATGTTATCATTCCAATTTAAAAAGAAAATAATAATAATAATTGTTGTTAGCATTGTTTTTTTTTGTCCTCCACAGTAATGAGGATTGCCATGGCACCTTATCAACACCCCTCTACCCCCCCCCCCCAAAAGAAATGTTCTGAAAAGTAGAGCTCTGCCAATTCAACCACAAAATTGCATCACATATTCCAAAATGTCTCCCCCAAAAGTGCCAAAATAAGTGTAAAAAATGTACTTTATGTGCTTTCCTTTCTATCTGGGAGATTGGTGACTGATACAGGAGAGTGGGAGGTTGGGTTTGTATCTAGAAAATTCCCTGATAATCCAGGAGAGTTGGTAAAGATGCTAATTAATGTCTGTAGTTAATATCTGGTGCATTAAAATTCAATACATGTAGCTCACTTTGGAAAAGAGTGAGCCTGGGAACGAAGTCGCGTTGCAAGCACTTATGGGACTATTTGGGGGGACGCGGGTCAAAACAAACATGGCGGAATTTAGTGCGGAATGTCATAGCGTGGATTGTAGTGGTGACAGCAAGGTTTTAACAGAGCTAGATAGCAATAAGATCAAAGTTACTGTTTTAGACAATCAAAAGTCAAGAGAAGTGAGAAGAATTCGAAGACGTGTTCCACTGTTTAGTTATATGATGTATAATACATGTGAATGCGGACATGGCGAAATGAGGAACAAATAGTTGAGAAATAGAAGAAACGAAACAACACAAGGCTGGGAGTTCTGCAGTCTTTAATATCACCTTCGAAAGGGAAGGGAAAAAAAGAAGTTATTTAAATACAACAGGACAATTAAACATGACACATGTTCCTCATTATTTTGCCATGTCCGCATTCACGTGTATTTATTTACAACATCGTGTAAATAAACAGCGGTACACGTCGTTCGAATTCTCCTCAACTCTCTTGACTTTTGATCATCTAAAACAATAACTTAGATCCTATTGCCATCTAGCTCTGTTAAAACGTTGCTGTCACCACTACAATCTCCACGTTATGACATTCTGCACTAAATTCCGCCATGTTTGTTTTGACCTGCGTCCCCCCAAATAATCCCATAAGCGCTTGCGGCACGACTTCATTCCCAAGCTATCACTCTTTTCCAAAGTGAGCTATTCACAAAAATCCAGGTTTATGTTGCAAGGGGAAAATGCTGGCTGAACACTAACTAATTCTTGTATACAGGTTGCTGTTGGTTTTAACTACGAAGGGAAAACAGAGGCTCATGCATCACAGAAAGGTTAGTAAGTGTTGTATACCTACAATGTACACACATTTCTCTTTAGCTCTTAGATCATGTGTACTGGGTTGACACTCAGGTAACTATTGACCAACCGTTGATCAAGTGTCGCTTCATGTGTCAACCAAGTATCAAACCGGATGTTAATCAAGCACTGATCAAGATTTCGATCAAGGGTATCTGTCGACACTCGACCGTGGATGCCTTTGGTACACATGATTTTTTTTTAATTAAGATGACACAATGTAGAACACTTACAGTAATTACAATACTAACACTGCTTACATTACTTACAAGGATAATTACAATGAATACCAAGTGTTAAACACTAATAATAATAATAGGATTAAGGATTATTTAACTTAGCTTGCTTGCACTGCAAGTGTGAGCTATAACACTTACTCCTCTTAAACTGTGGTTTCTTTTTTCCCTTTTTTTTATGATATGTTGCATTATGGTTAAAGCTAAAGAATAGATATGAAACTAAGTATTAATTAACCTTAAATATTAGCTGGATATAAAATTAAAGTAAAAGACCACATGCAATAAAATTTTGGAAGTGCTTTTTTTGCAGTCGCGATCTCTTTTAGAATTTCAAGTTTTCTGGAAATGAGCAATGGACAGTTTCGAAAGTTTAAAACATCTCTGCAAAGGCCTGTGCAGAAATGCAATATTTAGCTATCAGTAAACAATAATTTAGGACTTGCCAATGCTTTGTCCCATCATTCCAGCCGTAAAGTATATGTTTGGTACGCATGATCCTAGCTCTCCAAATGTCCAGTCTGATATAATATCAAATCTCTAAGAGATTTCACCTTCTGTTTCATTAGACCACTCAAAAGGGTTTGGTGGCAAGTTTGGAGTGCAGACAGACCACATGGACAAGGTGCTAACAGTTACTGCTAAGTGTAGTTTTTCTAGAATTCACCTGAGTACATGTATCTTGCTAAGATGTAATGTGTATACGAAATAATTCATATATTAGAAACAAACTTACTTTGTATCTTGCTAACTTATTCATTCTTTTAAGTACAACACTGATTTTCACTTATGGTTATTGTGCTTACAGGCAGCTGTTGGTTGGGATTATGAAGGAAAGACAGAGGAACATGCTTCACAAAAAGGTGAATTAAAAAATCTACTCAGTTTTCAATAATGGGGAAACTACATGTAATTGCTTTTTTTATTCCAAGTATAAGTAAGCGTTTGACAGGACAAGTCACTAAAAGTTGCAGAACTATTTTGATGGTTTTGCTAAGACTTTGTAGCAAGTTAATTGGTTGAAAGTTTTGGCTACGAGAAAATATATTTTTCCTGGTCTTATAAATTACTGTAAATATACAACTTTTTCTTGGAATGGTTTTTTAAAAATGTAATTATTTTTCACGGTGGATGAACAAACAAACAAACGTGCACTGTCACCTAATACAAACTATCGGGTGTTAATGAATTAATGTACAAAAGAAAGAGACAAAAGCTGATGTTTTTGTTCAATCGGTGACTAACCATGGTCGGGAACATCTTTTGTTCTTCAGTAGGGCACTTGTCTCAGAGTGCCTTTCTACCCCCGGGGTGTGCATGTGGGAATGGGTGCTCTGCTACTTTCCCTGCAATATGCTACATGTAGCATCTCATCCAGGGGAGAGTAGAAATGCTCCTTGTTGCTTCACAATACTGAAACTGGAGAAAAGAACTGGCTTAATAGTCTACTGGCCTCAAGTGCAGATTTACAAGTAACCGTTTTTCAATACAGCAATCTTATCTATCGCTGTTTTTCCAGATCATTCCAAAGGCTTTGGAGGAAAATATGGAGTCCAAAAGGAAAGAGTGGACCAGGTTAGTAATACAGTCTGTCACGAGCTACACGTACGAAGGATTTTTTTCTGAACAGATTTATGCATTAATTTGAATGTTTTTCTTTTTTATCCCTCAAGTCTGCTCTTGACTATAATTATGTAGGCAAAACTGAGGCACATGCCTCTCAGAAAGGTTAGTTGAATGATTTTTAACTTACATGTGTCATTAGTTGATAAATGAGTTTTTGGCTTGTTTAATATGGAGATAAATAATCAAATACTTTTTCCGATTGGAGGAGAACGTGTCACGTGAGATGGATCAAGACTCACCAACTCCCTAGGGAAACAAAACTCAGTAACTCCCTTGAGGGAACAAAACTTGCAAACTTACTGAGAAACAACAACTTGAACTTTCGACTCGCACGTGATCGGGTCGTGCACCTTAAAGCCTCGGCAAATTCGTTGTGCCAGCTGGCGTCAAATTATTTTTTTGCTATTTTTGAGTTGGGAGGTGTAATAAAACACTTGATGACTGACACCACCGGAAACAGTGACATTTGTTTCCTCTCGACCTCTGTGTTGTCGAATGTTGCCGAAACATTGAGGGTCTCGGTTAAACAAAACTTACTGTTTCCCTTGAGGCCAGTCGTTAAGTGCTTAATGTCAGCTGAGTCGGACAGTACTGTTTAATACACTGCTTTTTTAATGTCTGTCGCAGATTACTCTAAAGGTTTTGGTGGGAAATATGGTGTTCAGTCTGACAGACAAGATGCGGTAAGTGGGATCACCAGTGACCACAGACTTTTCAGTTAAGACGCTTCTGACATGAACCAATATTATTTTCTGTTTCATTTACCTCTTAGCCGATCAAAGAGAGTAGAGATGATTAGAGGGTAGATGGTACACTTAGTTTACTGTTCAGAAGGACGTTTTCTTTGTCAGGTCACTGTAAATATTTTAATTTCTTGCTTTTTAGTCTGCTGGCAGTTATGATGAAATGCAAGAAGTGAAATCGACGTATCACACGGCAAAGCCACGTGCAGGTTGGAACTACTTGCAAACCTTTGTGTAACAATCTTTAAAGCAACTATTTCAGTAAAATAACTAGTAAATCACAAACAATTAGGGGGGGCAGCCTGCGAACAGGCTCGCGGTGAGTGCAAAAAAAAAAAATTCGGCGAACGAAGCCCCGCCTCACCCCGATCGTTTCGCTCTCTCAATTCTTCAGTTTCGCGCACGTCGGCTCGCTTCGCTCGCCAATTTTTTCCCATCCTCACCAGGAGCCTGTTCGCAGGCTAGGTGGGAGAGGGTATAGCAGTGGTGTAGATCAGCCTGATTTCGGGGACTGTTCGCAGTATACATCATCTTACCTGTTGTGTAATATGATTCACAGGTTCAGGGGCTGCAGGGAACTTGAAATCAAAGTTCGAAAACTTGGCCAAGGAACAAGAGGAGGTTTGTTAGCTTTCCAGGAGTCTTTCCTACATGTATTGGCTTCTATGCGACACAGACGTATATGTACATTGTATATTGTTATTGAAATTATCAACGTTTGATTTTTGCAGGAAAATAGAAGACGAGCAGAAGACGAAAAAGCCCGTCGACAAGCTAGAGAACAAAGAGAGAAGGAGATCAGCGAGAAAAGGCAGGCTGAGGTATAAAACGAACCCCCGTCCCAATTCAAACAAACACAAAGAAAACTGTTTATCATTAACCAGAATTTAATGGAGCAAACGTGTCTCTGCTTATTCTTATTACTGGTTAGTGAAAGTGTTCTTACAAGGTATTTGACATTTGTAGCAAGATGCGCGTGACAGGGAGGAGGCTGAGGAAGAGGAAGAGCGCCGTCAAGAGGAAGAAGCACGCCGTCAAGAGGAAGAAGCACGACGTCAAGCGGAAGAAGAGGCTCGGCGACAGGAAGAAGCTGAACGGCAGCAAGAGTATGAAGAAGCAGAACCAGAAGCACTATACGAGGAAGCAGGCGAACCAACCATGCAAGAGTCTGAGCCCACAGAGTTGTATGAGGAAGTTACTCAGCCACAGGAAACCCAGCCACAGGAAGAGGTACATTTAGACACCATAGTCCAGGTCTTTCATTGGACGTTAGTTCTTTATTTTGAGTATTCGTGTAGGTTTATTTTGGTTGGCTTTTTCAAGTATTGTCTCACATCCTCCAATGAAGGCCAGATCATTCATTTTGCAGGTCGAAGAAGGCGGCACCGGGAAGAGTGCGACAGCAGTGTACGACTATCAAGCAAGTAAGTTACCATTCGTGTTAAAACGAACTTATGTTTCTTTTAAGGTAAGGTAGGTTTTCATTCACTGGGCTGCCGACAGCTGTCTGGCCAACCATCACTGTTGCTGTTGCTTGCGGTAAGGTTTCTATGGGGAGCAGGGGTGACGCAGTGAGAGCGCTCGCTTCCCACCAATGTGGCCGGGTTCGAGCATTTGATAATTCCAATTCGACCAGGATAGAGGACCCACATGAAAACCAGCTAAGGCTGATGTGGCTTCCTCTCTAAATATTGTAATTTAAATGCTCAATAAGGAGTGACTGTTGTGATTTATTTCCTAGCTGCGGAGGACGAGATAACATTTGATCCCGGTGACATCATCACCGACATCGAGGAAGTAGATGATGGATGGTGGATGGGTTCTTGCCGTGGCGCACGAGGTCTCTTCCCGGCTAATTATGTAGAACTTAATTAGAAATTTCCTTCGCTCAGGAGTGTTATTAAATCCGCTGAAATAAAAGGCACTCTAAGATGGTTGAACTTTCATTAAGGATGATTTTGCTTTTTAATGGACTACAGATTTTGAAACTAAAACAAAATGAAAGTTGGAAGTATGACCAGTTAACGATTACACGGGTTTATCTGTTGAAACCCACACATCACAACACGCCTGCATAATTCAGGAACCTTCAGTGCACAGGGAAAAGAGCTCCGGTATTCATTCTGACAGAGTATCAGCTTTGCCAGAAATACGATGAGCATATTTTTTTCACCCCATCCATAAACAGGTATTTTTAAGCGTGGTGTATCGTAATAATATATTGAATGTGAATTCATTATCACTGCATGTGGCTGCGCAAAATGTA
>OZ026595.1:31994553-32104553 GCA_964020085.1 Micromussa lordhowensis
GCCAAACAAATGTTTGCAAATCGCGAAGGACGCGAAGTGAAGCGAAGAGCACTTTTTCAGTTCATCTTAACAAACCGCTTAGCATACAAATAATTTTATAAACGCTTTTGTACGATAAAAATAATACGTTGGTCCTTCTTCTCTTCAGAAGTTTTCAGTGAGAGAAAAAGTATGAATTGCCTTGTATAAGGAGCACTTCAGATGGGCACAGTGTGTGCGAAACCACTGAAGCAGATTAAACTGGAAAATGCACCTGTTATCAAAACAAGGTTGGTTTTAAAAAAGTTAAATAGTCACCACATTGATTTCCCAACTTAAAACTTCATTTTTTTTCTCGGACATAAATCTGCTCGTTAGTTCACTAATGAACGTCCTTTGGTTTATCTATTTCCTCCAGGGTGTCAGTTGATTCTGACAGCAGAACAAATGAAGACTCGACCTTGTCACCAGGCTCGGTTACATTTGATGACAGTCCATCCTCAAGCTCCAGGGTTTCCTCGGCTGCTACAAAGAGCACTTTACACCAGTTTCCCGAACTTTCGGCTCGACATAGGAGAGTCATGCGTGGAGACTTGCAACAACGCTTAACTGCTAAGGCCAAGATCATTCGGATATTCACCAGCTCTACGTTTACAGGTCCATTCTTGCGTCATAATTTTTGCTTTTTGTCTATTATAATCTTATAAAGTGTCAGCTAACACGAGTAGGAAATGCGGAATTATTTCTCTGTAGGATGTCTTGGGTGATGCCATAGGCTCGATTACCAGCCGCTGTTCGAGAAAGGAGCCCGCGCTTCTGCTTCCGAACTCTTTTCTAGGGGAGGAACGTGGACCGACTCGAGTGAGCGGCAGAAATTGAGCCTATCGTTGCCACAAATGTTTACAATGGATGATTTCCACAAGAAAGGAGGCGAAATGGAAGACTAATTTACCCTAAGAATTTCTTATCTCGCAACAAAGTATATATCGACTCATTTTAACGAAACTTTGGTGTGGTTTATACCTTTAGACATGGCGGCTGAGAGAAATGCCTTGATGGAGAGAATCTACCCAAGGCTGAAGGAGTTTGCACAAGAGAAAGGCTACGAGTTTCAGGTTGGTCTAATCAAAGGGAACTACCTACCATTCTTTTCCTGCTATGATATTCCTTGTGTTTTGGACACTGGCACGGTATCTTGGACAAAGCGGCTAACAAACCTTGCAAATCGGTAGTTTGGCCTTTGTTTATGTTTTCAGACTTAGCAGTTGCTACTTCTTTTAAAGCGTCTTCAGTAACTCTTCCAGTAGCTTCCATCTCATGAAGGTGGTTGACACCGTCGTTAGTAATGCCTGTTATATACATTCCAACCCTGTATTCAGGTGGTTGACATGCGTTGGGGAGTGCGTGATGAATCCACAGATGATCATTCTACACTGGAACTGTGTTTAAAGGAACTTAAGGCGTGTCAGGACCTTTCCACTGGACCTAATTTTGTGGTAAATAGATTAAATTTGTTTCTTTATCGGGGCCCGTCGATAAAGGTGCACTTTAGATAGCCCTATATCTTCTGGCGAGCGCCAACTCTTAGACACTCAAAAAAAACATATTGGTACTACATTGTTTGGGACCAAATAAAATTACTTCTTCGAAAAAACATGCACATTATTTTTCTAATATATAGCGTTGATTTCGTACTTTTTCATCAAGTGATTTTCTTTCAGCCTATTATTAAAATGTTTGACAAATATTCTTCAAACGACACACGGTCAAGTAAATGCGTGCATTCAACAAGCCAGAAATCCACCGGCTTGAAGTATTTCGACTCTCCCTAGGGGACCCTAGCTGTGATGCCCGTTCATTTGGTCCTTCAGATAAGAAATTATTCTTTACAAACTTTTTTCTGTTGGTTTTCCCTCCAACTTTCTCTTCAATGCCAAATGTTTTTGATGTTTTTGTCAGACCTTTCTGGGCCAAAAATATGGTTTTCGTCCACTTCCATCTAAGATACCTTCCACTGAATTTGAGAGAATCCTCAGCAACATGACAGACCAGGAGGAGAAAGCAGTTTTGGAGACATGGTTCAAATGTGATATGAACGCAATACCACCTACTTATGTCCTTCAGCCAGTGAGCTATCACATCCCTGACCACCTCTGTCGCGATGTTAAAAAGAGAAAGCTTGCACTACAGCAGTGGAGTCAAGTTTTTTCGCAGATTCAAAACATCCTCAGACGAGAAGCTAGAAAGATGTCTGAAGATCAAGATGAAGACCAGCTGCACAAGTATTTCATGTCAGGTAACATGCCCTGCGTTTGAGGTAATCAGCAGTTGGTTACATTTGTAAAGAATCTGTTCCAATTTGCTTGATTACTTAAGGAATTGGACGACACGAAACGGAGTAAAAAGGTTTTACTTTTGTTACTAAGCTCTATAAACTATATTATTTATTTGCAAGATGCGGCATGGCTGCAATAACAAGATATCCTTATGGTTTGGTATTTATTGAAACAGAAATGAAAATTATGTTTTCCATCGCCGTATTTTTTTTCTTAAAACACTCTTGGCTGATCAGTATCTATTTTCAGTAGGAAATGCGTCGTTTGCCGCTGGTTATAAAAGGCTGGGACGAGCATTCATAGTGAAAGGTAACACAATAAGTTCTGAATATCTTTCAGTGACAGAAAGCGAGATCCGCCATGGTGTCTTGGGCGAACCACATCCAGTGGAACAATGTTTATGGATCAGCAGGAACATCCAGGATCTTGAGAATCATTTACAAAATGAAATCGTTCAGTACTTCATTGATATTAACGCAGACACAAAAGAGATTGACACTGATGCGCAACAACTATTACAGGTACCGTAACCAGATCCATATAAGTCTTGTACGAACAATCCCGATAATCATGCATCACAAGAAAGCCTTGCAAATTAAAAGATAAAGATTTTACATGCAGCTCAAAGAACTGAAAAAAGAACCCAAGGGTTTACCTTCAGGCCTCTCTGTGGTCAGTAATGATTTTGGAGTTCAATGTCTGTATTTATAACCGCGGGTCCTAAACAGCTCACTTCGTCGAGAATGAAGCCCCGATGTTTGGTCCTTATTCATCCATTACTTTGTCCTCATTGTTTTCCTTAACTAGAAACTGAAGGTAGTCGTTACAAACGTCGTTCCCAGTTCAAATATCAGGACATTTGAGATTAAATGGAGCACACAGGGAATATGTCCTTCCATGGTGCCTGAGCATGCCGGCTATATAGATGACTTGTGCAGAGAAGTTGAGTTTCTAATGAAGGAAAAGATTACTAATTCCATACAGAAGAGAATCAAAGCTGATGTTAGCGATCCACTGTATGAGGAAGTCGTCCAGCACTTGTTGTTTTGTCAAACCAAGTGTGACACGTTTTACGGAAGAAAAGAAATCTTGAGCCGATGCAATGCTTACATTCAGGTAAATACTGTCTTGTCTTTTTTTAACTAGCAAGAGAGGACTAGGCTTGCATTCTGAATTGCGTTTGTTACGTTGATTGCACTCGGAAAGTCCGTCACTTTCAGGAAATCTTCCCAAGTTACATGTTGCACTGATTACATGACAGAATCGTTTTAAATTCTGTCTCTAGGATGATACGCGGTATCCTCTTGTGGTTCATGGGCAGTCAGGCTGTGGCAAGACTTCGGTGATGTCCATGGTAGCAAAGGAATCATGTCAAAGTTTCAACCAATCAAACATCGTCATTCGATATATCGGAACCACCCCGAATTCCTCTCAAGTCCGTCTGCTGCTTCACAGTGTCTGTCAACAAATCTACACTATCTATGGCCGTGACTCTACCAGAGTTAGAAAGGTTTGTATGTAATTTGAAGAACATTAGTTAAAATGTTTGTTACTTGCAGGTCGATGTTGGCCAAGAGCCTTCTTCTTTCTTAACTGCATTGCACAAGTGAACGGGTAGCTGGAATTGTCAAGGAAGAATCCAAACTACAAAACAAAAAAGATAGAGTGCGACAAGACATTTAGTTTTCATAGCGATGAAAACAGTCGAGGATTATTAGTTATAAGGAAAAAGATAGCGATGCAACGTCTAAGACGGTCATACAACGTCTAACCAATCCACTATCAATTTTACAGGAGATGAAGGAACTTCAGGAAGATTTCGCAAGTTGCCTTCATTTTGCAAGTGCAGAAGAGCCGCTACTTATTTTTCTTGATTCTCTTGATCAATTTGGTCCTGAGGATAATGCCAGACAACTTGCATGGCTGCCTACAGTTCTCCCTAGCTACGTTAAGCTAGTTGTTTCTACATTACCTAATAGTGAATACGAGTGCTTCCCAATTCTGCAGGTTCGTAAAGATTTCTTTCGTATGTTATGGGAATTTTAACCTTTTTGCTTCCAACCCTAATTCAAACTTCAAAGAAAAATGTCATTTTATTGTGGGAAATCAATAGTACAAAATCAGTACGTAGCAACTGCTCCACATTTCTCGCCCAGCTTTCTCGCAGCTTTCTCGCAAGCATTCGCACGGTGTCAGATTTATTTCTCGAAATTGGAACTCTAGGAGTGAAAGTATGACTTTAAAAGGACAGAAATTAAGAACAGATGGAGCTTGTAATTCTTAATAGTAGAAATAGAGCTGGTCTGAAATTATTCGGGTTGATGGACAAGTGGACGTCTGGCCATTCAACCTGGAAAGACCTCAGCTATTCATCAATCAAGTTGATTAGTAGCATTATTAAAGTAGCTTGTATTTTTTGTTTTTCTTCTTTTGTAGTCGTTAGTTTCTGAAGAAAACTTTGTGGAAGTTCCCAGGTTGCCAGAAGATGACGCATTTACAATTCTAAGTAATTGGCTGAGTATTGCTGGTAGAACGCTCTCGCCATCACAGGAAGCCATCGTCAGTGACGCGCTTCAAAAGTGTTCCCTTCCAATCTTCATCAGGGTCGCTTATGACGAAGCCATAAGATGGAAGTCCTACTCTCTAGCCAGCGAGACTGTACTTCAAGAGACAGTTAGAGGTGAATGATGTTGATTGTCTTCAGCACATGGATCTAGTCAAACATTCTTTAACAGTATCTTATGCTAAAACGTCCAAGTTGCTTATGAGTCACCGGTTTTCCTTCCTATATGATAAAGAATCATTCCAATAACGTGTATTACAATAGTAAAGAAACTAATACAACATTTTTAGAATATCAGAACTATATCAGGACGCAGCGTTAAATGAGAGTGTGTAGCAGCATTATTCTGATTAACGCAGCTCATACTCTGTACTTTCCCCTTAGTCCCAAGTGATGAACATTGGCAACAGTGTAATGTCAGTGATAAACATGTTAAACATAAGTTATCATGTACAGCCTTTTGCAACGAAAGTTATCTTTTGAAATCATCCTTTGTGCTAATTAATTTCAACACTTTTTCGGCTCCTTAGGAGTTAAGGAGGAAAAAGAGTTATTGATGTTTCAAACAAGAGGCGGAATCAAATTTTCATACCTGCTTTTTATTGCTATTTTCCAGGCGCTGTGAACGCATTGTTTGAGAGAGTCGAACTTCAACATGGAAGAGTCTTGGTACGTCATGCTCTTGCTTACATAACCGCTGCAAAGAGTGGCCTGACTGGTACTGAAATAGAGGATTTGCTATCATGTGACGATCACGTGTTGGATGACGTGTATCAGTACTGGACACCACCAATTAGACGCATCCCTCCACTGCTTTGGGTTCGAATCAGGGGCGACTTAGCAGGATATCTAGTGGACCGAGGAGCAGACGGCGCGAGTGTGATAACATGGTATCACCGACAGTTTGTTGAGGCTGCAAGGGCTCGATATCTATCATCAGGTGAGGAAAGAACATTTACTCATCAGGCGTTGAGCGATTATTTTCTGGGTGTTTGGGCTAACGG
Organism: Micromussa lordhowensis; assembly: GCA_964020085.1. Classification (NCBI taxonomy): domain Eukaryota; kingdom Metazoa; phylum Cnidaria; class Anthozoa; order Scleractinia; family Lobophylliidae; genus Micromussa; species Micromussa lordhowensis. The sequence goes on from OZ026595.1 coordinate 32,000,436, forward strand.
AAGAAAGAAACCATACAAGACTTCTAAGGGAGAGGAAATGGAAGCCGACCGCTTTGTGTCCCAACAGCCGTGGAGATTCGAAGGAAGCACAAAGGCAAAGAATTATAACTATCGCAAGATAAACGAACTACCGTACCATTTAGTGCTGTGTAATGACACAGAAACGCTGAAAAGAGAAGTCCTGTGTAACTTTACGTTTCTTCTTACGTGTTTGGAGTCTTGCTCCCTCCGAGATCTTATGGACGAATTTGATTTTGCTCTCGACAAAATTGTCGATAAGGACATCCAGCTTGTTAAAGAAGCTCTTCAACTATCAACATTTGCTCTTGTTCAGCATCCTGCTCAGTTATCCTCTCAGCTACTCGGGCGCATTCAAACTTCGGCCTCGGATCATATCAAGGTTTTGTTGGAACAGGCTCAAAACCCTCGGCGACCCTGTTTGTTGCCAAGTTCGGTGTGTTTAACATCACCTGGTGGGCCATTGGTACACTCGATGTCAGGACACCAAAAGCCATCGTCCGCTCTCATTGCCAGTGCAGATGGCAAACTTATTGCAAGTGCCTCTACTGACACAACTTGTTCAATATGGGATGTCAATTCAGGAAGATTAGTACGGACTTTGGAAGAAGTAGGTAAGAGATAGAGGTGTGACTATTATACTTCTCTGCGTTGACGTACATACCAAATACGTTTGAAATTGAGTTTTCATTCCCTTTGATATGCTAATTATTTTTACGCTTTTTTACCCCCAAATCCTTAGTGGTCAAAATGAAGCTGTACAGGAGTTAGTCTGGGATCTCCTTCAGGCCATTCAGTTGTTCTGAGAAGGTGACAGCATCTATGGTTGTTAGAACAATAAACTAGCAACGGGTCACAACAATTCCCTTGGCTATGAAACGCAGCAGAATTGCCCTGTAGTGTCCTTAGACAGTCACTGAACGTTGCTTAACATAAAACATGTTTATTCCATCCTACAACAAAACAATCAGCAAAAGGTGTCAACATAATTCACTAATAAACATTTTGCTAGGTTTACGCGTCATATATATGTTTTCTTTCATCTTTCAGGTGACGATGTCTGGTTCGTGTTAATATCTCCAGACAATTCAACAGTTGTGACTTCGCAAACCGGTTCCATATCGGCTTGGAGGCTTTCTAATGGCAAGCGGGTGTTCACCGTTGAGGAGCATGGAGTAACAGCTCCACCGATATGTGTGCTTGAGAAGGATAATACAGTTTTGCTTGCTACTCTCATCTGGCAAAATATCAAGCTATATAATCTGCAGACAGGACATCTTCTTCAAGCTCTTCATGACGAAAAGTTACAAACGCACAGTGCCATGTCGTCGCCGTTATTCGTGTGTTCACTTGGGGACCACAGTGTTCTGTACGCGGGAAGAGACAATCTATCCTCTACCTCTCCCGTAAGAGGCTGGATCAGAGCTGCAAACTTAGACACTGGAGAAGTCATTGAGAGGCTGCAGGTCAATCCTAACAATATGGTACATTTCATTGGCGTCACAGAGACCGACAAGTGGCTTCTAGTTTTGAGTGAAGGAGTCCAGGATCGAAGGAAGGGATCAGCCGTGCAGACAAAGTTTTTCAAACTGGAACTTTGGGATACCACACAGAGGATTCTTTTTCGCAAGCTTGCAGACCTTCCTGATAAAGTGCGATGCTATGCATTGTCCTCGGACAAGTGTAAAGCTTTGACGTTGGGAAATTCAACGTTTTTAGCCAATGCCAACGTTTTCCGAGCTGAAGTGAAAATGTTTGACTTGAAATCGGGCGACATCATCCAGCGTATGCTTACTTATCCAAGCAGTATTCATTTACTGGAATTTATAGACTCGAACCACGTTATTACTGCATCGCGTGACAAGATTGTTCGACTCTGGGATTTGGAAAGAAATCTCGCATCACCGAGTGAAGAGGGTGAAGAGGAAGCTGAGCTGGAAATTGTCGACCAGAATGGGTGTCATGCCATCTGCTGGGAGAAAAACGGAATACGTCTGGTAGATCTTCAAGCTGGACGCTTCATTCAGTTCAGTAATGGTTTACAGCCTCAAATGGCATTTGTAAACGACAGCGAAGTCATCCTTGCATCTTCTGGGAAGTTGCACCTCTTCGACATGAACCAGAGGCAAAGAATTCGTCAATTTGACGGAGACGTCTACCAAGCAGGGATAACGAATAGTATTTTCGTTTACAAGCAAACTCAACTGATTGCAGTGTCTTGTGATCAGCGATCTCTGTGCGTGTTCGACATCAGCAGTGGTAGAAGAATAGCAAAGATGCAATGTGAACACGTTCGAAGGTGAGTGCTTACTTCAGATTTCAAAGCTCTGTTACCAACATCTGCTGCTGGTTAGGCTTTATGTGAACTTCAGTTGGTCACAACCTTCTCTTTCCAGTAACAAGAGCTAAAATAGGGTATGAAGTGGAATTAATACCCGTGTTGTTCTGGCCTTATAGTTGGCACGTTCTACTCTTGATAACGAGGACCAGGCTTCAGTCCTGGCTTGGGCCATTGTGATGAATATTTGGACGAGACACAGAGCACTCTCATAGTCTCCACCCAGGTGTATAAACGGGTACTGGTGAATTTAATGCAGGAGGTAAACCTATAATGAGCTAAGTATCCCATTCAAGGGGGAGCTGAAATACTCCTAGGCAGTTGATGCGACAGCTCCAGTAGTATGTAAATCTTTGACTAGACGCAGTGACATACAAATAATACCTGGTCCCCGGTATTATAGAAAACAGCACGTAATTAGAAATGATCGATATTAGTGGCATGATTGTCGGTATCGTTTTGCTCGTTAAACGTTCCCTAAGGAATCCGAACATTTGCCTTTTGATTTTAATTTGTCTTTTACGTTTCAGGCTTGTGCACACTCTAAATGGTGAAATCTGTGTTTGTGGGCACAGTATAAACTATGAGGACGAGGCCAAATGTCGGTACTTTTACTCCGTGTGGGATCTGACTGAAAAGACTTGCATCCGCGAAATTGATGTAGAGGAATCAGAGGCAGACTTCTACGGTGAGTTTGTCGTGTCCCGATTGATATGAATGGCTACGATTATTTAAGATACGCCACTCAATTCCTGTCATTTTGGCTGTTATTTGGTGGAGCTATTTTTTAGAACTAAGTTCTTCAATTAATTGAGATCCTTTTCGTACTTGGTAATAACGGATTTCTAGAAGGCACACAGATCCATCCTTGTGGAATAATCCTCTGAACATCACGTTCTAAATGTTAATCCATGCTCGGAAGAATAAAGCTAACAGAGGTTTTGAAGCTTTATACTCAATCAGATATAACACTTATTCTCAGCCAGCCAAAACATGCGCGATATGCAAACCTTATTACATAAAAAGTTTATTTCCTCATGACTTTTTTCTATGGCTTTAACGAGCTTCGTGCTTTTGTAGAAATGCAGTTGGCCAAAGACGGACTCTATCTGTCAGACATTCTTTACGACATTGGCATGAAGCTGTACCGCGCGGTCGTGTATGATCTTAACACGGGGAAACGTTTATTCATCTCAGAAACGGAACACCATGTTCATTCATCAGCGATGGTTTCTGAAACAAGAACCCTAATTCTGGGCCTGTTTGATGGCACCATGGAACTCTACGACATAGAAAGAGGGACATGCTTACATAGGCTCAAGCATGCACATCTTGGAGCGATCCATCGGATATACACCACTGACGATGGATCAGTTGCTATGACAACTGCAGGGGGCTTGGACTCGAAGGATCGGTCGATCCGGTTTTGGAGAATGAGAAGAAATAGAATAAATCTATTAACAATGTTCACTCCTGATGCAAAAGTGTCGTCGATGAACCTCTCAGGCGATGGCCATCTCGTAGCTCTGGAAATAACAGATGTAGTCCCTTTTGTTCTTGTTAGAAATACAAGCAGAGAGACACAACAATTTAACAATTTGGAACGATTTACTTGCAGCTTCACTGTTGATTTGCTTGACTTTAAGGTTCTTCATTCGTAGTTTGTCAGCCGTAGGTCAAAATATATATGAGCTTACATGGATATGTTTTTAACAGGTGGCAATTAAAGTTGTCAAGTCGCCTTGTGAGCTAAGTCGTCTTTTTAAATGAGCATATTTAAGATTCATGTGGTACGATTTTTGCCTGAAAATTTTCGCATGCGACATCCTTACGACCAGATTCGTTTCGGTCTGTAAAGGAACCTCCCTTCAGTTCATAATGAGACGCCTTATTTCAGTTTTAAAGGGATATTCTGTTGAAATATCAGCAAGTAATATCAAAGTCTCAATGGTACGTTTCATGTGATTCAATGAGATTTTTTGTAGGGCGTTTGACTCCCACGTCGATCCACAGCGTGCTATGATTGCAAAAGTACAAATTGTATTTTGCGCCCGAAAGGTGTGGACTGATGTAGAACGTACTATCCTTTTTTAGTGGAATTCTACTAGTATGCTAATGCAAATGCTGCAATCTGATTGGCTGAGCTACTCGTATACTATCAACCATTAGTGTGAGTGGCTGGAGATCGTCTGCAAAATAGGGACGTTTTCTCGTTTTTGCGAAGTTGTGGAAGAACATTTAGATGTAAATGGATAATGTAAGTTCCTGAGAAGACTAAAAGAAGGGCATAAACGGTTTCGTGACTTTAAGAAAACTAGAAAATGTTGTTAAAACTGATGATCGCGCGTTCGAAACGACAATTCCGTAAGCGCGATGTTTCTCAAGCGTAAAGTTAAATAAAATATACAAATTGGAAATGGTTAGCTGTGTAAGAAAGAGTAAGTAAGAATTCTACTAAAACAATTATATTATTCGCTCTCAATTTCTATGAGGTAATAGTTCATGAGGCCGAAAGCCGAATCAACTATTACCTCATAGATAATTTGGTTTTATCAACTGGGTTGATAATGTAAAGAGATTCCCACCGACGCAGCACCACAGTTTCTTTAGAAACTTGCCCCCTTTATTACCTCATAGAAATCGAGAGCGACTAATCTAATTGTTAAATAGCAGAACGCCTGTAGTCTAAGCAAGTCATATTTGACATTTGGCAGAAAAAGTCTTAACTCCTAAATAGCCCCTCGGAAAGTTGCTAAAAAAAGAAACCTTCCAAAGTATATGTTATTGTTTAATCATAGTAAATGATCCTAAAAATAAGCTTACATTTTATTTATTAAGAGAGTTGTATAATTTTTCAAAACTGACCTTAACAAAAACTTTAAAATATGTATACAATAAAAGTACTATTTTATAGTCACTTATTTAGAAAATCGTTTGAACATCCCAAGCAATTACCAAAACATACGTACTTTGTGTTCTTTTAAGTCAGGGCACCCCATTTTTATTTATTTTCTCATTTTCACCATTAATCACAACTGGAATACGTGTTATGTACATCTCCTTTAGTCCTTTGAAGATATTTCTACTTTTCAAAATGTTTTATAATGGAAAGTGTTTTAATTTTTTATTGAAATGGTTAAAAACGTCGTCAATACTGACAATATCCAAACCTGAACAAACCATAATAGCTTATATCCGCCGGCCTTGAAGCTTCTTTTTCAGACACACATTAACGGCGAGACAAAGCAGAGATTATCTCTTTCGCAAGAACGGTATATTAACATCTGGGCCCAACTTAAATAAAAATAAATTAAAAATAGTATTCAAGCCTAATGGCCTGTCAGGTTTTAAACATAATTTTACTCTCGTCTAATGTTTCAGTACTGACGAAACGGCTGTTCCTTTTAATCTTCCTGCATGGAGGGTCACGCTGGCGAACAAGAGTTATATAAAAGTTATACTGAACAGTGTAATTAACAAACACCATCGCAAAGAAGTGAATTGAATTTATGAATATCTGCAGGGATTATGAATGGCGAGATAAAAATCCAAATTATGATATTTGTGAAAAGTAAAACAAAACAATGGATTAGGAATATACCGATCCATTGGGGAAAAGTGAAGATAGAAAATAATGAGTCGTGTATACTCACTCCCCTTGGAATCATTGAATAAAACGCAATTATATTACTCTTACTCGGACGATATAAAACGAGATACGCTGACTAATGGGTCTTCAAAGTGAGTTTTGAACCAAGATACAATACAAATTTAAACCAGAGAGTTTGAAAAAATATAATACCATTTAAATTTAGATTATGCTCAGCTAGACGTCAGTTTATATTTTTGTGTGAACATTTCAATGCATATGTTTAATGACTAAATTCGCTGCATTTCTCTTTTCAGCACTAAAAATTTGAATACCATTTCTCATTATTTTACCAAAAGATGCACCACACTGGTCAAAAAGTTTTTCACGTTTAGGAGAAAAATAAAAAATGAAGTGAAATTAAAATTTACTTCGTTGGTAAAGATGGTCATAGTTCTTTTCAGTAAATTTTGTCTCTCATTGTTCAAGCTCAAAAGCCTGGTGGGAACTTGTCGACTTGAAAACTGAGTAGACTCTCTGTTGTGACAAAGAGAAATTTGCATTCTTCCTTATCCGCGAGTAACATTAGCTAAACGCCAGTTAGTGAGTATTTATTCTGACAAATCCGTCACAATAACAAAACATTTAAAGCAGGTGAAACTATACAATGACCAGTTTTTCATTGTAAGGAAATTTCACAAGAGAAAACAAAAGTGTACTTCTGTCGTACAACCAAGTAACGATTTGAATAGAATCGCTTCTGAACTTGGCTTGGAATTTTTTACAAAACGTATCGCCTTGCTTCATAGTAGATCTTTCGTCAGTGTCGATGCGACTGAACTGGTTATTGCAAACACTGTCTTGTGTGTCAGTTTCATTTAATAATGCTGCAAAACTGAAGTGAAACTTTCTCCATGTGATGGTTAATTTGTGTGAATAATATATGAGACACAATCGTGAAAAACAAACAACGGTTTATAATTTCGGATGCAAAAACGTGGGCAATCTTAAATAATCCCCAAAATAGCCTGCTCCGAACCACAAGACTTACAACCGAGGCTGACAGTCAATATAGTCAATATAAATTACGTAGCGTCACCCAAATCACCATTCACTTAGTCTTTAAGAAGCTAATTTATCTGAGATACTCGGCCAGCGAAAACAAGACAAAGACGGTCAGAAAGCGGACTCTAAACAATAGAGATGGTCAGCCAATAACACTGTTGCTTCAAGCAGATGTTTAGCTAATGACTAGATTCGACTTTCCTTGTTGTGTTTCAAACAGGTACCATATGTTTCGCGGTTACTTTTTCTCATGGAATACAACGATAACAACGTGCTAGCAATGTCCACCACAACACACGCGAGCAGATTTGTACAACAGGAACAACCAACTACGGTACAAATTTCCATCGAGCAAGTCGTCAGTGGAAAATTGCAGTGGAGTGAGCCGCAAGTCACAGATTGTTGACTTCTTACTTTCTGTTTACAGTGTTGATCTTGTCGCACAGTGGTAAACTTTAGGTATATGTATAATAGCTGAATTTTCAAACACGTCCCTTACCTCGTGGTTTAAAAAATAGCAGCTAAAGACAAGAGATAAGCTTATCATATCTAACAGTAAGAGGGAAGGCTACTTTGCCTAAAGTACTCTCTCTGAGTTTCAGCTGATAACCGAAAGTTTCAAATACACCGTGGATTAATATAGTTCGCATTTGTAATATGGCTCTGCGATTTGGAAACACTACAAGACTTCATCACATTGACTTTCCCGCAGCTTCTACAGAAAGTGGTAACCAGACTTGGGAACAAACGGTTCCAAAGACTCCTTCAGAATTGAAACCTGCTCCTCAAGGTAATCAGACACATAAAACAGGGAAGGTGAATGTGAGAATCCGCAAAAGACAAGAAAAGGAAAGCACAAGAAAGGCTCTGCAGGACAGGAATACACAATCTGTCTCTTCAACAGAACTAAAAAGCGAAATCTTAAACAACGGTGGCAGTTGTGGATTCACCCAAGAGGTTCCGATTGCTAACCGGACGACATTCAGTACTATAACCCAACAATCCACAGCGATGTGTTATATGAACTTAACTGTTGAGTGGGACGTTTTAGACTCGTTCTCGGAGTTTGCGACGTTTTTAGAGTTACAAAATCCTATCTGTCCCGCGCATCTTATTGACACTCCAGAGAAGCTTCTAAGTGTTTTGTCTTGCGAGCTTTAAACATGACTGTATTCGGCCTGATAAGTGCGTTTGGTGGTTTTCAAAACATTGGTCAAAGAACAAAAAGAATTGGGTCAACGGCGAAAACCGTATGAAGTCTACGACAAATTCCGGTTGGAATAATAAGAAAAAAAACGAAATAGAACGACCTTCACCTTTAGCATATTTATTTAAATGCCCTGTTGACAAAGAACGCGAGCAAAATTTTTTTTTTTTTCCAAATTAAGCGAATTTCTCCTTCACTGAATAACAAGAGCGTCGCCAGATCTAAGTTTATATTAACGAAGCTCTTAATTCTAAAAACGGTTTATCGTATATTAGGCTTTGTAATTTTGCATAGATCTGATTGCCAGTGAATATTTAAACCATTTGTAATTAAGCAAACAACTTTTGTTAACGACAGTCGGGCATTAAGCGAGCAAAAAAAGGCATACTGAATCTAGCCTACACATTTGTCCTTGATCTCAGTCGAGCTCGGAGCACGCTTGAGTTTGCGATCAAAGTGTCGCGTGTCTTTTCCCTTTGAAAATTTCGTACGCCATTAACTTTTAACGCGCGAGATGATAACAATCTCTTTTGAGATACCACTTTTTTGTGAAGTCATTAATATTCCTCTATGCTTGCCACCTGTACAGGAGATATTCACCTACTGTATTTGATCCACAGTTAAAACGTGACAAAATATCTGTAGTCGTTTAATATACTTTTAGTAGTCTTGGTTCAATTAAAGTCTCTGATTTTTCACCTCTACATGAAGGCGGTTATTATTATTTTTAGTTTTTTTTCTACTAGCTCTTGCTTTCAGTTGGACTGCTAAAAAGCGCATCATAGTTGTAAATATCCGATGACCTGATTGACTATATCTTCCAGATGAAACTAGAAAAACTTATTGTCTACAGAATCATGGACCGTTTGACGTCTGTGAAAGACCAATGAAAGACCCCATGGCAGTGTGAATTTTTGTCCAACGCTCTTATTAGGCTATCCAAGCAACCTTTTATGCCCTAACTACGAGTATATATGACATATTTAAACAGTATTTAAGGTATGGTAATCACATTGACCTGTATATAGTTTTTCACTCCTTTGTGCCTGCTACTACAAAGGTGTTAAAACTTGCCCAAAATTAAAAGTTTTTTTTTATAATAAATCACAAATTCTTAGAAAATCATCAAACCTCATTCGATGCTTTCGTATGGTGTTCGTGTTTTATGATTCATTATCTTGACTTTTTAATGTTCTTTTTTAAATGATTTGACTTAAGTACCGATTGAATTTACTCGCCGCGCGTTTTAATAATATTTATAGCTTTTAGCCGAGCCGGCCGTTTTTGTTGGGAGGAAATTAAAAACCAAACCAGAGTCTTGTCAGAGATTGTAAGTATAGCATAGCTTATCATTTTATCTGTTGTATTTTGCTGATCGAAGATAGCAATATTTTTCCAGCCCTCAAAAGGGGCCTTGCATTAAGAGTGTTCGCGGATGACTCCTTGAACCTGTTAACGCAACAAAACTAATGATGAGAGTTTAAAGAAAAAAAACAGGAACGGGTAATTTAACCAATGTAAGAGACCCTGTGGGCATTACATCAATTTAAAATTGGTCGTCAATGCAGCTCTTTTCTTCATTTTGGGCCGGAAAACGCCTTGACTTGCGCGTATACAGGAAGACAGTGACCAGCTGATTCCCCAGTAGATGTTTATCCAGCTTCCCTTCTTTTGACACAATGGCAACCTCATGATGAAGGATTCATGCTAATGGAGTCCTAACCAAAGGTTTTGTTTTCACCCTTAAATAATCGTGATTTGCATAATGTTGAACCGAACTATAATATCGCAGCAAATATCAAAATTAACGACTTGTGGCTGATAAGAAGCAAAACCGTCTATGGTAGTTTTTTTAAAAAGGACGCTTTCAGAAAACAGATTATTTATCCTAGCGTTTAGTAAAAGACCGAAGGCTTCGTTAGTGTTCCAGTACAGAGAAGGATACTGCTTTCCAAAGAAGGGCACTTTGTTATTATCTCAGAGTAACGAATGCTTCGTTAGTACTCCAAGGTGGAAATTGTTAATCTTGCGAAAGAAGCGCAATTTGAGAAAGTTGATTTTTTTTATCTGTGATGTTGTTGCCTCTTCGTTGTTCGAAAAAAAAAATAGCGTAGTACACTAGCAAAATTGGCTAAGTAAAGTAAACAAACAAAATGAACATCTAACATGTTTTTTGGTCTTTACTTTCGTTTATCACAGAAAAAGAATGCGAATACAATATTACAATACAAAGCAAGCTGAATTCGTGAGGAAAAGCCACAAGCGAAATTTAAACACCACCTTTAGTTGTTGCTATTAGGGTGAATGTTCCACTTTTAGGTATTTTGTAAGTGCTTGAACGTTTCCAGGCGTTGTTCCCTTATAACTGTTTTGATTATTCGGAACTATTGCTTCCGACTTGTTAGTGATTGAAGTGATATGCTTGCTGCATTTCTGTTTCCGCTAAAGCACCTAAAATTAGCCACATTGCAAACATCTTCATCAGATGTCTGGTAAGTTTGAGTTTAACTGCTTTGGAAAATTCAATGCCCGATATGTTAACAATCTGCCAAGAAAACAAGGAAGCCTCGTTTTCACCGTTTTTTTTAGAATCAGTTATTTTGTCCAATACTGAAATTGCTGGTTTTCACTGTCAAGACATCAACAATAAAGATGGCAACCATTCAATGAATTAACCAAGAATCTGAGACATAATGGATGTCACATATATGAAAAACCTCGCCAAGATTTTGGTCTGTTCGATTTTTTATTCGGAGAAATATTTCATCATACTTATAGAGCTTCCGTCCCCAATACCCCCAGGGGGTTATGGCTAAAAGTGAATTCATGGAGCCTTGTACGGAGACGACTTGTTGGTGTCCCTGGGAGGGGCACCAACATGGCCGCCGTAACAGAAACATCTGTTTTGCGAAACGAAACGAAACGTCGTTACTCTAGCTCCTGCACAGAAATTAATACTTCAGCTAATCCAAGGACTGTTAAGTTAGCAAAAACTTAAAAGATAAGTCATCTTTTGACCTACGCGACAGCCTTCTCGGGCTCGTGCAATTTAAAAAGCTTGGAAATTCAAATGCGTGTTACATCTGAGAGGGTGTTTTATCTAAACCTCAGAAGACAAGGTGTTTTTCTTTAATTCGGAATATGATAACGTCACATGTCTGGCAATACAAACATTCTACCGGGATAAGTTATACACAGACGTGTTTGCTATCATTAACCCGGTTTTGGGATATAAGTGTTTTCATGTTGATATCTTAAAGGAGCTCAGTCACAAGATTTTGAGTTATTTTTGGCGATGTACAAATAATCTCTTAAGAGCGAAGGAAACCTGAAAATAGTAGTTCACTAAGGTAGAAAAACACCCAAGAGGTAATGATCCATAGATGGACAAGGATGGTTAAAGATGGATTACAAACACGGCGGGATTACAAACGACGAACTTGAAAAATCAGTAGGCTAAACTTTTCAAGAGTCTGCAAACCGTAACGTGGTTCCTTTACAGTGCGAATACGAACATTTCTGGTCACGCGTTATTACTGTTTTTTTTGTTGTTGCAAGATCACTCTTTTCACCATAGATAAATGGGGGGAAAAGCAGGCACATGGTTTGCTTAGACACGTGACCTACATGCAACCTGAGAGGGGGTTGAAATGACTATTATTAGCTTCTCCCCAAGAACCCTTGCAACTCAACTGATATTATTGTAACAAAACTACAAGGAGAGAAGATACAAAAATTCTATTTGAAGGCAATTTTCTATATTAATTCTCCAAAATGTCGCAGATTAAGCGCGTGTAGTAATTGTTATTCCTCCAGTTATCAAAGCCAAACCCCAATGATAAGGTCTGTTTGTTCAGGAGCTAATAAGGATGCAGAGAAAAGCAAGGGAAAAACAGTAACAGTAACAGTAACCACTGCAAGTAAGTAGCCTGACATGCAGTCCCTTTGTTTATTCATGCCGATATTCTCCCTCTAAATTTTCTTTATTTCAAATCCGTCTGTTGTTTTATGCATGATGTACCAAGTCGGAAGGTACCCAATAACATTTTAAACCTATTCAGCGACACTGCCAGTATTCATTCTTACAACACTCGGTCTTCGCCAGCAAATCAATTTTACATTAAGAAATCTAGGTTAGAAATCCAAAAAAGAGCTTTCTCAAGAGTAGGAGCTAAAATTTGGAATGAGATGCCAGCATCATTAATTTAGAGAGCTCCCCAAAAAACACTTCCAAACGAAACTCCACTCTTTCCTTCTTGATACTCTTAAGAAGCATGATGACTATATGATGATGACTATATTGATATTTCCCAAATTACCTCTGCTCTAAAAACGTATAAATAGAACTTGAGTTCTTTATTCAAACATACCTTGTAAGAGTCACTGAACTTGTAATTATGTTAACGATTTAACAATGATTTAAGTTGATACAATCTGTGCAAGTAATTATGTAAGTCTCCTTTGTAAATTTAGTAATTACTCGTTATTTTCATTGTAATCTTTTAGTGTGACTGTTCCGCCTAGATTAGCAAATGCTATTTGCGGACCAGTCCTTTTTGTTCTGTATCAACAGCTATTCTTTCAATAAAGTTGAAGTTGAAGTTGAACGGGAGTTTAGGGTATAGTTAGCCGTTACTGTCGATTTTCTACTCACTGTCGAAATGAAGTGTCCTTCTAATTTCAGATTAATTTGCATAACAACGGATTTTCCTGAATAGCAAAATTCCATCTGGTTACTCACGCTCCACAGTGCAAACTGTACCATAAACACTAGCGCGCCTAGACTCACCTTAGACTATCGATCATTCTGTCAAGAAGTGATCAAAATGATAACTTCGAACCAATGCTTTTCCCAATCAATGAAAACCACAAGAGATCTTGAGAAGCACTAATCCTATAATCTTTAAAGTTGCTTTCATGAAGAGAAGGTACATGTTAAGCCTTAATCCCTGAATATACACATTGAACGTTTAAAAGTCATCTATGATTTAGTTGCAGTACTAAATAAAACGACTTTAGTATTGCTATGAAGGCTGACGTACAAGGAAGAAATCTGAAAGCAGCTTTAAAATACAGTTTATATATGTCTGTGTGATTATTGACGTCATGTCATCGAAGCAAAAAGAGTATCAACGATTAATCGAAGCACCACTTCATAAGTCTTATAAGCGGAGTTAGCTTCGAACGTCATCTTTCCATTTCTTTGCTTTGTCCGTCTTTTCTTTCAATTGTTTTATTTGTTTTTCTCTCGCTTCTATTTTTCTCATCAGATCGGTGTTTTCCTTTAATTGTGTTTGGTAAAGAGTCTCGACTTGCGTCCTTTCCTCTTCTGTATTCTCTAAGGTTTTGTCTTTTAAAGCGAGAGCTTCGTTCATCTTTTTCATTATCAGCTTATATTCTATAAGCTTTTCGTCCCTTTCTCTTCTCAATGTCTCCACTATACGAGCGATGTCTCCTTCTTTCCTATTTCTCTCCCTGATGTATCTATTTCTTTTTTCAATCTTTTCCTTAAGATTGCCGATGAGATCGTGCGCTTCTTGTAATGTCTGTCTTGACGCTACGTTGTCGTACTCTAGCTTTCTTATTTCTTTCTTTTGACGATAAATTAAGCTGAGGTTTTGGCGGAACAGTTTACCTTGAGCAGTATCGGTGTCTTCAAGAGAGGACAGCATGCCGAGTTCAGTTAAGGACCTTTCTCGTTGTCGTATAAGTGGCATTCTTGGCAGTTCAGTCGTCGTGAGTTGGTTTGCTTGATTGCGATAGGGCTGTTCAGTGTTTAATTCTACAGATCTGCTCACATTCTCTGGAAGTTTCATATCATCTTTGCCGGGACGCTGTTCTTTAAGCCTCCTGGTTTTGGTTGCTGAAGATGTGTCGGGAAGAACACCTTTTCTATGACCTGCACTTTTCACGTTAATTATTTCTGGTTCGACCCACTCGAAGCCGTCCGCAACTTCCCACAGCAAACTTTGCTCGAGGTATGTCTTACTTTCTGTTGGTCTTTCCCCAGAAAAGAAGTCACTAACATTGTGATTGTCCTCTTGCTTTACTGAAGGTAAAGAAGTTACCATTCCCTCTGTTGCCATACTGGAGTCCCTTGAGATGATTTACATCACGTTGCTCAACACTGCCTGAATGTGTAAACAGAGGTAGGTAAGCGCTATTTATGTGTAGTGACCTTTACGCAGTCACTTGATAATTGAAATCCAGTTATGAATCGATATGGAAACTGTTTGGGCCCGTGCTGTTACACTGCGAGCAATTTTCACTTTCCGTTCTACGTTGGTAACGCCACAAAAAGACAATAATGTTTACTTCTAAAGAAAATATCGCATGTAATTAACACGTATAGACGTCATTTATCGAGCAGGGCATCACAAAAGAATTAATTTTACTCCGAAAGCTTCGAATGAATGACAAGTCAGTTTGAGTGATAAGAGATTTGTTGTCATTTTGTTGCCAACATAATAAATGTTCGTAACTATAATTATCTTGAAATCGTCCTTCACTGGCTATCAGGTTGACAAATCTCATGTCAGAGTTCACCTTATTGGTATTCGTAAATTGAGGCCATAACTATCATGCAACAACGATGTTCAGTCTTATTCGAGTCGTAGTCATGTCTTTAAGCTTACACAAAACGAAGGTGTAGCATTTCATTTCCCTGTAATGCGGTTGGGCTTAATAACTTCAGATGATATCAACCCGTCTTGTCAAACAAATACTTTATTTGACACGCGTATTGATTGCGTAATTTAAATTCCGTTATGTTACATGCCCCCCATTAAGCCTCGGAGCTGATTGGCTGGTCAAATGTTAGAATCGTCTTTATCAGGAAATATTAAGGGAAACGTGCTGCAATACACACTCCAAAAGCGTTCAGTACTTTGCACAAGAAGTCATACACTCCAAACGCTTTATATGTACGTTCTTTACAGTTTACATGAGACACCCAGACAACTCCACGAGCCGATACTCTCAACAAAACTCACGTGTGCGATATAAACTTTTTTAATTAACGTTCAATTATTGACGCTTTTGTTAGTCATAGTGACTTGCAAACGAAAACAAATTACCCAAACGTTGTTAAAACACCAGGGGTAGTGGTAAACCACGCTCGGGAAAAATAACATTTTCTTGCGGACTAGAATGATGATGATGTTTCGACTAAATGGAGGCAAGGTTCAACAAACACATCAGCTATATTGTTTGTATATTTATCTTGTGTCATTCGTCATGGGAGAATAAACATGGCGCCATGACATTGTGGAAAAACAAACACATGGCGCAAACTAAGAGCTTTTCTCCAGGGATTAAGACGTTGTAGAAATTTGTTATAAGAGAGTGCTTTAGAAGATTTCATTGTGAGCTAATGAACAATTTATTGTAAGTGGAACGACTTTACAGTGCAGTCCTTGGTGATAAGAAGTCCTGAAATCAGAGGTCAGCACACAATATAGCAATATCACGTAAGTAGCAAGTTTTTTTATGAACGAAGGTGCTGAGAAACGACAGCCTCAGTCCCGGAACGAAAACAAAAAGCTGTAAATGTTTTTCTCGGAAAACCAATCGGGCTTTTGTCATGAATTAAAACGATGAAGAGAACAACAATGAGTCAGCAGAGAAGAATAATGCAAGAAAATAGTGACACACTGCTTTCACTTGCGAAGAGTAAAGTCGACATCATGAACGAAGTCGCCAGGGCACGCCACGAAATAGATGAACTGAAAGCGAAGCTCGCCAAGAAAAACAACGCACTGAAGAACTCTCAAGACTTTCAAGACACTCTCTCACTTCAGGCAGAAAAACTGAGATTTGAAAAGGAACAACTCAATCAAAGATGCGAGAACGCTATACAAGAAATGAAGGATCGTTTGCATGTTAAAGAGGCCGTCATCGGACTGGTGAGGGAGGAGATTGAAAAATACATCAAGCTGCGACAGGAGGTCATGCATAGGAATGAAGTGCTGAGGGAACGGTTGGAAAAACGCGATAAAATAGTCACTGGATTAAAGACAAAATTGACAATGCTGAGTAGCTGGACTGTGCGAACTACAAGCAGCGCTCAACTCAGTCCGGGCAATCAATCGGCGAGTGGACAGACGAAAAGTCCAAAGTAAGTTTCGTTTAAATGCTGGCGACGAAGTTAAGCCAATAAACCAGTTTTAACAGGTTTACCCAGCGAAGAACTGAGCTACAAAAATGAGCCAAGGGCTGCAGGTTTGGAACGAAATCGAAGCTTTCCCCTAAGAGTTGGGTTGTTGATCTAGTCTAGCTGATGACTATAAAACGAAAGCGATCCAGACAATGTATGATAATTCAGTTATGATGAGTGCAGCGAGTGGATTAACTAATGCCCGGTATTTTGCGATATTTAAACAAGGCAACAATACATACTTAGAGTCTGTCAACGTTTAGATGGTGCATAATTAACGGACAGTGTATGGCTAGACAGGATGCAGCCATTTAATTTGGACCCCGAAATAAAGTATCTGTACCTTACAATTGAATCGTTTATAACACTTCCCATCGTAGACTAAACGTAAGACATTTTGACAATATGTTTTAGCATATCAAAGTTAGCAACAATAAACATTAACAACTCTGTCGTTCCCAGGTAAACCTGTACTGATTTTTCGTAGGCTTAATTACCATGTTTGCTTCAATTTTCACGCTTCGACACGTTTGTCGACTCGCTAATCAGGCGAATCAAACCTCTGTAACGGAATGATTTATTGATCGTTAAAACAGAGATTGAGTTCGCTCCATGTTGAACACTAAGTTAGAGCGTGGGATAAAGATATTTATTGACAGGTCAAGGGTGTAATAAAATCGCATAGCAACCAAAGGGTATTAACAAAACGACATGACGTACAAGGAAGTTGTAAAAGGAAGGAAGTCATATGACTATGACGTCGCATTTCCATTTGACTGTCGTGAGAAATCTATATTTAGGACAGATGAAACAACACTTTTATAATTGCATTTTTATGTTATCACGGGATCTCCGTCTAAAATCATTTAACATGCAAATAATGACAGTTCAATTAACTGTGTAGCCTACTCTCTAGCTAAGCACCTGATATAGGGAATAACTCCGCCCTCCGCTTTTGCCCCCTCGGGGTTTATTTTCTGTCACGATAGGGGCGTAGGCTGTGCTGTATGATTTTGCGTGTGAAACTTTCGGTGTTCTTTGGGAGAGAGTCATCCTGTTTTGTCTAGAGTTATGTTGCAAAATGGAAAATGACTGATTCACAAGACTGAAACTGGAATGTTTATTATGAAAAATAAACTATCCTGGTCACCAGACGGAAACACTCATCATCAATACAAAATTTAAATTGCCGTTCGTCTTAAATCGGAATTAAACATAAAGAAAAAACAAGAAATGCAGCATAGGTAGTTCAGTTCAGTTTGTTCTCACGTCTTCTTAAGTTGAATGATTTCATCTGAAATGCTAAGCAACTCAGTCCACAAAAAAAAGTGCACCACTCACTCTCTTAAAAGGTTTTATTTACATTGGATATTGCATTTGTTTTTAAGTTTTCACGTATTTCAACATTCCTGGAATCACATAACTGCAATTTGTAATATTGGCTGTACAAACAGAAAATTTTTAAAGGAATTGTTGAGAACACTATTATGGAGTTGACGAGAAAACACTCTAGACTGTTAAAGCTGACAGATTTGTGGCCAAGTTATGTGAGTGGTTCTTCAAAATATTGTTTTAAAAGACTTTCAGGGCTACAATACTCACCGTTACAAAATCGCTAAATATCAAATCAATGACATCTGGTCAATCACGACAAACGCAAACAGCGAAATAAACCGATCAAAACACAAAGAAAAGGCATGCAACGAGTGCCAAGCGCGGGAAAACGGGCGCCAGAAAAACGTGGCAGTAACGTAAAGTCTGCATACCGGGGCCAAGTTGCCCATCAGGCCGGAGCTTGTCCCAGTTTCTGTGGCATAAAGCGATAAGGAATATCTCCACTCCACCATGGATGGGATTAAGTTCGCCGGAACCCATTTTTACCCTAGGTGGAGAAAGGCATTGTGAGAGTAAAGTGCCTTGCCCAATAACACAACACCATGTTCCCCGGCTAGGGCTCGAAGCCGAACCGCTGGATCCGGAGTCCAGCGCACTAGCCATGAGGCCACCGCACCTCCTCAAATTACATTATAAAGCATGTGCAATTTGGTCAAACCAAGTAACGTGATTTAAAGAAACAAATACCACTAACAGATCATCGTCATTAACATTTCCATTATTTGTTCGAACACGATGGAGTATTCATTTGTCACCCATGATATTAACAGTGAAACAGAAGG
The DNA here is from genome assembly GCA_964020085.1 of Micromussa lordhowensis. Lineage (NCBI taxonomy): Eukaryota > Metazoa > Cnidaria > Anthozoa > Scleractinia > Lobophylliidae > Micromussa > Micromussa lordhowensis. The sequence continues at coordinate 32,018,985 of OZ026595.1, forward strand.
CTAAATTACAACATTTATTGGAAGCCAAGGTATAGTGGTGGCAACATAAATAAACATGATCCCGAAACGGCGCTCGCACTCTTCTTATGCACCAGATGGCATGGGAGAATTTGTTAAATGCCTTGTTGCATTGTTGCACGATTGTGCAGTTACCGTTAGTTTTGTGAGTTACATGTTTGGTGTTTCTTGATGTTCACAGCCGAGAATTTCGTGCTGAGCATGGCCTTAAAATGTGCTTCAGGGTGTTTGTAAGTTGGTGGGTTCCCGATAAGACAATAGACTATCAAGAAATAGGCTTGCAGACACTGACTCACTCCAACCATTAACCCCTCGGGGGAGGGGGGAGGGATGATGGACAAAAGTGAAGTGACACTGATGTTTGTGGGAAGGCTGGTTCCCGATAGGTCACGTCAGACTTCAGAAAATAGGCTTGGGTACACTGTTTCACTCCAACCCATTATTTCCTCCCCCCCCCCCCCCCGGGGGGATTATGAAACAAAAGTGAAGTGACACTGATTCGCTTCGTCTATGTTCGGATATGTTCGGATAATTGGCTAGTTTTGCAAACTGTGAGTTACTAAGTGCATAAGTCATATAGAAGCATGTTTCATTCTGGCAGGGTTTTCTAACCTGAGAGAACATTGAATATTACCGTTCAAACCACTGGTACATACAGTTGCCTACGCATTTCCAAGTCAGTAAACAGTATTCACAATCGCTGGATACTGGGATGCTCTCTTCGAGTTCTAGAACTTTCTATGACGTTATCATGAAATATCGTTACACGCAGGAAACAGTATTTCAATGTTTGCGAATAAAGTTATTGATTTTGTGGTTAATGAAGTCAGATCAGTAGACATTCCGTGTTTGAACTGCTTGGTACATATAGGAGGCATAATAGGCGTTTTTCGGAAATATTCCAAAGCCACCGTCATTATTACACGATTGACCACAAAACGTCATCTCGGTTTTTGTAATATTCGGCTGTCTTATTTGAAGAATGGTGCTGATGATCATGATACCGACCAAATCAACACGCCTTTCGTGACTTTAGGTAGTTTCCAAATTTAATTGCCTCACCTCATTTAACACCTTAGTTTAAATTGCCTGAAGTTTGAAGCAAATTAAAATACTTTGTATTTTGTATCTCAACGATCCGGACATATAATAGTGATACGGACTGATAAACTTTGAAGAACACTACTTCAAATATGTTTTTTCAGTCCATAAGAGAAGTTAGTTATCATAAAAATCCCAGATCAACCTGGTATTTTACGTCACAATATTGCTACTGTTATTTTACTTCATAAAGGCAATTTCATGGAGGATGTCATTTTAATGTCACAGATGTTTAGTTTCTCAAAAGGTTTTTTTACTTCGAACCAAGAACTGCGTTCTACAGAGGTAGAACCTGCAGGGAGGAAATAAAAATACCTTGAGTAGAGGTCATTTTCTCTGAATTTCTGTTGACCAAATTGGCGCCGTGTTTCAGAGGGCCTGACAATGCCTTGTTGCATACTTAGAATTCATTTCTTAAAAGCACGGACCGCAATTCCGCTCTTTCAAAAAAAAGTGTCATTATAATACTCTATCGTGTTCGACGAAATAATGGAAATGATAAAGAAGATGATTGCGGTGCAGACAGTGGAGTGTTTTCTGACCTTCATGTACTTTGGAACCGCCCTTGGCAGTCTCTTATTCTGAAGACAAACAAACTACCCACAGATTCACGAATCTGCCTACTTAAACAGAGTGGGGATAAAGAAAGCGAAAAATTACCCAGATCTTTCCAAAGGGAGAGAATAGTTATTCCAATCAGCTAGTTAAATCAGTTTCTTCCTTTTTCATAAGTGCACGGAAGTTAAATCAAGGGAGATGACGGTGTTTTGCTTTTTTTTCTTTTTCTCAAAGTATGTCTGTAATGTGATCACTGTGAACAACTTTTCACTAACAAAACTAGGCATCCAAAAAAGGAAAATTTATTGAGATAAAAGAAACTCAACCATCGCATTTTTTTGTGGTTCTGTTGACATATAAAGAAGTTGGCTTGGATAGCCTGAATACCTCAGAGTTCTGCATCAGCAAACACCATCAAGGTCTCAAGTTTATTAATACTTTGTAAACACTACATCACAACACAGTTCATTGGCGATTACTAAGAGATTTATTATCCTTTTAACAAGGTGTTGACAATATTTCATAAAAATGCACTTGTGCAAATTGTTAAAATTACAGAACTGTTAGAAGAAATCTATCGAAAACAACATCGAAATAAACGCTACAAATCGAGATGTTTGCCTCAAGGCTCTTAAATATATTATCCTTTTAGTCTCTTCATAGCATACTTGAAATTCCTTGATAATTTCACATGTGACGCTATAATGCTCTATTTCTCACCGCATACATCAGTCCAACCAGGTAATTGTGGCGGTATAAAGAAAGTTCAAGCGGTCAACAAACACCGTTACCACTAGCAGCAATATTCTTAATAGCAGTCCATTAAGACGGAATCACAGCTTAAATAACAAAGTAAAGAAGTGGCAAAGCAATTCCTTCTATTGAACGTTGTGCGGAACCGTGTCCATCGTTTTGACCGTCCTTGTTCAACTCCCCGCCATGAAGACGTCTGCGCTGCTTCTCGTTTTTGCGTCAGTAATTCTGATGTTGTTGTCGTTCCCTGAAGAAAGTCACGGTGTCATTTTCGTTCTTACTCACGGCAAAGTAAAAGACCTTCAACGGAAGGGATACGAACGAAAGCTGAAAAGGCGCGGAGAAAAAAGGCGAAGGAACAGGAATCGCAAGAGGAAACAAGAAAGGCAGTCAGAGAGAAAGAAGCGAAAGGAGTTCAAGCGCTGGTTAGCACGGTTTTCAAAGAAAGTAAGTAGTGAGTCTGGTGTGTAGACATAAGACTTACAGCATAATAAAGAGAATAATCAATTCAGAACTAGAAGGCTAATACAGCTAAGTGACTGTTCCGTTTAAGAGCGTCGATAATGAACTGCTTAACATGTCTAGGAAGAAATCGATGTTACACTCGAGGCTACCTTAAGTATTTTTGCACTCACTGGAGAGATCAGCTTGAAAGTGACACATCTTTTCGCTATGAAATACTTAGCTCTAATCCGATGTGCATCTCATTGCTTTCGGGATTATGGAAATTTTATCGATACTTTCGGTCCATGCGGAATAATAACAACTTTGGAAGCCTCGTAGTTTCATGACAAGTTGTTAATCTTCTTATCAAGCTGGATGTTTGCAACAGTGAGAACACGGAAACAAACAAACATATTTCAAGCAACATCGGCCTTAGCCTTTATTAACGAAAGCGGAGTAAATTCATCTAACATGTTATCTTCGATAACAACTCAAGCGACAGGTAAACAGTTGTTGTATGATAGACAAGAAAGAACAGTATTTTATAAGTCACCCAGTTGTATGACAGTAGTTAGTACCTATAAAAAAGTTATACAAAAGTGAATTTCAACCGATTCGCAACAATCACTGAATGATTTCAAAGATAAAGCAGCAGTACAGCATTGTTCACAGTTCGCTGCTCGTGGCTCGCTGAAAACGAAATAATATCTAAACAAAAGTTTAAAAATAAATCAAACAAAACGTGGATGCCTTGCACGAGCATATATAGAGGTGGACACCTTGTTAAGTTTAACACGCAGTCACGTTCAATCGTGGGGTAACTGAAAGTTGAAGGCGTTGTCAGAATGAATATATGTGTTCTGCTATTTTACAGGACAAAAACTCCGATCATGGAGATCGTGGCGTCAAAACGAAACCCATATGGTAATCCGTGGACAAAGTTGAACGACAAGTCATGCAGTTAGCACTGACCATGAAATCCAGAGTGATGTGGCCTTGGATTTATCTAATCAGAACTGACGTTCTGGTAGCCGCGCTGGGAAACTACCCTGACATCCTACAAATGAAGATACAAGATCCGCGCAATTCTTACGTGGAACGTTTGTTAGGTAGAGGATTGCATATATGCCATGACGCAAGCGCAATCTTATAAAGAGAACCAAACTTTGACAATCAAAAAGACTGGAATATAGATAAAATCATAATATTGCATTAGGCATTAGATCTCCCAGACGTGATCTGTAAAGCCGTTACTAAATCAAGAGCTTGCGGTCGACGAAATAACGTTGTGCCTAATATTTTGGTGCAAAAAAGAAAACATTAACGCAAATCTCTATCGATTACAGAGTCAGTTAATTTATCTTGCAGATGCGTAAAAAGCTTAATCATTGTACACACTTCGAAAGTGATTCAACAATATTTTTTGTCAAAGACATAAGTACACTTTTTTATATACTGCGTACGCAGATTGGTTGTATTTGACGTTTGGGTTACTAGCCAAACTGAACCCATACATAAATAAAGTTATTCGTGACTTGCAGACACAGGAGTCTCTGTTTAATTTTCAGTTAAGATCTTTAGTGCACTACAATGACTCTTAAAATCAATATATACGAAGGAGAAGTAGCCATTAACTAAGACATTTGATAAACACGACCTCTCCGCCGGCCCGTCTGTTATTGTGAGCTCTGAAAAGAAGTGAAGAGCTCACAGTATGCATCTTGATGAAACTGGTACGTCAATACATACCACTCAAACTCGGTGGTCGATTAAATACTTTTAAAGTTACTTTTAAAGTTTTGGCATACCAGGAGAAATAGTTCGGCTTTTATTAACCCGTTTTACACCGAAATAAAGATCCCCTAGCGTGAATCACAGAAAGTGCCGCCAATGCAGAACGGTCGAGAAGTTTGAGATTAAGCTCGGAAAAGTTAAGTATCAGTGACGACAATCAAGATGCTAATTTGGGTCTGAGAAAACTGGAATACGAGAAACAATATTACTTCCAAGTAACAATATTACTCTATTGCTGCAATGTCCGTTTCCTGATAGAATTTTCGCGCAGGTCTTACACCGAAGTTCCAGGCTTTAATCGTGGGAGAGGAAAATGATGCAAAACTGTGCTCTTTCTAGCACAATCATTTATTCGCAATGATTTCCGAGGGCTCTGGGTTTTCAAACAGAACCGCACATTAAATTGCTAACCACAGAAAGAATGTTCTTTCAACTGAAAAGTTTTGACTTTGCTGAGTGTTGGTTGTTACAAGTTCGCCGTACGTCCGCCCTGCGAAGTGGGAAGCTGAAAACATCATAAATGATTGCTCTATATTCGTCAAAGGTACAAAAGTATTTCAATACTGGAAGCCTACAGACGAAGAATATCATATAGTAGAATAAGAATATCCAATATGTGGGAGAAAGCATCCGCTGGATTGTCAATTTTGTCTATTACGTCTAGCGAAACCAATCGTTCTCTTACAATCAACGGCGGAAATGCGACATTAACAAAATAATGCCCTTCAAATAAGTCAACTTCATATGAAAAATTCTTTTTATAAAACTTACGAGTAAAATACTTTGGATTCTTTCTTATGTAGTTGATTAAAAATTCAAAAACTTTTAGATCTTCAAACAGAAGAGACGCCTCCAGTAAACGCTCACGCAAAGCCTAAAAGCGTTATTTTTTGTACAAAGGAACGACTAATTATCCCTATAGTACTTCTCATGTTATTTTTCAAGCTTTCTTTCTGTTCAAAATTTTCGGATGCTAGACAAACTGTAAAAGCCACAAGAAACCGCAAAAATGTGACGTCAATCGGTTCCAAATGACCTAATAATCCATTTTGCTGATTTTATTGACCCTTTCGCGTCACGTGACTAATATAACACCGTATAACATTTGCATCATTCCAAAAACCGGCGGTGCACCTTAACCTAGCTTAAAAGCTACAAGGCTAATAAAAGTGCTAAAAATGTAACACTGCCTTCTGGTATTCATATTTATATTTGTCGGTTACAGATTCAGCAGAAGCAATTTGCATCATTTGCCAGTGTCTTACATACACTGATGAAAATGATAAATGAACCTACAAATTACATTTTCTACATTTCTTAAATAGTTGGTCCTTCATATAACACATAAATGAAATGTGTTTCTACTTTAAAAGCATTTTTTAAATACATGCCGCTAAGTGATCATCCGTCAACTTTAAGATGAAGCGAGCAGTTATGTCGAGAAGCCTTTTTTTCATGACTAAACGCTCGTGTAGGTTCGTTAAGGACCAATAACTTTTCCTTGACTACGACAAGCTTTGATGTTCGTGATTTCCTATTTGTTCAAAGGTTGCGTTTTCAGCGAAGTTTTCTGTTGATGTCACCCTTTGTTTGAACGTTTGATAACAAAAAGTTGTTTTGAATGTTCATAGCGAGAAGCATAAAGGCGTTTCCAGGTGCCCTGGGGCGGTTTTATACTCAAATGAGTTCCGTGGATAGTGAAGAGGTTTTCCACGTTGCTTTGTCATGTTGATTGTCTATTTTGAGGATCGGGAGGCGTGTTTATGTAACTGATGTCATACTTATGTGAATTGCTGGGTTTATAAGGACTCTGTTTGCAGCATACAAGTCATATTTGACACCGAAGTGAAAATGAGACCAACTACAATTCTGGTGGCGTCCTGTGCCCTTTTCCTGATCTTAACCTCACTCTGCAAGAAGGGTGAAGGATTTGCTTTAACACTTTCCGCAAAACGAGAACAGCTGAAGGCTGCCAGAAAGAGACAGGAATTAGCGGAAGAAGATAGGATGCGTAAGAGGCTACGGAAACTAGAGAACAGGAAAACAGAGCTGGACAGAAGAGTGACAGGTCTGAAGAAGATGATAAAAAAATACAAATCAACCCACAGAACTAAGGTGAGCATTTTGCCTGAAAAAATCCCTAGTGTTTAACATTTGATTTTTCCTCAAAATACCGATGCATTGCAAAACACTGGGCCACAGGGGTGATAAATGAGAGAGAAACATAATCTAGCGGATATTCGCATTGAATAGCAAGGCGGGAGAACTTAGTTGTTTAGGATTTGCACATAGAATAACAAGCGATAATGGCGATGGGCGCGTGCGGTAAAACCCCCCTATCACGCAGGCAACACGTGTAAAACGTAAAGAAGTGTGGCAAACCTTTTCATATTGTTGTATTCATTCAGCACCGGGAGAAATTAACGTAATATACTTCATTTTGTTAACTTCCCGCTCTGGTTTTACAATGTTGTCCTTATGGACTGCGGGGTCTTTTCAATCGAGAGTGTTGGCATATTTTAATACATCAAATATTCCACCGCAATAACGAAGCAACGAAGCAATTATTTCTGAAGTTCCGATACAACATGGTATATCGATTAGCGGCTGTCGTATTGCTCACTGTTATTCGATAGGAAACAAGATTTCGTGGTCATTCATTAATGCTGATTTTTCTTGTTTTTTTTTTTTTTTTTTAACAGACGACAACTGGGAGATTATCTGGAGTGGACTCATGAGTTCAAGAGCAGTGATCAAGAGTTTACTATTGCGGGGAACCGATCAGCAATATGAAGACTGAAGAAACATTCAAGCGGTTCAGTTATATTCATTTTGTACATTCCAAAGAACAGTGCCACGTCGTGCATTATTGAAACATTATTTAATATATATTTATAAACGAGCTTTTGATGTCACAGAATAACAGATTAATATATCTATTTATAATAAAGACGTATTTTCTCAATTATGCTTTTGATTAGAGGACGAAATTAATTGTAACAAAATATCAGTCACTAAAAATAATTATTACAGAAAATAACCATTACAATTCATTACAGTGCAAAAGTAGAGACCTCATGTATAATAAGACAGAGATAGAACAGTGGGGGGGAGGGGGGTGATGGGCGATGAGACTGGGGACACACAGTTGTCTCAGTTTCTAATACCTATGCGTATACAGTATTTCATTGATGTTATTTTGCTGATGACCTGTCATGCTAACGGTTGCCTGATCTCTGACCTATTATTCTCTCACGTAACCATGGAAACCATGGAAACCATGGTTACAAGGGGGGACATTGGTATGTGGAAGGCGAGAGCAAAAATATATCTGGTGTTGAGGCCAGATGAAAGCAAGTCCCAATGTCTTGCTCTACGTAATAGGCAATGTGGTTCATTGTTCATTTTAGGAAATAGATTGCACAATACTTGCCCCAATCAAGAAAGGATGAGGTCATCTTCTCTTGCCTCAGTGAATTCCGAAATTGGACAATCACGTTAGCTAATGACGTAGAATTTATATTGTTCATGTCGGGACTGTCCAATATGGGACATGGCAGGATATGGATAGTTATTTGATAGGATTTAAGGTCATCATCATTTATCATTTCTCGCACATAATACGTCCGGTAAACGATTTATTACGTGTAATGATGCAGCAGATAAATAGGAAAAATAAATTAAGTGAGTAAGTAAGTGGCGGGTGTCGCATAAGAATATATATTGAACAAGCATAAGGCCCGTAGTAGAGAAATATTGGTCGTGTACTTTTTTGCAGGTTTGTGGACCGAGCCGCAGGCAACCTGTTGTTTCTCACGTCACTTTTGTGAACATTTAACTGAAATGTTCTCCCAACATGAAGGTAAAAAGATTTCTACCAAAAAATTGTTTATTTTGTGGAATGAAGTGAAAACGCAATTTGCCGAAATTAGTTCGTGAGCGGTCCATCTTAGCGGTCCGTGTTGCAAAGTTCGGACCGCTAAAGGAACCGATCCTGAAAATCGCGGACCGGTTCAGCCATATGATAAGGAACTATACCGAAGTACCTAACGTCTAGTAGGGTCCATTCACCTTGTCTCTACTGGTCCACTGGTCGCTAACTGATCAAGTGGCAGAAATTACTCCATCACCATGTACTCGGTGAAGAGAGAGTGTATTGTGATCAACTGAGACGGCCAACTCGAATAGGGCAAGTCAGCTGAGAACTTGTATCATTTGCCCTACCCATTTTTGGAGATTATTTTCTCCACAGAAACAAATTTAAAAAACGGCTGGTGTGGAAAAAACCGAAACCTCTTCTCATTGAAAAAAATAATAATCATTGTCTATAATTCCCTGTTTCTTAGACGGAGGGAAATGTTGCTGTTATAGGTCCAGTTGTTAAGTCAGTTAAGGCGGGGGTCCACCTGAAAGCCGTATTTTGGCTTGGTATTATGTTCTTAATGCAAATATCTCGTTTACGTTTCAAGCAATCAAGAATCTGTTCACTCATTACACACATCTATGTTTTGCGCCGTTTTGTAAATTTTTTGGTGATTTTTAGGTTTATTTGGAGACAGATAGTTTTTCTCAAAGGATTAGTAAAATTTATGGAAATAGGAAATTTTGAAGATTTGGTGTTGTTTTAAAATTAGAGTTTGAAGTTAAAAATTGATAGATACACACCAAACAGTTGCCTAACAACCCGAGTGCCATTGTGGGGTCGGGCAACTGTCTGGTGGTGTTCCATAACCTTTTCTCCCCCTTTCAATCTCTCTTTAAACTTCCTCAAATTTCACTTTAATTCAGGTAAACCCCCACCTTAATTTTAATTTTGTCGTAGTTGGACAAGGAACCATGTTCATGCAAGAAAAAGACACAGTTTTCTCAAAAATGATTCCCTTCCATCCACCTTCTGAGCGATAATGTAGTTCTGAGCGATAATGCGGCGACCATGCTTCAGGAATAGCTCGAATGTCCATCTTGAAAGCTTAAGGAGTGTCTTGAAGTGCACCAGTCCAGAAAAGCAAAACACCGAACGATAGGGATGCCCAAATTAGGGAATTTGCCACACTGTATGACCGCAGCCAGCTGCTGGCGAGGGAGGTCAGGCATATTCCGCTCTGGAAGACGTAAACAATCTCTGAAATGTATGGAAATGGACATGAATTCTTTGGTGCTAGGTGGTGGCATCCTGCTGCCCGAGTGTGCGAGATATATCGATTCTTGGCACAAGAAGAGGTGGGTTGAGTTTCATTTTCAAGACCCCGTTAGCCTGTTTTCGATTAACATGATTCCATGATAAGAGTTCGAGAGGTACTCCAGGCGGAGAGGGAAAGGAGGCGTGATGACAGAGAGAACGAACTGTGTATGTTTATGAACAACAAGCACACTTGGTGTTTAAGTTATCTTTATTGCTTTTTAATAGCTCCGTCTATGCGTTTTGACATTTGCCCTTTTTCCTCCTAATGACATATTAAGTGGCTATTGCTTTGTAGTTCTCTCACAATTAGCATCTATTTCTTTGTCGTTATTCTATTTACGTTTTCCCGTTTATTTCAATCTGAACTGGAAAAGATGACGAAAACTAAACCAACAACAGACGGTCTGTGACGTCATCGTCGCCATGTTTGTTGTTCTTATCAAGTGATTTCTGGTCTATTTTTTACCGTCTTATCTTGCATATTCTATCAACATGACGGACATGTCTTTGTCGATTGAATCTTTTGGATTGGTTGCAACCCATCAATGTGGTTGAGATAACTTTCGAACATTTTCCGGTCGTGAAATATCAATACATGTACGCCCCTTTTTGTGTGAAAATCTATCCGATGTCTGACCACAACTTTACAGCTTGACAAAAGAACTATTTCATAGTGTTCCCAGGCAAATCTTCTATAAATAGCTTACAAAAATATTGTCTTGACGTAATACCTAATTTACACCTCTAATGAAATTTATATTTCAAGGTCACATCTTTATTTCTTAAAGTGTTCCTCTGGTGCCGATGGCGCGCGGTAAACAAACATCGTTTTGAAAGGTATTAGACCAAGACCTCTTTCGGCTTCTATGTTCTGTCGCGTCTGTTTGTTTCAAAATGTCCACCAGTCCGGTTAGGAGAGTTATCCTCTTTTCTCGTTCTCTATTGCAATAAACAAAACAGCAGCAGAATGTAAGATAGCGTATGTAGTAGTTGGACAAACAATATTACTGTTTATCACGTGGACGTGTGTGTGCAGCCCCTCTATGCAAGCGGTCAAGCATGCATAAGGTTAGGACCGTTGATTTACGACCACTTTAGCTTGACGGGTTTGACGAATGCATTAAGGTTCGCGTGATCTCAGTGCATAAAAACTGAGCCGTGTTTTTCAGTTGAGGTGAGTCCAAATGAATTAAAGCAATCTAGAACCTTGTGATTTAAGGAGCAAAAGTTTAAGACTGACGAGTAGACAATAGTTGTAGTTTTGCATAAAATTACACTGCTTCTTTGTCTAAAGCTCCAGTAGTCCAAAAATTTGTGGAATACTCTTCTGGTAGGCACGAGAACTTTCATTTAAAATGCCCGACATTGTTCAGTTAGAATAATACGTCGGTTGCCAAGGTCAGTGGAATCTGCGTTGTGTTTGTAAGATTCCGTAGATCTAGCGACTAATCTACTTTAAAACTGTCTACCTTCAACACCCTCTTATATGAAAAATAAATAAAGCAAACAAGAATGGAGATTAACGCTAATATCAATTTCTCGACGACAGATTTTTCTTGCGATTCCACACTCACTGCTTATTAGTGACACTTCCTCGAAGTAAGGCACAGACTTGAGACAAAGAAAATTACAACCATAAGTCGAGATACTTCAATTAGGTAACTACTTTCTTACTTAACATCATCCTCTTTACCCAGTGTTGCAGCCACCTCTCTTTCTTCTGTTTTTTTGCCCTGAAGTTGGACGTGTCATGTTCAGGTGTTGAAGAGACAACTGGTTCTTCGATTCGTTGTCCGGTCAAGACAATGATGATCTTTCTCCCGTCTCCTTGCTCTATCTGCTGGCCAATAGCGATAATCCCCAGTAATACTTGCAAAAGGACAATCGATTTAATGGCCTTCATGGCGATACAATATGTTTAGTTTGAGCTTATCTTTAACGTTCGCTGCTGTCAAGCCCCGGCTTTATATTTATCAGCACACTTACCGGAAATGGTTAACGAAGAATGAAAGCCCACACTGTACTTACAACAATGGCCAATCAGATAAAAAGGATTTTAATTGCTTTAATGTTAATGAGCTTTAATGAGATCCGCCTGTTTTCAAGTCTTCTCTAGCCAAGGCGTGGGTACAGTGACCCGGTTGGCGTACACGTGTCTCCTCGTTTTCAGGGTACATTGCGCTTCTAAAGATCCTACGACTCTTGTTTTGAGTATTGATCTCAACGGGAGCTTTCACACTGATCATCGAAGAAAATTCAAACCTTGGTTTATTACACAAGAGAATCACAATAAACCGACCGACGTGTCAACGCGTACTCAACGGAAGAAAGAGAGTCATGAAGCAATTGCGATCATGATTCTTCTAGAATGAAAAAAAAAAGAAGAAAGAAAAACAAAAGTATCTCTAACAGACGAAATTCAGAATTGGGCGCTTGAGGAAAGGATTAAAAACGTCTGTTAAAAAAATATATGCCTGTTGTCTCATTCGACTGACAAGCCTTCAGGCAAATTCTCAATGCTTAATGACAAGTGTGTCCGATAGGTCAAAGATCTCTGGACAAACCTCCCATGAAAAAAAAGGCAACCACAAAAGCCAGCATATTTGTACAGATTTTGTCCTGACATAAACCCCTTCGGTGGGCGTTGGAACTAGCATGTAAGTAGCTATCAAAACAGTTCGCCTAAGGTCCTCAGTTATAAGCTAAAAACCCTTCTCAGCGTAATCTTCAGTATCTTGTCAAGAAACTTAAATGACTGGCTTCATATCAGAGATACCAAGAGAAGTAGGAAGGCAATTCTCGCCCACAAACAATTAGTCATCACAAAAATTAGTTGAAAATCACTTTAGCGGTTGAATACTAAGTTTATACCAATAATAACATGTTTGATTTATCAGACAGCTTCATTATTTCCATCATGTTTGTCTTAATCTTGTTGTGTCACAAAAAATGAGCTTCACCACAAAGTAAGTGACCTTTCAACTGAACGCGCAAGGGTTGTTTTTACAGTGAACGTTATTCACGTGTCCATTGTCAAATGGAAACTGATCGATACATTCATGAGTTTTCTCCATCACTGAAAAGGAATGGAAAGAAAAAAAAATAGTTCCAAAAGTTTTAAAACATTGTCTCCTCATAAAACTAGATACAGCGAACGCGGATCGCACCAACAACCAACCAGTGGAGAGTGCCAAGTTCCAAGATGTGCAGGAATTTCCTGAAGAGTCCTTTTACCACTGTGGGCCGGAAAGTCGCTATAATTTTGGGCGACATAAGGCGATTTGGAAGATTTAAAGCGATCTATGAAGTCATGGTGTTAGGCTACCCAGAATTGCGACTACTGGCAAATGGGCGACTAAGGCGATTTGATGACCCAAAGTAGGGGCACCTGAGCTGCTAGAGTTGTTTCGTGCAAATTAGAAGTCAGTGTCTACCTTTTAGTAACTGATTTCATGAAACAAGCTGTTTTAATCTTCAATATGGGAATCCCCGAGAGAACAACTGAACAATTCATGTGAATCTGCAATACATGAACTAACATTGTGGCTCCATACTAACTGCAATCTACGATCGTCTTTGGCCTTCCCTGCACATGCAAGGGGAACAATGTTCTACAAAAACACACATCTATTTACTATACCTTAAATAAGATTGATGAAGTAGAAACGAATATATAATTATATAGGCTAAGAATATATAAATATATATGCTAAGAAAAGAGGGACTTCTCGTTGTATGAGAATCAGCAACTGCATGTAAGACGCAGTTGATCTTACACAGACTATGGGAGCTTAGTGTCTGAAGAAATGGTTGCAAGGCGTATTACACGGATCACCCGGTCAATGACTTTACTTGCCGGATGGAAAACAATTAAAGAGGTGGAAATTAAGTGTTCCATATTTGTGCCGCATTCCATATTTGTGCCAGTAGGAAACCACAAGCGGAAGAGGTTATGCAACAGTTGCAGATGCTTGCAAGCTTGTCGCATTTTAGTCAATTACTAAACACCCCGCCCTGTAATGAAGTATTCAAAACTGAGAAAATTATGGACTTGATCATGGCTTCTGCATTTTTTCTTTCAACAAATTGTTTCTTCATTCTGACCTCTGGTGGGAAGTTAAAATTAGCGATAAAAACCGCTTTTAAACAAGATTAACTACTTAGTGCTGATCACTGGACGGAGATTATTAACGTGGATAGCGATCAGCCGGTCGACGTTCGGAAAGCGTGTCCATAAAAATACATATAAACTCCCTTATTATACGGTCTCGGTTACTCGAGACAACCTTCCCCCTAAGACAACTTTATCAAGCGCTTATATGTGAAAACGGTTTCCCTACAGGCCGAGTCAAAGTTGACCCAGCATGATTATTTATAACCCTTATTGAATTTTTAAATGTGCAAATATTTCCCTCGGTCATTCATCACAGGGGGTTTTGCTGAGTTAATTTTCACTTCTTTGATACAAATTTCTGCTTTAAACCCTTAATCTAGGCATTTCGTGACACTCGCCACCGAGAGTTGTCCCCGTTAGGCGAGCCAACGTGTTTATATGAAAAAAATGTGTCCCGCCTTCCAGGGTTACCCTACCTGCCGAGGTGAACACTCGTCCACCCGAGTTGTCTCGCCCCCCGAGACAACCCGAGGACATTCATATCAACGATTGTTTGAATTTTTTCAGACACAGTGAAGAGTTAACTCGCCCAGGGTAACTCGGGGGGAGGGTACCCGAGACCATATAAATGGGGCCTAAGTGCCACCTTTTAGCATTCGGAAATCTTACTGGGTGTTGTTTCCTAAATTTCTGCATCTTTCCCCTTCATTAAATTGTTTCTTCGTTCCGACCTTAGATAGGAAGTTAAAATTAGGAATAAAAACCGCTTTTAAACAAGATTAACTACTTAGTGCAGGATTAACACTAATCGGCAACAACCGGGACCAAGTGACCACCTGAGGAGTCATTGTGGAAAAGAACTGTCTGGAAGAGTTATGGGGAGGAAAAAGCAGTCTATGGACGGGAAGCAATCACTAGCCTATATCGTAACATCGCGGACAATTGCAAATCAACCGATATTTACCAACAGACCTCTCGAGCCAGTCTGATTAGTGAGGTGCACCAGAGAAATGGTGTTACACCTGTCAAACCAGTTGTATTCCCCTTCGAGAGCTGCAAATGGGTAACAGTGGACAATGATTTGTAGGTGAGTAAATTTTGTTTTTTTTGATCACCAGAACACTCGGAATTGCCAATTAAAGTTCCTTCAGTTCCCTGCGCCCAGTGGATAAAGGAATTTAACTTTGCGCCTAGTTTACATTCCTTTAAGTCCTTTATAGTCGTGCTGTAAAATGATAATAAAAAAATAAGCCAAGGACGGATTTTTCCCACCTGATCCAATTCCGCCAGCACATCGCGGCGAGTCAAAGCAATTTTTCCTCCTCGGAGGTAAATTCAATTTTATTGTATTGAACTACTCATGAAAGTAACAAGATATTCCTTTTGCAGCCTTTATAGTGGCCGAATAGGTGAAGGAAAAAACACACACGGGGCAAGAATCAGGCTTATAGTTTTCCCCACCTGTTGTTTTCTCCAGGTTACAGCGGCAAGTCAAAGGGATTCCTACTCGTGATTCCATCCCGTCTGTCACTACAGTTATGTTGGCTCAAAGAATCCCGCAATTACAAGTATGTTTTATTCACTTAACTTTAAAACAAGCTCTTTGTGTTGACTTTTGACAAATAATATTATTCCATCCATTGGTGTTAGGTTGGAATGTTAATAAACTGGTTCTTCTCATTCATATATATCAGGGCGTGGCCTGCAGCCGCATTTTAATGCCACATGACCAAAACCAAGTTGAAAGAAAACTGAAGAAGTGGCTGAACAACCGGTAAGCAAGCATCCACTATTTTCCTGTTTTGAATACCACCCCTTTGAAAGTTAATTTCATGCTTCGCCGCTCGCACGTGTGCTCCACACACGTGAGCCATCTCGCAGACGTATTATGTGCGTGATCGTCTGACTCGGTTACTTTTCATTTGTGGGTGCAGTTAGCCCGGTTGAGAATATGTAGAGACCGTCTGACTTTCTCATCATCTCCAACATGAGACTTCAAGCAACTCATAGTGTACTATGTATTTCAACACAGAGAAACGGAGTAAAAATTGTGCAGGACTCTCGAACAATAACACATTTTCGTTTCGATACTGAATGAAACATTATACCATTGACATTAAATCATCTGCCACTACTTATCGTTGATGCCTTTCCTTGCGTGGTTTTAGGTTTCCATGAAGGACGACCGTTACTGACGTCGATTGGTTTTCTGCGATTTCGAAGCATGTCAGTCTCATCTAAGTCCTCGAGAGTGGACTTGACCAGTACAAAGTTGCATTCCTCATCTGAATGTTGTAAAATGTAGGCGCCATTTCTTTTGTAGCAGGATACAAGTCTAGCCAAACCTCTATTAAGCAGACACCCTTCATTAAGCGGACACGTCTGTTTCCCAGCACACTGCACCTAAAACGAACCCCTATTCTAAGGAAACCTCTATTGAGAGGAAGAGGTCACCAAAATGAATGTGCTTTAGCAATTTCCATTTCGTTTACCCAGACATCGGACTGAATCAGTACAAAGCGGTAATGGGGATTAGGTCCTTACCTAAGGCTACTCGTTACCATCTCTTATCATTTTCAAACTAATTCGCTCCAATGTCAATGCAGTGAATGGCAACCAGTTAGGATAGTAAGTCAGTGAACCGATTTCAAATCAAAATTGTCAAAATTCCCTTGCAGTAGTAAACAAGAGTTCATCGTCTCTTGAGAAAGAGGATTCAGGCGCTTCGATGTTGCCAGCATCCGCCATTTTGGAAAATTGTGGCTTTATTGCTTTTGGTAATATCTGAAATTGTTGGAATACATGTTTCAAGAAAATAGGGGCAAAACAAAGGGCTCAGCCGAAGAAAATCTATGAATATTCCTAAATATATCAGAAACCTCTAAATATCCAAACAAATATCTGGATATTTGTGGAAAGGGCTAAGTCAGTGCATAAATTCATCAACTGCATGAAAAGAAATACCGTGTATCGTCTAGTCACTCACTGATACGAAGCGTGACATCATTAACAGTATGCATTTTACAGAGTATAATTCACAAAAGCATTACTCCTTTTTTACAACCAGAAATTTAAAACAGATTTATTCCTTACAAGCAGTGCAATGCTACCTCCAAGGTCCTTCACCAAACTTCATATCATCCCCAACAGTTCTCACAGAGTCACATACACTGAAGCATGTGGCAATATGATCAGGACGTGTTCATTGCTTTTCACAAAGACCACAAGCAGTTCGAGTACTTTAGAAATACGTGTTAAAAACTGTACTTGTTTCCCCATGAGAATTGTGCTGCAGATATATTAGTAGATATTTCTCTTCTACGCTGGGTAAAGAGCACTGTGCAGACAGAAGGAAGTGAAGCAGACTATTTGGCGCTTCGATCAAGACAATTGCAGTTGGTGAGCTTTTTCTAACTTCTACTGTACATACATTGGTTTATGGTATAGGAAGTAGTTTAAATATTTTTGTATCAGACTCCTCTATATTCTCCCTCCATTCCCCGCCAGCTGTCTGAAAAGGACTGACACTCGCAGTTATCAGCACTGATTTACGAAATCATACACATAAAAAGAAACATTCAGATAACTTGCCACTTTTAGAGGGAAGTGTGTGCTTGAAAGAGAGAAGGGAGAGAAAAGAGAAAATAAAAACTACGCATCGCCGTTCAAGGAAATAATCGTGGTATCGCTCTAGACAAAATCTACAGATTAGTTTATCCCGCAACTTCCTTCAAGCCAGCCGTTTTTCTTGCTTTGTAAAGAAGGGCTCGTAACATAAACTGCTTGCGCGATAATATCCTTACGTGCTGAAAAAGAAAACAAAAAAACAAATTGAGATAAATAACCAAAGCATCAAAGAAAATAGACGAAATGCGCTGTGCTTGAGACTATTCTGATGTCAGTAAGTCAA
The DNA here is from genome assembly GCA_964020085.1 of Micromussa lordhowensis. Taxonomy (NCBI): domain Eukaryota; kingdom Metazoa; phylum Cnidaria; class Anthozoa; order Scleractinia; family Lobophylliidae; genus Micromussa; species Micromussa lordhowensis. The sequence continues at coordinate 32,036,859 of OZ026595.1, forward strand.
GAATTGGGAGTACTGTGATTTAATGCGTTGTACGTGGTGGCATTATGTAGTTGTAACATTTAGATCATTGCTGTAATGGATGAAATGTAAGTGGTGTATATAACGTAATGACTGAAGGTAAGGTATGGTACGTAATTAAAGAACTGAAGGAATGAATTATAACATATTGCAAGTTCAGTCATTGAACAAAGTAAAGATACATTTGCAACAAAGCAATTTATTAAAAGTAAGTGATGGGGCATTGTATCACGTTAAAGGGGCTATGTCACGGTATTTTGAGTTATTTCTACCATCGACAAAATTTCCTTTAAATTGAAGGAAACCTGAAAATAATGCTTTAGAAAGATAGGAAAACACTAAAGAGATAGTATTAAGCCATAAAGGAACAAGGATGGTTAAGGATGGAGAAGATTGACATGGATTACAAACAACAAAATTGAAAAATTTAGGCTAATTTTTCAAACCGTTTAACCGTGACACAGCTTCTTTAAGTTGCCAGTAATGTTACGTACGTTTAAGTCATGTAAGTGAAGGGTGAATGTGTTTGAATAAAAGTGTAAATAAAATACGTGATGCTATTCTGCCATGATTAACTAGAATGTTCCGTACTCAGCTGACATAACGTAACACTATTACAAAGTAATTTCCGTGGCTTTGCAGGTATATGAATTAAATATTATAATCATATATAAAAACATTAAAAAAATATCGATGAGTTACCTTGAGAAAAAGTTCTAAATCTATTGCCTCTTTTCTTAACGATTCACTGAGGTAATAAATGGTATCTTCAACAGCATTTTCTTCAGCAAACAGATTGAGAATTCTGGCGAAACAAAAGAGACACAAAATCAACATTAAAAGATTGTCCCAAAGCTACACGAAAAACGCAACAAGCATGTAATACGAGGGTTCGAGGATGTGCAGGTAATATTACATGTATATGATGTTTCTTATATTCACCAGCTACGAAGGTACCACGAACTCGCAACGCGACTAGCTGCCAGTTGGTTTGATATATATACATGTATTGTAGCTCAGTTGGTAGAACACTGCTCTGGTATCGAAGAGGTTATGGGTTCAAATTTCGAACAAGCTTGAATATTTTCAAGGCTTCATTTTTGCGTACATAACTGTTCTTCTCTCGTATCTCAAAGTGGATTCCAGTTTTACTCGTGAAAGAGTAGTTTTGTAACGGTTATCGTAAAAATAAAAATCAACATCCTAACACAGACAACACCTCTGGCTAGGCTCGTAAACTTAGGGTTAGACACGTCGAGTAAAAAACAGCCACCAAAAATTACATGTGGGCAATTACAGTGCCTTTGAACGTCATAACTCTGATAACTGAAAGTAGTCAATGTACAATCAAGAACAAATCATATTTTCACATGTACATCTAGCTGGATAAACTGTTATTACGCAGCGCTGTGCAAGATGTTGGAAGAACCATCTTTGCTTTGCTTCGTGTTCCAGACAATGACGACGTAAAATAATAAAAACAAAAGATTACAAACAATACTGCACCAAAATACAATGACTCACAAACAGTGGTTACACAGTCAATTGTTCTCATTTGTGTCTGGTACATGAAGGAGCCACCATCTTAAACATATTCCAAAGTATGGCAAACTAGATGTATATCACAGAACATCTATTACATATATGTACAGATATGATCGACTACAAGGACATCTTAATCAAAAGAAGGCATTGCGACCATTTGTTAAATTACTGAATACACTTACTGATTGTAGAGAGGAGCGGTTGTCACCACTGCCTCGTCAATATCAAGGTTATCAGAATTAGCTTCTAGCTTGGTCACCACCTCAGAAATCTCCTCATTTTTTTGTGTTAGTAGCTTGATATCATTGTCCACATCAGCCTGCAGAACAAAATTGCACTCCAGTGAACAATTTTCAATACAATAACACAAAAACAGCGAAGACTTGCATACAGTGTAAGTGTCCATCCATTTCGTGGGTTTCTTAGATGGGTGTGAGAGATTCATTTGCCATGCTAATGGTTGGTTCGGGAGCAGGGTTGGCGCAGAGGTGAGAGCGCTTGCCTCCCACCTATGTGGCCTGGGTTGGTCTGGGTTTGATTCCAACCCGGTGTCATAATTATGTGGGTTGAGTTTGTCATTGGTTCCCTTCTTGCTCCAAGGGTGTTTCTCCGGGTATTTCGGTTTTACTCCCTCCTGCAAAAACCAACATCTCCAAATTCCAATTCGAGCAGTGTACAGTACCCGCACGAAAACCAGCTAGAGCTGATATGGCTTTCTCTCTAAATAATATAATTTATTTGTAATTTATAATGGTTAGAGTTGGACCCTGGTTCTGAAAGTGTGGGTTGGAGTCCTTGCCACGGATGTTGTGTTATATTCGCAAGCAAGACAATTTTACTCTCACAGTGCTTCTCCTGATCCAAGTGTATAAAATGTGCAGTGGGAGTCTGTCTGTCTGTGCAACTGCTGGTGTAACCAGTGATAGACTAGCAGTAGAAATTTGCCCACTACAGCCTTATATACCTGAATGAGAAGACCTTTTTTTACTTATACGACATGGCCCTCTTATAATTGGGTTGTCACAGGGAAGTTTAGGATCATTTATAGGTGTTTGCTAACAGTGATGGTGACTAAGGCAGGTTTGTCTACAGTACTAATCTTAATTTTGACATGGCTGCTGTTGGCAAGTCAGCTACTGAGTTCCAGATATGTAAGCATTTTAATCCCAAGAGAAGAGACTTCTGGATGCTTTTAGCTGTTAAATTATTTCAATTTACGTCTTGAATTCTGTTAAGTCATCTACATACCTGTTCTCTTTCCAGTTTCTGAAGAATATCCTGTAGCTTTTCACTTCCTTGTTTTAACTCGTGTTGTGTTCTGTTCAGCTCATCTAGTTCAATCTGCAAATGAAATAGCAAAGAAGATAGCCAGGGTTATTTACCTACTGTCTGTTGAACTGTCTCAGAGCAGCACATAATACAACAAAGTCTACTGTGGTGATGAGGTTAAGAAAAAAAATCAATGAAGTGCTAAATAAATGAATTGCTATGCATTTCACCAGATATATTGTACACACTAAACCAAAACTGAACACACAAAAAAATGCATTAATGTGTAAGGTAGGTAAAGTGGCCTGTCAGGCCAGAGCTTATCCCGGTTTCTGTAGCATGATGTGAATAGGAGTATTTCTATTCCCCCTGGATGGGATGCTAGTCCATCACAGCATTAAATTGGCTGGTACCCATTTATACACACAGGGCGTGAACTCGGACCACTCGAGACGAGCGCACTAACCACCTACCCACCTAACCACCTAACCCACCTAACCACCTACAGTGCCTCCACAATTAACATGTAACTAGGAATAAATGTGATTATTTCTGAAATAAATGATTGCTAGGAATAAATACAACACTGCATGATTTTATGATGTGGTGTTGACAATAAAACTGAAACAGTCTAACCACGCTTTGCTGTGCTCAGCTAACAAGCAAAATTATACAATGTGCATGTACAGTAATGCACAAGAACAGAAAGTATTTTGATTTATAACCTGTGCTTGTTCAAACAACGCTCTTGTACGTCTTCTAATTTTATCCTCCACAGCGGACCGGAGTGAAGCTTTAATGTCATCTTCATATAAATTGCTACTTGAGGTGGTCGACACTTCTGTAGTGACCTGATTAGCTTGAGTTACGGGAGGAATGCTGGCTGGACCAGGAAAAGATGATTGTGTGTTTGGAGGATAGGTTGAGTTATTGGTCACTGGGTATGGGGGGTTAGATGGCCCCATGCTGGCCCCACCAGGAGAGGGAAAGGGGGGATAAGGGGGTCTGTTACCACCTGTTCCCCCAGGGCTACTACCTGCACAAACAGAAACAAAATCAATCAAGTAGTCAGTCAGTCAATCAATAACAAATAACAAATCAATCAATCAATTGATCAGTCAGTCAGTGAAATCAATAATACACATGTAGCTCCGACTGTAAAGTCAGTTGGTCAGCCAGTCTTTTATTGATTTTAGTCAGTCCACGGTCTAAAACTGTAATTCCAAGGGACCTCTCAGAGTGTATAGCCTTCTACCCAGACTTTCTATTAGAGGAATGCATGACGAGCTTTGCCCTACTTTCTTTAGCAGCCGCCCTTTGGGTTGTTATGGCTTCCAAGCAGACTATGAAAACTACATGTACATCAAAGCAGGAGGCTATTTCTCAAATTATGCCTTTTGGGCTTTGACTAAGACTGTGGACCATCAATTTTCTATAGCTTGATTGCAAGTTGTCTCCCCTTTTTGTTGCGGGAATAACATTGCGCTCACTCACTCCATTCACATGGCTACTGACAGTAGTTTGGTTGTAACATATGGCTGCCATTGTGCTTACACAAATGACAAATGAAAATTCTGACAAAATTATGGGAATCAAAAAGCAACTTCAGAACGTGTTTACCTAGTCATTTTTAGTTTCACATTGCCATGGGTCTGTTTTGCCGATTTACAAAACAATACCTTTAAGCAAATCTTTAGACTGAGATGAGTTTTGCACTAATGAGGGAATACACAGAAAGAACTTTGGAAAGTAAAACAAGTTTAACTTATCAAAGTTAAATAACAGAGAGAGATTCTGAAGCCAACCAAAGCTTTGTCAGTGACGGCTTTTATTCCAGTTTTCCAGTTTTGGACTTAATAAATATTATTTATCGGGGTTTTGTGGTTTTGAGCGTTTTTTGCATGGTTTTTCAGTTTCTAATAGGCCTCTATGCCCCCCCTCATTTAGTGAATTGGTCAGTCAGCCTATCAATTGCTCCAATGCTATTACTGGAAAATCATATTGACCAGTCTGCAGTACCTTGCCACCTCATCAATAGACAAAGAAATATTAAATATACTGACAAACACTGGACGTCTTTTTGCACTTGCCTGGCATTGGCATTGGCATTTGCGTTGGCATTGGCATTCTTGCATGCCCTCCTGTAGGGTATGGCAATGACCCAGCTTGATTAGAAGGAGGGTACCCTGGAGGAGGGTACCCTGGTTGTTGTGGTCTGTTGTAATTAGAAGGTTGTGGTGGTGTTGCTGCACTCTTTGAATAAACTGGTGATTGTGCTGCAAAAATACCGCAAAGAATCTGAAGCAAGGCAGCAAGATCAGATTTGGGCTGAAAAAGAAAGAAAGAAAAAGTGATGCAAGTTAGGTACAAAATACATGTACATAAACAACAATAATTAGCAAAAAAAGGAAATTTGTATGGAAATAACACAACAAAAATGAATAGCAATGTGTATATAAATGTATATTGTCATGATTAAATGATATCAATGAACATTCATTTAATAACTCCAACTATTTTGCAATGGTTATACAGTACTTGCACTGTATTCTTCTAGTGTTGTCTTACATATAATTCACAGAAAAAGGATAAGGATTCCAGAATTAATGACTTTCTAAATCCTCAAGAGTTCCAAATTTCACTTTAAGGTGGCTCAATAGGGTTATGCAAGATCGCGAAGCGCGCGCCAGTGACCTCAATCGAAAGTTGATATTTTCGTTCTTTTTGCTATTTTCCTAATCAAAGCTACTGAAACATAACAAACAAGGGCCAAAATTTGCTGTTCAACAGTCACCAGTCTGATATCAGCTTTTAGTCTCAAATTAAACCTACTCAAACATCGCCATTTTTTGACGTTTGTTTGGCTTTGATTTCAATTTTCTTCAATTTCCTTCGGTAAAATTTTCTGATATGCTCAAACCGGGTAGAGTCTGGCAAGAAGAAACTTTTAAAATCGCAAAAAGTAGGGGTTGTCAAGGTAGTTTTTTCGTTTTTAGCATTTTTGTGTTTTTTTGGCTAAGCGAAAACCTTGTCTTACAAATTTTTCTGATAAATTGAAAGCAAGGAAAGCTAATAAGGAATAACTCTGCCAAATCTTAAGGAATTTCACCGAAGGAAAGTCGAGAAATCTGATAAGGATTTTTCTATTTTTTCACCTCAATGGGGATTACGTCATCAGAATAGGAACTCGCCAAGATCGCTATGTGAGCATGCGCAAGTTTTCGAACCACGACTCGACAATGGCGGTGTCATCAAATTACACACAAGACCTTTCCGTCCAAATCGTTTCCTTTACGGTTTCTTCTAAATGGTTTCTCTGTTTCTTCTTCTGGGCTGTAATTTGAGCTGTATTGTTAACTTGTTCGCTGCTTTGCATGAGCTTGCGTCAGCTAGCGTGCTCACATTACTAAAGCTCGCATCATCTGTGCGCACGCTCTTAAAACCCTATGGAGACACCTTAAGAAGTTTAAATTAACTTGCCTATGTATACATTTGATAGTGCACATTGTTTTGTTCCCTGATGTTACATTTATTTTCAGCTGGGTAAAACAACAAGAATCAACATACATAATTCCACTCATGTAAAAATGGATGATAAACTTTGCCATTGGTGTCGACATGGTGAGATGCCTTGATAGCCATTGTACTTGTTGGCCTAACAAACACTAGTGGTGGAACATAGGGATGATTCTCCTGTAACCAGACACACACTGGAATATTGTATGTCAAACCTGTAACAAAAAAAATTGCCAATTTTAGTGCACAGTCAGAGCTACCATAATCATTCAATCTCAGCGCCCTCCTTCCAATAAATGCCCTCTTTAGCACCCCCATAGCAAAAGTGACATTCAAGCCATTCACTGAATAACCTGATTTGACAAATGAACTATGAGGTCTCCTTTCTCATCTGAATGTAATATTAACATTATGACTAACAGAGCCTCTGTTGTTACAGTTTTTGAGCAAAAGTATCTGTTGTTTTTCACTTAATAAGTATCTCACCACATTCAGATATATATGTATGATCAAAAACAAATAAGTACTCCAACCAATAAGTGCCCCTTCTCCGATATGAACCCTCTCTTCAGATGCATGAAGTGCCCTGGGCACTAGATTGAATCATTATGGTAAAGAGTATACCTATCAAATACCCAGCATGTGTAGGTTACAAAACGTTCTTCTTGTATCTGTTAAGTTTTTCCCCTCTTTAGCCCGCGCGGGACTGGTAGAGGAATTACGTCATGTATATGTTGTTGTAATATTATGGTCTGCGCCATGTGCTGCTCGCTCGAAAAATCTTGAGGTAAAAGTTCTAGTCGAGTTCTGTTCGTTTTCACATAGCCTAAAGTTTTTCACATTTCCTCCGAACCTTCAAATCCTGTAAGTATTTTGTCGCTAAGTATTTTCAGTCTACAGCACGTACATGTACTGTACATATTTGCTCCAGGGCCATTCCATTTTAGAGCAGCTAAAATGTCAAAATTTCAAACATATCTTTTTACACCCAACCAATGATTTTTGGAAAGAGGATAACCCAAAGTGTTCAGAAAATAATTTGTCAAAAGTTTGTTATGTGGTAAACGGCAAAGACAGACCGTTGATTTTTGACCAATGAGATGCTTGCTTAAGGTGGCCAAACACAGTTTTCAAGTGCCTATGTCTAATTCACCATAACATTTAAACTATTTATGCTTTGGTGCCCATTTTTTGCAAGAGTCAAGGTTGATTACAGAAGTATTTATTCTCACATTTTGACTAGGGTGTGTGCTGTTGCCATGGCAATGGGGCTGGTTAAAAACAAGGCGTAAATAATAGTTTTTGTTTATTTAAAAAGGATCCAGTCGTTAGATTGTTTTTATATTTGGCACTCTAAGAATTGATATTAAATCCCTTCTGTCAACACGGTTCTAATATAATTTTGACATAGGTGATTTTCGTAATTCGCCATTAATTGTTTTCTGTATTATTAAAAATCCCCTATGTCAAAATTCAGATGTTTTTTGATAGATCATTCACGTGGTTTCTGATCTATTTTTCTGCCAAATTTCTTGAAATTCTAACGACTGGATCGTTAGAAATGGCCGTCGATAAAACCCGGAACATGGAACATCCCGGAACATGCCGGAACATCCCGGAACATCGAATAATTATAATAATTATGAGAAATATATGTAAAATTAGGTTTTTTTAATTAAATATAACAAAATTAAGCAGGTATCAGCTCAGAATACATATATAAAGAAAAGAAAACACACACACAAAGAAAAAAAACGAAGAAAACTGAAAATAACTTCAATGCGTGAAGGCTGGCAACTAACTTACCGGAAGTAGACTAAATCCATTCCTTGCAGTCACCGCTTCGCTATCGGTTTAATCACGTGACTGTCCCTTATTCGCAGATTTCGTTCTTCATTGAAAACCAAGACGGTGGCCTTCGAATGCTTCAACCAGACCGAAAAATATGGTAGCCTATGGTATACGATGTTCATGTCTTTATTTAATTCATTACATCAATTCAAAGATATGTGTATACACGAGTTCTTATGAAGAAATGGTTCTTCCCATGTGGGCCCATGAGATAGAAATAAAAACTCTTTAACATTGCGTTTCTTGTCTAAAATAGATCGGACTACTCGAGCTCTGATGATTGATTTTGTTATGTCTATAATGACTAATTGCTTGTTACTCGAGCTTCCGGAAAGGTGTAAGCCTCGCCACGCGTTCCTCGTGGAGAGGAACGAGTGACAAACCTGACATCGTCTGCGCTGCGTGGGAGGCTGAATAGCCCAATTTCGATATATTAAAATTCAGCCTAAAACAATAGACCTCAGCACGAGGCTCGTGGGAATAAACCCCACAAACTCTGTAGTTATTCCCACGAGCCTCGTGCTGAGGTCTATTGTTTTAGGCTGAATTTTAATATATCGAAATTGGGCTATTGGTGGGTCATAGTGCCAGTAGCCTCCCAAGCAGACGCGTTCCTTCCTCACGTGGGAAAGGAACGCGTGATGAGCCTCTGAGAGCGTCTGTGTGGGAGGAATCGTCCATTTTTTGTGTGTGGGATTGAAGAACAGAGTAAAGCCACGTGACGCAATTGGCGGGAAAGAAGAAGAGCCTGCACTCATTGTGGAAAGCTGAATGAATACCAACGCTCCCTATCCCTCCCCTCCTCAATTCAGTTAAAAAAAACCTAATTTCACATATATTTCTCATAATTATTATAATTATTCGATGTTCCGGGATGTTCCGGAATGTTCCGGCATGTTCCGGGATGTTCCATGTTCCAGGTTTTATCGACGGCCGTTAGAAATCGGCATGTTTCAGCTAAAGCAATCAGTCTCAATTTTTCGATCAAATGCGCATGTGTTGCATTTAACTGGGTTCTTTTGGTAACAAACAAAACCTGAAAATTGCTGGGTTCTTTGCATCGTTACCTTTTCTAGCATATCTTTGTAATAAAAGACTAAAGCCATCAATACACTGCGTTCAATTATAGAGAAAATTAACACAGGTAGTGCGGGTGTTGAGTAAATAAAATGAGCGCTCCACTGACGGCATGTTTGTGAAATCCTTGTGCACGTGTTAAATATTGCATCAGCGAAAGCATGTGCGAAAACTGTGTTCGGTCACCTTAAGTAGCTACTAAGATGTAATATTTTAAATTATTATACCAGGGCACCATAATTTCAAAAATGTCGTCAACTTAAAAAAACTTACTCAATGCAAGGCAAACTTAAACTTTGACATAGGTTTTGGGCTATCTTGAATGTTCTTGCTGGATTAGATTGAAAAACAATTCGTAATGGACATTACATAACGTCTGTAACAAAAACAGACCTTTTTTATTTTTTCTCTGCAGTTAAAATCCAGATCTTTTCATGAGCTTGAATCCTTTTTCAGTTTACACTACTTCACCGAAAATAGAAAGAAAGAAAGTCTGATTTAATTAAATTGCACTTTAATTTGACGCCACACAGCCTTCAAAGAACATTTGAACAGTTCTCATACTTTTTACCTTTAAAATATCGGACTAAAATGAATGTCATCAAATAAAACTATAAACTGCTACTGCAGAGATGCAAAAACAGTTTAGAAATGAAAGCTTCTTTTTCGTTTAATATCCTGGAAACAATAGCCGACAACTTGTAAGCTCTGATTGAATTTACTTCCATATGAAAAACAAAAGTGTCAAGTTACCATTTGTAACTAAAAATAGCAAGCATCTCGTGGGAACAGGTGCTGACGATTTGTTAGCTCTAATTGAATTTCCTCCCTTGTGAAAAACAAGTGTCAAATTACCCTTTGTAACTTAAAAATAAAAATATCTTGTTGTATGTCCCAAGAACTAGAAGCGACGATTTGTGACCTCTAATTGGATTTACTCTTTGTGAAAAACAAAAGTATCAAGTTACCTTTGTAACTAACAATGAAAATATCTGGTGCTATTTACATACTACTAACTCACGAACTGCTTCAAAACTCAAGACTCATCATTTTTATTGCGCGACAGTGAAAACAATGTATTGATTATTTTTTTGCAATGTTGTTTTAATGCGTTCTTTCTATAAAATTTTACAATCGAAAATCAGCTCCTACTATCTATGTAAACTAAGAATTATCTCGAAGATTGTGTACATCAGGAAAACACCGAAGAAGACAAAAAATAGCTGGAAAATGGCACCTTAACAAAAAAGTTAATTTCAAGCCCTGGAAGCTGAGAGAAGAACAATTTAGCTGACAGATGAAAATGTTGAGTAAAATTGAATTATTTGAAGAACCTTTCTAGACAGTTGAATCAAGTGACTGTCACAATGTTTTGTTTAGATATAGTCTGTTTAAATTACAGTTTTATAACCTCTACACTGTACAGGAACATGGCATTAAAACAAGATTTTGGCTTTGAATCTCACCTCCGATTAACACTGGAAGTGTTCCATTCAGGGCTAGCAAGTCCACTTCTCGTCCATCGTTGTGTGCTGGAGGACAAATTCAAGGTTGTTATTTAAAATTTTACCAGCAACAACCTTAGTCACAAGGGTTGGAAAAATTCATTCAATATACATTTTGCCCCTCCTCGCCCCTGTGCAATGTTGATCAAGCATTTTCATCAAAAAACAGTTTGCATTTTACCAAAGGGGGGGGGGGAGGGGAGTCCTGTCTAAAAAGGATGAGGATGGTTGTCATACCTTTTAGGGATTAAAACACGGTTTTTGTATAGCCTCAAAAGGTGCACAGCCTCAAAAGGTGCACAGCAAGAGCTTTTACAGTACCCTTTATGGTATTGAGCTGAAAAAATATGACAGGAGATAATGCTTCGTTTTGGAATTGGTATTCAATTTAAGCCAAACCCAAAAAAACAGGATCTTGGTGCCTCTTTTCAAAATTTCTGATGAGCACCCCGATCCTTTTTATATGGGATTCCCCGCTGGGGCATTTTAGCATTTTCCAGCATTGAAAGGGGGAATGTCATGTACTGACACTTGTCCTGTAGGTATAACGATTATGATTTCATGTTTTAGCACATTTTCCAACACAATTTTTCCATTCTCGTAGTACATAATGTACATGTTGTAGGTCAAAATGAAATTCAGGTTAAAATGATTCTGACCTAGTTTGCTTCTCAATTTTCTTTGTCTTCCAACCCTAATTATTCTTGATCCATGAATAATTAGAGTTAAGAGACAAAGGAATCCCATTTTAACCTGAATTTCATTTTGACCTACAACATACATCCTAATGTTTAACAAATAGGGAAGCCTCGACTGTGCTCTGTTCTGGTGCACGCGGGAAGTGGTTGAGCATGAAAGTGTAGGGGAAAACACGAGATGTAGTCAAGTGTTTTCCCTTACACTAAACTTTTTACTATAGTAATACTAAAGTATAAGCCAATCACAATCCTTGTTAGAATTTAGAATCACTTTGCTGAGATGAACAGAGATCGCTAGTAAGCAAATGAGCATTACTACACAGCATGTAAGTGTAAAATAACAAAACTCCTGGTAATGATGGGATTCCCATTGATTTCTATAGGACATTCTGGCAGTTAAATAGCGAGCCTTTCACCAAATAAGCGAATGCTTTGAAAAAGGTGAAATGTCACGATCTCAAAAACAAGCAGTTATTACGCTTATTGAGAAAAAGGTAAACACTGCTCTTTCCTCGAAAATTGGCGACCTATTTCTCTTCTAAATGTTGATGCAAAAATTATGTCAAAGGTAATAGCAAACAGAATTAAAAGTGTCTTGTCACAAATTATTCATCATAGTCAAACCGGTTTTATTGAAGATCGCTATATTGGCGAAACAGTACGTTTGATTTTTGAATGGTCCTACTTTCAACACTGTTTAGAATCCTTTAACTTTGGGCCTGAATTCATTCGATGGGTCATGACTTTTTACAATAATATACAAAGCTGTGTGATCAATAATGGTATCACTTCTGATTATTTTACACTCAAATGAGGAGCAAGGCAAGGAGATCCACTCTCTCCATATTTATTTGTAGTAGCTGTTGAAACCCTGGCTATCGCGGCTCATCAGAATTCAGCAATAAAAGGAATTACAATCGGGAAGGATGAAACAAAACTCCTCCAATATGCAGACGACACAACAGCAGTACTTTCAGACATTAATTCCGCTTGCATTTTTAATTTGCTCGAAGATTTTAAGAAGTTGCCAGGTTTAGCGATTAATCCCTACAAAACTGAAGGAATGTGGATTGGATCCTCCAGATTAAACAAAACAAAACCTTTTGGAATTACATGGCCAAATGAAACAATTAAAGCCCTGGGAGTTTACTACTCTTATAATTAAATTAAATTACTCCTAGAAAAGAATTTTATCGAAAAGCTTGACACTATAAAGAAACTCATAAATATTTGGTCCTCCAGAGGTCTCTCCTTGTATGGAAATCTGACTATAATTAAATCTTTGATTATCCCAAAGTTTGTTTATATATACTTGCTGTTACCCACCCCCAAGGAAGTTATTAATTAAACCAATTGCTATTTAAATTTCTATGGAAAGACGTTGATAAAGTAACACACTTGTCGACAATGAATGAATACGAAAATGGTGGTTTAAAGATGATCGATTTGGAAACTATGGTTAAATCTTTGCGACTTACCTGGCTTAAGAGAATTTTTGGTGAAAATGATGGTGCGTGGAAAAATTACATAAATCAATTACTGAAACGGTCTGGTGGTCTTTTCTTGTTTCAATGTAACTATGATGTAAAACACATCCCTATTCCGTCCCGGTTTTATACTGAATTACTTCAATGGTGGTCCGAATTTCAAAGCGAGTTTGATGCAGGAAAAGACTGGCAAAATAAAATTTGGAACAATAAAGACATTTGCATCAACAACAAGTCCGTCTTTTACAAAAACTTTTTTCGAATCGGGCTATATACAGTAAATACGTAAAGGATCTTTTATTTTATTTAAATAATATAGACTCCTATAATGTTATTTTAAATACTGTGAACGAAACAAACTTTTTAGTTTGGGCAGGTCTTCGACACGCTATCCCGTCCCACTTAAAAACAAACCATAATACCTTACAGGAAATTTCTCCCTCTTTGAAGATCAACAACAAGGTCTTTGATGTTTTGGAAAAGACAACAAAACATTATTACAATCTGCTCATAAGCACAAAAGCAAAATTTCCAACTATGCATTAGTTTTAAAACGGGATTTCAACTTAAACAACGAACAATGAAAAGAAGCTTTGAACCTTACGTTAAAGCCTTCCAGTACAAGGTCCTTAATTCCATATTATTCACTATTACTAAGCTATTTAAGATAGGATTCATCACAGAATGATTGTTAAGTAGAGTAAATACATGTAGTTGTATTGTATGATAAGTAGTGTAAGTAATTGTACTAGCACTATAAGTAATGTAAGTAACTGTTTTGTATTGTAACCAGAAGTAGCTGTATTTTATTATAAGTAACGTAAATGATTGTATTTGTAATTTGTAAAACTAATAAAATGTGTTTCACCTGGTAAAAATAAAAAATTGCTGTTTCAGCCAACCAGAGTGTGCATTATATGGAAACTTTATTATGAACTTAAATATTACCTGTGTGTAACCTTGAATTGTATACTACATGAGGTATGCTTGATTCAGGTTAGATATTACATGCATGCAGTTAGGCTAAAGCGTTTTAATGGCCAGGAAAAAATAATTAATAAACGGGTGAACTATGGCATTTGAACGGCTGGTCAAGCAAAATGTTTTTAACAGATAGGCAAGATCGTTTAAACAGCTTTCCTGTGAACGGCGGTCATGCAAAACATTTAAACGGATAGGCAAGATTATTTAGAAGGCCGGTCATGCAAAATTCAATTTACAAGGATATAAAACTTTCAACAGCAGAAAACTACAGCTAAAGAGACCAAAGCGCATCATAGAAGGTTTCACAAAACTTCATATCTACAAACAGTGAGCATTTCACCATTTGAATCATGGATTTATTCCAAATAGAGCCAGAGAAATTGTTTTTTTTTTTTACAGTATTTACTGTGACGCTCCAAAAGACAATAACAGTTGTCGTAATTCTATAAGGACTCGTCAACGCTTGCCGAGAGATAAAACTTTCACCAATAAAAAACAGCTAAAGAGACCAAATCACGTCATAGAAGGTTTTATAAACTTCATATCTACAAACAGGGAGCATTTCGCCATTTGAATCACTGATTTATTCCAATTAGAACTGGAGAAATTTTCTTTTACAGTATTTGCTGTGACGCTCCAAAAGACAAAAATTAACTGAGATCAAAAATTAACTACAACATATACAATACCACTGACACATTGTAAGCAAGCTACATGTACTGTACAGTTACTTACTATGTGCAACCCTTATTTCTTCAACATATTTTGGAGAATGTCGGTTTGGTTTGCTTCATTCAGTTTGTAATGCCAAGACCTTGAGCCAATAATATTCCCTTGAAAAGTAATTACACTTTGCTCTACAAGTAGTAAATAAATAACTGGACAGGTACATTGTAAGTGACCAGCTCATAGAACTTCAGCATACGATGTATATAATATATATCAATAAATGCAATCACACTTACTGAACTTTTGCAGTTCTGGTACTAAGTTGGTGTACCGATGTAGAGCTCTTGCAACATCTCTGTGACAGAGTTCTGCATGCCGATACTAGAAATCCAAAAGAAGAAGAACAAACATGTAATCTGCCTTACAACGTACATATTGGAGGATTATGTCTACAGCTGAATACTACTAACAGAAATGATTGGTCAATTGCAATCTTTCATCAAGGATATTACCCTATAAAATATGGCATCTCCATTCTAACAGGGCTCCCATAACAATATGTATATATACATGTATTGCATTACACATTGAATACTACACATGTAATAAATTGTGTCCATCTTCAAACGCTAGCACCTAGAGTACTAAGATTGGCAATGGCAGAGTAAAAAAAAATCCTGTTTGGTCGTCTGAGACTAGTCATTTTCCTGCCGTACAAGTAACTTTTCATTCTCACTTGCCCAAAGGGCAGGTGCCTCAGTGCCAGGCAAGTGCCCAGCTATCCTGGCAAGCCACCTACAAACTAAACAAACACAAGAATATACAAAGACTTGCCCAGGACAAAGAAAAATTTGAGAGCTGCCTGTCCAAAGGGCAAGCTAAACTTCAAGACTTTTTTAGACCTAAATAGCCCATTGCAGAAACGTGAGAGGACTGGGACGAGTTTCTTATATTGATTAGATTGAAAATCTAAACATTTCAACTGAAATGTTACTGAATGAAAAGCTACCCAGCCAAGTTTGAGAGTTTTCAGTGGAAAATTGTTCAAATGGGACAATCTCAAAAGTTGCAAAATTCCATACAAATCCTTATAATTTTGTGGCTTGTCTACCCAATCCATACAAACTCTCTATTTTAGGTGATATTTGAAGAGCTACCATTTTGCAATTTTCCTTCTCTAAATACTTCTATTCTTGGTAAATACTCTCAAATTTAGTTCATCTTTCATTTGAATATCTTAGTTTTTCAAACAAACAGAAAACAATCATACTCTTACCCAGTCCTCTCACGTTTCTGCAATTGCCTATTACCCATCTTATTTTAATTGAAATTCACTTTCGAGGGAATCATCATCATGGGGAAATAGCGATGCGCACAGATGACGTCACAAAAATTTACCCCCCGTCGTGACTCAGACAAACAAACCATTCCATGGGCTACTTCTTTAAGAGCGACATATGAAATAACGGCGCTCAAAAACTCTTCACCGCGATACTCAGTGATTAATTTCGCAATTCGATGGCCTTTCTAGCTCAAAATGTTGGCGAAAACCCACGACATGTACCTTGGAATAACAAAAATACGGAGTTCGGCGTAAGTTCGTAAGGAGACCGGGAAAATATGATGTGTTTCTCATGTATGAAGGCTGTTTACGAACAAACTTCTTACCTCCATGGCAGAGAAAAATATTATTATTGTACCCGTTATTCAGGTGCATCACCCACAGGAAAGTTAGCATGCCAGCTAAAGAAATACCTGATAAAGAAATAACCGTAGACCCGAGCCGATTAGTTGCCTTGCCGTGATGAAACTGGCCCGCTCCGTCTTCGCACATAAGAATTAAAACAGTTTTCGCCCGTATCGCACTATCGCGCCAAATATAGTTGAAATGGATGCAGTTGAGGTCTGCTCACGGTCAGAGATTTGTTTATGTGGTCTGGCTCTATTAAAATCATTATGGGTCCTCCAAATTGCACAGTACACCAAATTTTGCTGCGACTTGGAATTGTCTCAGAGATAATAATTTTTATTTTCTATTTTCTATCGAATTCCGTTTGAGCGGACGGCTCGGGTGGTCAAGTTTGGGAATTTCTAGCATAAGTCAGCCGATCAGTCTTCTCTTGAAGACCAGGATAAACAGCAGATAAGTTTCTTCGTAATACGTTTCACTGTGAAGTATTCTGATCGGCTAGTCGCAACCGACGCGCTAAAAGTTCTCGACTTCCAACCTGAAGGTGTTGGGATCTGTCCGTCTATCACTGCGGCTTTTTAAAAATCCTTGTGCAATTTGTGACATTTAGGCTCTTTTTGGACACCTCGGCATCTGTTTT
Organism: Micromussa lordhowensis; assembly: GCA_964020085.1. Classification (NCBI taxonomy): domain Eukaryota; kingdom Metazoa; phylum Cnidaria; class Anthozoa; order Scleractinia; family Lobophylliidae; genus Micromussa; species Micromussa lordhowensis. Next base: position 32,053,808 of record OZ026595.1, read on the forward strand.
ACATTACCCACAGCAGCAGTGTTCGCTTTCTAACGTTATTTAAGCTAATCAAAAACCTAGACCGCCAATCTTTCCTTTTTGGCCTGATTTTCTGGTCTAAAAGACAACGCGCTCATACAAAACTTTCTACAGGACTGTAATTCTTGTCTGAGTCATGTGGGGGGTCTCTGGTGATGTAATCTATTTTTAGAAACTGTGCGCAGCGCTATTGACTTCCTTCTAACAGCCTCACCTATGCCTCCTGGTATGTAAACTAAGACAAACAGGTGCGTCACGACCGTATACACACATACACACATCTGTACCTCTGAATATCTAGCAGATATATAACAGATATATATGACCCAATGGATCAATATTGACAATGAAAATAAAATATGCTTTCTACTGGAGAGCGAGTCATGTGGTGGATAAGAGTAGCAATATGCATTTTGAATAACTGCCAGCAGATTTAGTCTGTGTGACATGCATGCCTTGTCTCCGATTAAACATCAAGCTAGTTTTCCTTCTTGAGTAAAGTAAATGAGTAAATCTGAACCCAAGTGAGACAAAACCAAAGTTTTCGGTTTGTCTAATTATACACGTACGTGTATATAATAATCAGCCAGTAAGCAAATAAAAAATAAACAAATAAAATAAATAAATAAATAAATAAATAAATAACAAGATATAAACTAGCACTGTGTCCTGAATGACCCGGTGCACTGCCATTAATACCAACAACTTTCAAATGTTTACTTAGTACGAGTCCCTTCTGATTGATATGCTAAAATCGAAGTGCTACGGCATTAAAATAAAAATTATAGCGAGTATTTGAAAAATGGCCAAAGATGTTGAAACAATTTATTTAATAAAATGAAAGAGTAAAGATCTGTTATTCTAGTCTGAGCTTCTGACAAGATGCTCGACCCTCAGCTTTTCTCAGAACCCAGATGAACGAAGCACCTCCATCAGTAACGCCATTTGGGTAAGCCCGAGAGCAATTCCTGAGACAGCCTGTTACTTTCTTTGTCGCTTCAGAGGTTCATAAAATATTTCTCATTTCAAGCAAGTATAACACCGTGGTCCAAGAGGTTTACTTTCCTCCTTCTTCAAACCGACTACACATACACGGTTGTTGAAGAATTATTAACTTAGCTTTGGAGGAAGAACGGTCAAGGAAAAACCTCTGGGACTGGTTCAACTACCTCGAAATTTAGATATCAGTACTAACCTTTCCGAGCTTGCTCTTTAAATGCGCACCCAATGACATTTTTAACTTCAGTAAGCCAACTTGGAAGGCCTAGATTAGGGACAAGATACCCTATTACAAACACCCATGGTAATTACATTTAGCTTCCTCGACTATAACAAACCATGCGTCATGTATGTGACACCAATACCACACATACTCATCTCCGGACTCCTCAGTGCTGATGACGTTTGTCGCTATTTTTGGCATCGTACGTCACGTCATGTCTTCGGATCACATCAAGGCTATTCTTGATCATCTGTTATCTTTTTTCCTATTTTTTTTTTTAGCATTTCAGCAATTCAAATATGGTACTTAGTATGATTGGCAATTTTAGCTGTAGTTTTACATCCTAGTAGCATGATAAAGTGACGGCAAACGTAAAATAGTAGAGTATTTGTATCCGAGATTGACATACTCCACAATGGCAATCATCAATTCAAATTGTTCCCTGCTAAGTTAATATAACATAAACAAATCAAATGATAAATCAAAGCTTGGTTAAAGGGGCTACGTCACGATATTTTGAGTTATTTCTACCATCGACAAAATTACCTCTAAATTGAAGGAAACCTGAAAATAATGCTTTAGAAAGATAGGAAAACACTAAAGAGATAAAACCATAAAGGAACAAGGATGGTTGAAGATGGAGAAGATTGACACGGATTACAAACAACAATATTGAAAAATTTAGGCTAAATTTTTCAAACCGTTTAACCGTGACACAGCTCCTTTAAGTCTAGCTTTAAGAGACAAGACAAAGGTTCAATGTACCTGTAACAGTACTATCTGGAAGAGAAGGAAGTGTACAAAAAACCAACGCACAGAAAAGAAAAAGCGCGTGAAACACGCGAACAACTTCTTCTCCTTCTCCTTCTTCTTTGGAAGCAACAACCTGGAAGACCGGGGGGGAGGGGGAGTGGGGAGGGAGGGAGAACGTATCAAAAGATACAAAAGTGCGATAGTACTCCCTCAAAGACTAGCACTGCTCTCAGTGAGATCCCGAAAAGACTATCTCACGTTTAGCTTTAACGCGACGTGTGACTCTTATCGGCTTCCATTGTGTCCATCCAGTCCATCGTCACACAAAGTGCAAACATTTTTCCTGGAACAGTCACGATTATCGAAAAAGTAAGGAAATAATTTTCATCAAAATACGCAGATCAGTTAATAGTACCGTTTTAGTTGAAAAATATATCAAAGAGTTCACATTGAGGGAAAATGCATCCGTCTTTGTAATGTGGTGGGGAACCTGTGCAGCCATTGTGAGTTCATTAATTGCCTTCATGGTCAGGTGCTTTGTGGGTAGAAGCTATGTTATACGTGCCATCTCTCATGCCTTACTGCCCTGTTATAACCCAAGTGCTTAGGTTACCAGGCTGTGGTTAAGAAATTCTGAACATCGTTACAGTGCGATTTAATATTGTCAAATGGCTTTGGAAGTTGTGTTTGCTTTTGTAATAAACTACAGTGGAATCCCGATTTCTTGAACCCTCATTTTTTCGAACCTCCCGATAACGCGAACCATAAGTCATTCGCTCTCTTCAGTCAAACACTGTAATTTTATACCCCGATTTCTCGAACTCTCCGATTTCTCGAACCAATTTGCGTTTCCCCTGGAGGTTCGAGAATTCCACTGTATAGTCGGTTACCCTTAGCATTACTGAAAGCTAACCGTAAACAGGCTAACAGGAGTGCTATTAAGCCTAAACTACAAAAACGTTTTGACTTCCGGTCATTTAGTCTATTTAAAACTTTGTCCGGCTATATGTCGGGATCCCAAAATTCACAGTACGGTGAAAGTAGTGAATTTTCAGCCTTTTATTTATTTATTTATTTATTTATTTATTATTACAATGTAATGGCAACTACAAAATACAAAAATACAATAAAAAGAAAAAAATGCCATAAGGATAGTCCATAAAAGAGTCAGACCCTATACTCAGACCATTAAAAAGTGCAAACGAACAAAAATATTAAACATAATAAATAGACAAGGATAAAAAAGATCTACTAAATAATACTATGTCAGTTTACAATTAATCAACTAATCCAGTCGGTGTTCGCTAAGAAATTTATCATACCACGTTGAGATGCTAGAAGCTGATCTAACGTGAAATGAAAGCGAATTCCACATGTCTACAATACGATTAAAAAAACTAAATTTAAACGTGTTTGTTCTAGCATAGTTCTTCTTTAAGGTAAGGCTGTCTTTTTCTCTTAGGTGATACCTAGCAGTATCAGAGTAGAATTGGACATATGTAGACATGTTTTTATTAATTTATCCATTCAAAGCTTTACAAAAAAAGAGTACATCAAAAAGAAATCGTCTATGTTCTAGATCAGACAGTAAATTAAGCTTAGAGATACGAACTTCATAGTCATCTTCAGGATTTGCTATTATTAACTGAAATTAAAAAAAATAATAATTATGACTGCCTGACATTTAGATGCGCACTGCGATTTACAGTGTAAAGTTTTTTTTTTGAGTGAATTATATTCAAAAAAGTAAAGTGATATTCAAAAGATTAGAAGTTGTAAATCAGCGAGGAGTGATCAATTGATGATTCTTTATACCTACTTTCATTAATTCAGCAAAATGGGAATTTTGTGGACTGGTCGTCTTTTGTTAATGAAGAAGAAGAATTTGAACTTGAGTCAAGTGACTATTCTGAGTGGGACCTTGTGACTCAAAGCAAAGAGGAAAGTACATGTATTTTATTATGCATCTGCATTCCTTTCTACTTTATTGCCAACGAGCCAGCCGAGCGAAGACGCTCGGCTGGCGAGGCGGCAGAGAATAGTGCCGCGCGAAGAATGGCGTATGCGAAAAAATTCTCGATCGAGCTCTGAAAAGTGTAACTGTAAGGTGTAAGATGTAACAATGGCTCAGTTTGAGCCAATTGCAAGGACGGAACTATTCGAGCTATTGTAGTTTTTAGCCAATCAGGAGACGCGTTACATCTAGACTTGTCTCGTGGAATATCATTGTTTGCTGTTGTGTTTATCCAACTGTGAACAATTTCATAGTCTCAAAACATATCGAACCAGCGTGTTTCCTCTCTCACTTTATCGAAATGAAAGTTCAATTGGGGAGCGTACCCTTTACAAAACTCTTCTTCTAATTCGAATTTTCAGGAAAACTGTTACCAAGACACAAAATCGACATGAAAACGAACCAGCGTGTTCACCACGGAATTGAACGAGCGTGTTCATGAATCGAAACAGTGTATTCCTTCTCTGTTTACCTATATCGAACTGAAAGTTCCATCGGGCAGCTTTTTTGGAAAGATTGTGTTCACCAGTCGAACCACTAGAGCAAATCCAGTGTTGAAATCTAGCATATCGAACTGAAGGTTGAGTCGGCAGTGTTTCCGAACAGAACTGAACGAGCGTGTTTATCATACAGTCGAATCCAGTGTTCAAAACACAAATCGGATCTGTTTTGCGACAGAATTAAACGAGTCGTGTTCATCAATCAAACTAGCGTGTTCACTTTCAGTTTGACTTTGCCCATCATATTGAACTGAAAGTTCGACCGAGCAGCGATACATTCCAATACTCTTGATATTAAGGGATTGCGTGACGAACGTTACCTGCCGGTAAACGCGTTATAATTTTCTCTCGGTAATGTTTGCAACAGAAGAGAACCAAAAATCCGTTATGCTGTATTAATAAACCCCTTATTATAGCACAAATTAGTTGCTCGTTGGCACTCTATCGATAGGTATACCTAGTTTTAATTAGATAAACAGGAGTGTAATAGTCAAAGACATGCTACAGCATGAGTACTGGATCAGTCAACTTGTTTCTAATTCCTGATGTCTAACCCGAACCCTAACCCCTAACCCTTACCCCAACCCTAATGTTCTTCCCAGGCCTGACAGACACCTAAAGGTAGTTCATGATGACCCAAAGATGAGTGGAAAGGGCTTTACCCTTAGTTAGCTAATATTATTTGCTGTTGAACTACAATATACTATCAAGATGAGTCAAATTGGGCGGCTCCAATGCTAATGCCTGCTTAGTGACCCAGCTTGATCAGATGGGATATTGACGAGGGTACCCTGATCGCTGTGGTCTGTTGTAATTAGAAGGTTTTGATGGTGTTGCTGTACCCTTTTTGTAAACTGGTGATTGTGCTACAAAAGCACTACAAAGAATCTGGAGCAAGTCAGCAAGATCAGAGCTGGGCTAAAAAACAAGAGAAAAAATGTGCTATTACATGTATTATTTTGCATGCGCAGAATGTACCGTACTTGCCTAAACAACAAAAATAATGAACAAAAAAGAATGGAAATTTGAATGGATTTAATTCAGTTGACACTTCTAAATGTAGACTCAAAAAGCATCTTTTCTTGAATGCTCACAACGGATGCTTGATTTTTTACTGTTCATTATGGCTTTACAGTTGTTAAATTCAGTCAATTTTAGATAGTTTTGGTAAGTTTTTAGTTAGTTTTAAGCGAATTTTTAAATCTGTAAAGTGCTGTTGATCCACTGGGAAACAACGCTATATAAGTGTATTATTATTATTGTTATTATTATTTTATCAAAAAGTTAAACGCTAAAAGATTCTTTAAAACGATTTTAAAAAATTCTTAAAAGCAGACGACGTTTCGGCGTTACTCTACGCCATTATCAAGTCAGGATGATAAAAGTTGAAACGAGAATATATAACAACGTGAAACAATAAAAATATTTGTGTGTCCTATGGGTATAATACCCAAAATAAGACAAAAACGAACAAAAGAAACGAAAGTGTCAAGTGAAAAGTTTGGCGCGGATTGAGTCATTTTGGGTGTTGAGGGAAGGCTTGATGTCCTTTATAAACAGCATCTCGTATATTAGGCAATCCAACTTGCTTCTGCATTTCTTTAGGACTTTAAAGGGAGCCTCCACTCCTACCGAAGAATCACTTTAAACCGCAGGATATAGTATTTGCAGTAACGTTAGGTCTAATTTTTTTCCAGAAGAGTGTCTATAGTGGAGAAAAACGAATTTCAGAATCGCGCATTTTTGTTTTCAAATTTTCTGGGCGCCGCCATCTTGAATAATTGTGACGTGTCTTGGTTGCTCTATTGTTCTGACATCAAGAGCTTTTGTCTAATAACAAAAGGGCAACCATTCACGTCACAATTATTCAAGATGGCTGCTCCCGGGAACTTTGAAAACAAAAATAAACGATTCTACAATTCATGTATTTAAGGCCAACGCGCTTTGTTAGTTAAAACTTCAAGCAAATTTTATTCTTAAAATTATTTAGTGTGATTTGAAGTAAACTTTTTGTCACAGTGGATGTTCCCTTTAAAGAGGTGATCGATCTTTGCTCTTTTATTGTCATGTTGTGTATCAAGGTGTTTACCGATAGCAGAATAGCGGTGTTCACGAATGCGTTGGTGTAAGTGTCGTGCAGTAAAACCGACATAATTTGCATCACACAAATCACATTGGAATGAATAAACAACGCATTGCGTGTTGACGATCGGAGGCTTCTTTTCCTTTACACTCAAAGTTTGCGATAATTTTCTGCTGGTGAAGACGGGTTTAACGTTGACGTTGATCATAGGTCCCAGAGAATTCGTGAACACCGCTATTCTGCTATCGGTAAACACCTTGATACACAACATGACAATAAAAGAGCAAAGATCGATCACCTCTTTAAAGTCCTAAAGAAATGCAGAAGCAAGTTCGATTGCCTAATATACGAGATGCTGTTTATAAAGGACATCAAGCCTTCCCTCAACACCCAAAGTGACTCAATCCGCGCCAAACTTTTCACTTGACACTTTCGTTTCTTTTGTTCGTTTTTGTCTTATTTTGGGTATTATACCCATAGGACACACAAATATTTTTATTGTTTCACGTTGTTATATATTCTTGTTTCAACTTTTATCATCCTGACTTGATAATGGCGTAGAGTAACGCCGAAACGTCGTCGTCGTCGTCGTCATCATCATTATTAAATGATGCAACAAAAATGAACAGCAATGTGTATGCAAATGTACATGTACCTTTAAGGCTGGTTCTCACTAGCGCATAAGCATAAGCATAAGCTGATGTACGCAGACGCAACAACATGTTGACAATTACCGCCTATTGATAGAGAAATTTCTAACAAAAGGCGCTAATTATCAGCATCTTACTCTGTCTGTGTATAACGGCTTATGCTTACGGTTATGCGCGAGTGAGAACCAGCCATTATTATGGTAAATACACATTGTCATGATTAATGATATCAAAATAACTCCACAATGATTATATAGTACTTGCAGTCTATTCTTCTAGTGCTGTTGTCAAGTTTCACTTCAAGAGATTTAATTAAGGACGTTCGCGCCCATTGCTACTGCGCATCTCTAGTGCGCACGCTATTCATTGGTCTCGCGCGTGCCACGTCATTTTCAAGCGCGCGCACCGAGTCGAAAACTTAACAAAATATAGAGCTGATGACCTTTGCGTTAACTTGGTGTGCGAATATTTTTGTTGGAAGCTCGGTGACCCCCACTTTTTTTTCGGCTGATCACTTCCTTTTTTAACTCTCTACATTATACTAAAAAAACAAAAAAATCTGTGTGTGGGAAGTTGTAATTATTTGTCATATACTATTAAAAAAGGGTCAAATTGGTACATGGAGACAGGTGTGCGTGACTTAGAAGTTGTCTTTTTTAAGGCTAATTCTAGCAGATTTAATGACATATGTAGCAAAGATCTATCAATTAGGCCTATATAAGCCGTGTTAAACACTCATAGCTTAGAGATGATTCTTCAACTTAAATATAAGCCGATAGTAATGAATCCGGCCAGAATCGCCTCGAATGACTGAGAATCGTAGAAATGCTATGGTCTGAGCTACGCTTTATCTGAAAACGAGTTCGGTGACCCCCGATTTTTTTTACGTTTTTTATCTAATCTTATCATTTTCTACCGTCAGTCAAAGTTTTAAAAAAATCTGTGTGTGGGAAGTTTTTGGGCGCGAACGTCCTTAACTCGCGCACATGTAAATTAATTTTGATAGTCCACATTGTTTTTTTTCCTGATGTTAAATGTATTTTCAGCAAAGTGAGACAACAAGAATCAACATACATAATTCCACTCCTGTAAAAAAGGATGAATAACTTTGCCATTGGTGTCGACATGTTGAGATGCCTTGATAGCCATTGTACTTGTTGGCCTAACAAACACTAGTGGTGGAACATAAGGATGATCCTCCTGTAACCAGACGCACACTGGAACATTATATGCTACACCTGCAAAAAATAAATATTTTCCAATTTTATTGCAATTTGAGAGCTACCATAATGATTTGATTTAGTGCTCTCCTTGCAATAAGCGCCCCCTTTCTAATCAATGCTTCCTGTCGAGTGTTTTTTTTTAGTAAGCGCCCAGGCATATTCCAATAAGCGCCCCTTTTGCTTAATTCCCATAGCAAAAGTGATATTCAATTATTAAGGCACTGACTTAATGGCTGACTGATTCGACGAATGAATTATGAAGTCGGCTTTCTCATCTGAATGTAATGTTAGCATTATGACTAACAAAGCCTCTATTGTTACAGTTCTTGAGCAAAAGTATCTGTTGTTTTTCGCTTAATAAGTATCTCACCACATTCCGATAGAATTAATCTGATCAAAAACAAATAAGTGCTCCATCCAATAAGTGCCCCTTCTCCAATAAGTGCCCCTTCTCCAATAAGCACCCTCTCTTTAGTTACATGAAGTGCCCTGGGCACTAAATCAAATCATTATAGTAAAGTGTACATGTATATCTAACAAATACTCAGCACATACTGTATATGTTTGCTACAGTATATACACTTTTATAACCAGTACATGTATATAGAGTTTTTGAATCAGTTCATGATTATGTCAAATGTGACATTATATCTAAACATGGCAGTCCCTGTTAATAATTAGCCATGGGTCAAAATTAAAAATTGAGTGTTGGTGACCAGATATTAAGAACTGATCGCCAGTAGGCTACTCACCTTTTCATCCATTATTAACCTCAGAGGAAAATCAACCTTACTTATGGATGAAAGATATAATTCATGGACCGAAGTAGATATAACAAAACAAACTGACGATCCTTGAATCGGCAACTGGATCGCCATGTTTGATTCAGCAGCTTCTTAATACTAAGAAGTATTGGGGGCGAACTAAACAACACTAGTCTTGTCAGAGCCTGATATGACTACCAACAATGTGACGGAGCACGGAACTGATTCTAATATGTCTCTTTACTGCACTAAGCATTAGCTTGGTGCAAAAATTGCGTAGACATGTCGAAACTTGTTGAAGCTGCTCAAATTCTCATTGATTATTATTAATTGCAATGTTGTTTTTATGTGCTCTTTCTTTAAAATTTTACTATCGTATATCAGTATAGTCCAAGTATAAATATGCAAGTATTAGGATATCAGGGCGGAAGTGTAACTGCTTGTCCTGTAATAAAATTGCATTAAAAAGTATAAGCTTCTTTGTATGCAGTGTTGGAAATTAGCGCTCACCCGCTTGCCAATGCGAGTGTGAAAAGCGTCGGGCGAGTACAAATCATCAATCACTCCTTCGTTTGGCGAGTACGATTTTCATTTCTGAGAAATAATTTAAGCTTAAATATTGATAATACTCCTTTTTATTTTACATTTTGGCATTTTTACATTTTGTGAAGATGGCACTGATAAGAGAGGAACAAGGATGTTTGCTTGCTAAGAAATGAATCTCACAAAGATTTGCCTTGAAACAGAAACTGCTTCAAAAGTTTAAGGGCCTTTGTTGTAGTTATCTTTGGGTTTTAAGTCATAGAATAATTTTTCATTGAAGGAAATAAAACTTCAGTTTTCCATGTGCCGACAAGTTGACTACTCTAACATGTCTTCATTCTAGGGATGAATTCAGTAGTGCCAGTTGCTCGTTTAGTTGTTTTTCAGTTAAAACTACCAAAAAATATGTGGATTTCAAGGAGTGTCGAAAGTTAATGATAAAAAGGAGGATAAAACAGTTAAATTGATCCGTGATACTAAGGGGGCGTCTCGTAAATGGACCAGAAAAAGAAAACCCAACACAAAATGGCCAGCTGGGCCTTCACGATTACATATGTTTGTGAATCATTGCAGAGATCCTTTTTGGGGAGGGGATCGAGGCATCTTTCTGGGCGAGTGAAAATTACACCAGGCAAGCAGATTTTGAGAGTCACTCGCCCAAAATCTATCAAAATTTAGATTCCAACACTGGCATGTAAACTTAAGGTGCATTCCTTTGGGGTGATCTGGGTCAGGATCAGTGATCCAAGATCTGTCTGGGTCATGGTATATCAAAGAAACCGATGAATCCACTCTGGTCATAGATTCATTGGTTACTTTGATGCACCATGATCCAGACAGATCTTAGATCACTGATCCTGATCCAAATCACCCAAGAAGGAACGCACCCTTAGATTATTTCGGATATTGTGTGCATCAGGAAAATACTGAAGAAGACAAACAATAGGGCGGTGAAAAAATGCAACCACATGAAAAACTACCGGATCTGGCGACCAAAACTTTGGGATTAGTCACCAGTTGGCATAATAATAAAAAATAATAATTTCAAGCCTGGGAAGCTGAGGCAAGAACAATTTAGGTGACAGATGAAAATGTTAAGTAAAAGTATTTTATATTGTAAGTATATATGAAATAATTCATATATTTGAACTGCGGGTATAGGTTATCATTGTAGTGAATTTTCCAATTTAGGCAACTGGAAAGAAGAAGAACCACAGTTCAAATATATGAATTATTTCATATAAATTATACTTACATCATTTCACTCCTCACGGGAAGATAAGAACTCAACAAATTGACCTCGCTCCCAATGTGTGGCTTCATAGCTCAGTTGGTAGAGCATCGCACCGGTATTGCGGAGATCACGGGTTCGAATCCCATTGGAGCTCTGATTTTTTTCAGGCTTCTTCTTTCCAGTTGCTTACATTGGAAAATTCATTGCGATGATCATTCTTCACTTTATTTATTATTATTATTCCTGTATTTCTATATTTTGCTTTTCCTCGGAGATACATGTAATGTATTAGCTAAGTTCAGCTACTCTGTAAATCCGAGAATAAATAAAGTGTATGTATGTATGTAAAATGGAATCATCTGAATACTCTTCCTAGACACTTGAATTAGTGATTGTACCAATGTTCTGTTTAGATATAATTTGTTTAAATTACAGTTTTAAAACCTCCAATTGTGGCAACCTACATACTGTACACAGTGTGACTACACTTTACAGGAACATGGCATTAAAAAAATATTTTGGCTTGTAATCTTACCTCTGATTACGACGGGAAGTGTTCCATTCAGGGCGAGTAAGTCCACTTCTCGTCCATCATTGTGTGCTGGAGGACAAATTCAAGTTTGTTATTCATAAACTCTTACAATGCAAGCTACAACCTTGGTCACAAGGGTTGGAAAAATTCAATCTACATGTGTTTTGCCCCTCCCCACCCCTGTGCAATGTTGCACTTTCATCTAACACAAGTTTGCATTTTACCATTTTCCAACATTGAAGGGGGGAATGTGAGTACCGACACTTGTCCTGTAGGTATAACGGTTATGATTTCATGTTTTTGCACATTTTCCAAATGTAGTAAATAATGTACATCCTAATGTATTTAAATATTACCTATGTGTAAACATGAATTGTATACTACATGTTGTATGCTTTCACCTGTGCTCAATTCAAGTTAAGCACATGTATGCAGGACATAAGTGAGACAAATATTTTTAATTATTGTTTTCGTTTCAGTTTTACGCTGTAGCCTGACATAACTTAATCAATTTATCATTTCTTTATTAGGATCTCGTGTCTGTCTGAATTTTTGAATATTTACATGTGCTTCAAGACGATTGTTCACTACTAGCCTGCGTAGCAAGCGTTCCCGAATGAAATCGGACCAAGCGAAACAGCTTTTTCGCATTCGGGCCGCGTGAAAAATGGGGCGAGGGCAATTCGGCCGCCCGAGAAGTGAGGCGAGAGCAAAAATCCTTCGACCTTTTTGCTCTCGCCCTACTTTTCGTGCGGCCCGAATGCAAAAAAGCTCTTTTTGCGCTCGGCTCGTACGGGAACGCTTGCTACTCTGGCTAGTTCACTACATATATGTAGAACTGACACAATGTACGTATTGTCTATATAAGTTCTCTACAAGGCAATTCGCTACAAGATCTTCACTGGATATTATGTTATATCTGTAGAATTGATACAAAATTTTCCAGCTCTGTAAATAAAGTTCTTTCCATCAAGTTTGGGAATCACCAGAAAAAAAATATCTAAACTGTAAGTCTACATGATGTGTATTTGAAACCTCAGGTAGATTAGTAGAGAAATAAAGGGGCATTTCTTTGGATGATATGGACTAAGTAAGATTCCTTACTGCTTTTGATTGAGATTTTCCATTTCAATTATAAGTTTATTTTCTTATTTTATTTTATTTTATTATCTTGCCACACAGAATAACTTACAAGTAGAACAGAAAAGAATGATAATAAATGTTACTGCACCTTGCAATAACATGCGAACTCTTAAATTCAAAGCTCAACCGACAAATGCGTTTTTAACTATCGTATATCAAATGTTCGGTGGCTCCTCCAAGCTTCCGACCACTGCTAAGTGTGTGGTGATCAAATCAAATTGTTGAGCACAGTTCAGACAGCTAAACATAGTCGGAAGCTGGGAGGAGCTTCCGAACATCTGATTGACGGTAGCAAAAAAACGCATTTGTCGGTTGAGCTTTGAATTTTAGAGTCCACATGTTATTGAGAGGCGCAGTAATTAATATTAAATTTAAAGTGAACATACAACTTGGAAGGAGTGACTGTGGCAGGGAAATCTCCGAGAAGCAAAGCTTATTAAGTGCACAGTTTGCTTTCTTCTAGTTAACTTTTATTTCAATTTAATTTATTACTAGTTAAAGTACCTATGAAATGAAAAATAATTGCTGTTTATTTGAAAGGTTTAAATTCATAATAAAGAAGGACGGCATTTTTCTTTTTTGAATATCTTTTTTCATTTTAGAGATATTGACATTTTTGTATTATGTAAATTAGGAAAGTGATGACATCATGATGTTTGCAACTAAAATAGTAAAACACTGAATAGAGAATATTCTCTGGAAATGTTGAAGCAGTGTTCTTCAAACTTGGCACCAGAAATGTACATCACAACTGTTGTGCTGTTGTGTTGTGCTGTTGCCATGACAACAGTTTTGACGCTGGTGCTGTCTTAATTAAAACTGAAATTCCCAGTTTTTATCTTAAAGTGCCACTAACCCCCAAATGTTTTTTTCGCTTATATAAATTTCCTTTTTCTCCTAATCACCACTGCGAAAAAATTATCGTTGTAGCTATTTTTGTTAATTTTCTACGCATTTTCAAAGTTTATAATTTTGCACATTTCCATGTTCACGACCGAGGAATAGCGGAGAATGGGACAAGTTGGCTTCTGACGTCATTTCGGAAATAACAATGTTTTCTTTCTGAGAAGAATGTATGCTAGCATACGATAGTGTGTGTCAAAATCGTTGCAGAATGTACAGGATACGAAGAATAGAGTATTTCCCTTCATTTGATACCTCTATCCCGATGAAACTCGACCAGAAACGAGAAAAAGACCAAAGAAGTGGCTGATCGTGCGAAGCGAAAGTCGGGGAGCCGTCGAGGATTTCTTCGATCTCGGTTTCGCCTCTACTATAAAACCTATAGTTTTTCATGGCCTGTATATTCTTCTCTATCTCTAGTGGAAAGCTTGACATTTTCATGGTACTACATATGACGCGAATTTGGGATAAGCTGGAAGCCATCTGACTATTCCAAGTGCAAGCAATCGATCCTCCAAGTCCATCACATGAAATCACACGGTAAACTAAACGCATAGGTTTTTTTACTCGAAATAGACACATCTTTAAATGAATAGTAAACGAAATCTGTGTCCTACATGTACAACGAAGCGATTAAGATTGTTGAGCTTCAACTGGTAAACTAGCTATGTATTTGTGGATTTTAGTTTAAAAACACACGCACACCGGAAGCCGTAATCCGACCGTGTATCTCAATAGCCATACTTGAATACAGAATTCTTTCATTCTTTGAGCTTCATCTTTGGGGAACAAAATATATCTAAATTTCAAACTTAGAATGGATCAAGCATTTATAACTATGTGAGAAAAATGAATCAAACGATTGAGATTCGACTCTAGAGCTACCGACAGAGTTTGTCGTGCTGAAAGAAGAATTCATGCGCGCATGTCAACCGAAATGTAACTAAAAGTCGAGAACTCCCAGGTTATTTGCGTACGTAAAATGGACATTTCATTCAAAATAACCGTCAGTGAAGTAGAAATGTGTTCATATTTTAATCATACCATACTGAACCTCTTTTCAATATCCTAACGAAGGACTTGCCATGATTTAGTGGTACGAAATATGCAAATTTGTATAGCTTTTACACGGGAATTGGCTATGCATATACTATGGTCGCGCGACAGTAATGAAGCGAAAATTTACCTCGCCTTTGGATATTGTTTGCCGACATCTCTGCTTATCTCTCATGTTAAAACTGTTTTCAATCATTGACCTGGTGAAGTAGACGGAAGTGGACCACGACTGCATCGTATTTTCACTTGTATCTCGGGGGAAATTAGTGTGTGAATCTAAAAATGTTTTGACACTCCGAAATCTGCAAGTTCCTTAAAGCCAACTTACCGACTCTTCATGTCCATTGACATCTTTGTAATTCTTTAAGAGTTGTAAGCTAACTCTACTGCCATTACATGTACCGTTATAGCCCAAATGGACCGGCAAATTGTCGATCCTGATCCTGGCAAAAATTACAACGCGAGAATCTCCGCTGGCGAACCGCACTTCGAAATGAAAAAAAGAAATGTACATCGCAGTCGTCCAAATCGTAGCTAGACTGTAAATTGTAATGCTAGATAATACATTTCTTTCACGTGAAAATCTTGTTCGGTTTCGATAAAATATGAATCACAAATAACCCAAAAATGTTTTGACAGCCCTCTGAGCTCAGCCGGAAAGTCTCTTGAGTGTTCTCAGCTCGGTTCCCGAAGTGACGTCACTAGTAGCCCGACCCAGATCCCACTTTGCGCGGTCGTGAACATAGACATTACGGGTTTAAACGCCTGTAGAAACGCAAGAATTTTATCAATCGAGATAATTTTTTCGCTGATGAAATCAGGGAAACTAGTAAATTTTAATAAAAGAAAAAAAATTTGGGGGTTAGTGGCACTTTAACCTGGGACCATCTACTCCAGCCAATCTAATGGTGAGAGTTAAGCCCGGGAGGGGGTACTCCCGGAAAATTTGGGTAGGGGTGTGCGGGCCACTCCCTAAAACCCTTACCCTATTTATGACCAAAATCTGCGCTTTTCCCCACCCTATTTATGACCTGACCACAAATTTGATACCCTATTTATGACCTGACCCTTAAATCAATACCCTGTTTCAGACCTGCCTTAAAAATTATTTCCCTAGTTTAGACCAATGTTAAAGGCAATGTTATTTGTATAGGGCTTTTGTTGCTGGTCTTATCTAGCGCGCATAGCAGGCGTTAAACGGGGGGACATGCTGAAGAAGTAGCTTCTTCCAAAAACAGGACGAATTCAACACTAGAGTGCAAAAATCGATACCCTGTTTATGACCAAAATGGTGCCAAAATGCCAAAATCGATACCCCATTTATGACCAAAACGGCTGAAAAACCCTACCCTTTGGGGCCACACATACCTGTATAGCCCATATAAGGGAGTACCTCCCCCCCGGGGAGTTAAGACAATATGGGAACCATGTATGTTCCAACCAGGACCCTCTTTCCCACTTTAAAGGGTTGAAAATGAGCATATTTGGTTTTTGACAGAAAGAGACTGGAGCCAAGAGTTTCCATGGCAACAACACTATAATGCGAAAACATCAATATCTCTAAAACGAAAAATGATATTCCAAAACGTAAAACACCATTCTTCCGTATTTGAAAAAGCCTTTCAGGTAAGCAGCAATTATTTTTCATTTCATAGCACTTTAAAGTTACATAGGGATAAATTGAAAAAAGTTAACTAACTAGAAAAACACCAACCACATATAACTTGAAATCAAAAATTAACTACCACATAAACAAATGCAACATGTACGTCATGAATGTTTAGCATACCACTCACATATTGTAAGCTAGTTACTGTATAGTTACGGCTTACTATGTGCAATCCTTATTTCTTCAACCTATTATGGAAAATGATGGTTTAGTTCGCTTCATTCAGGTCACAATGCCGAGACCTTGAGCTATTAATATTCCCTTGAAGAGTCATTACACTTTGCATTGCTCTACAAAATAATTGGTACGATATAAATGACCAGCTCATAGAACTTCAGCTTATCACACTTACTAAACTTTTGCATTTCTGGCACAAAGTGTGTGTACTGTCGTAGTGCTCTTACAGCATATTTGCGACAGAGTTCTGCATGCTGATACTAATGATAGAAAAAAGAGAACAAACATGTTATCTGTTTTGTTTACATACACAGTGGAGGATAATGTCTACAGCTAAATACTACTACAAAAACTGCATGGTCACGAGGATATCACTTCTAATCATTATATGGCATCTCTATTGTAATAAGGATTCATATAGATTTAGTACATTATGCATATACATGTATTGTATTACACGTCCAATACTACACAAGTAATATCGGTCCATCTTCCAACATTAGCACCTAGAGTATTAAGATTGGAAAAGACAGGGCCCACGAAAATGCCTCCGGTCGTCTGAGACAAGCAGATTTTCCTGCCAGCCAAGTAACTTTTTATTCTCACCTGCCCAATGGGCAGGTGCCCAACATCATCCCTGGAAACATCCCTGTAAACATCATCCCTGGAAGAGTCACAACTGTCAAAAACGTCAGTAAGGAATTTTCACCAAAATATGCAAATCAGTTAATGCAGATCAGTTAATCAGTTAGTACTGTCTTAGTTGAAAAACCTATATCTTTATAATGTGGTGGGGAACTTGTGTAGCCATTTTGTATGTGTCAAGAATTTAATTGATGTACTTCATTATTCATTAATTACCTTTATATGCATGGTCAGGGGCTTTGTGGGTAGAGGCTATGTTACACCTGCCAACCCAAGTGCTTGGGTTACCAAGCTTTGGCTAAGAAATTCTGAACATTGTAACAGTGTGATTTAATATTGACATGAATATTGATGCTTTCGGAAGCTCAAGTGTTTGCATTTGTAACAAACTATTTGAAAACGCTGTGGCTGTATGAGTGGCAGCTGGACGAGTTTTTTAAATAGACCGGCAGAGAGACTTAGGGTTAGAAGTCAACGTAAAAAGAACACAGTTACAGACGAACCCAAGAGGAATCAAACCCGGGTCGGCTGCATGGCAAGCGATACTCATGAACACTACGCCACCGAAACCAGAAAGCTTTAAGAATGAGTGGGAAGGGCTCTACCCTTATTAGTTAGCTAATACTATTTGCTGCTGAACTACTATCAAGATGAGTCAAGAAGGCAGCTCCAGAACTTATGCCTGCTTAGTGACCCAGCTTGATTAGAAGGGATATTGAGGAGGGTACCCTGATTGTTGTGGTCTGCTGTAATTAGAATGTTGTGGTGGTGTTGCTGCACTCTTTGCATAAACTGGTGATTGTGCTGCAAAAACACTGCAAAGAATCCGTAACAAGGAAGCAAGATCAGATCTGGGCTGCAAAAAAAGAGCAAAATGTGCTGTTACATTTGGGTTATTGGCCAAGTGTGAGATTAAGAATGCTAGATATTGGCCAAGTTCCTTTTTTGTGTGTTTATGGACAGAGACGGAGTGCTCGGGTAGTTAATCACAGTGCTGGATTTGAATCATCTAGCCCACTCAAAGAGCTAGCCATGTAATAAATGTAGTTACTTAAAATGTACAAAATGTACAGTACTTGCCTTAACAACAACAATAAGTAATGGTAATAGGACCGAGTAGAGTCCAATTCGGTCTGTAATCATACAAGTGATAACAAAATCTTGTATGATTGCACAGTGGGAGTCTCATTTGTTTATCATGAGTATGATTACAGACTGAATCAGACGACACAAAGTGTTATTACCAATCAATCATAAAAATTACAATTTCTGAGAAAAGAAGAATAGTCAAGTTATAAAACAAAGGGAAAATTTATGTAACAGTAAAAGACTGACAAAGGAGGCGTAAATAGTTTCATGTCGCTCTGAAATTGAGATTGGTTGATTTAAACTACAACCTTGAAGGTGATTGATTGATTTAAACTACAACTTATTGAACTGTCCGATAACAAACTGTCCGATGACAAACTGTCCAGTAAAAAACTGTCAAACTTGGCAAGTGAATTAGTGGAAAATAGGAGTTTTTTTAAGCCAATCACAATTGGGGAAGTTGTAATTTTTATGATTATAAACAAAAAATGGAAATTTGAATGGATGACATTCTGTTGACACTTTTAAACATAGACTCAAAAAGCATCTTTTCTTGAGTGCTTATAACAGATGCTTGATTTTTTACTTTTATATTATGGTTTTACAGTTTTTAAATTTAGTCAAGATAGTTTTGGTAAGTTTTAAGTTATTTTTAAATCTGAAAGCGCTGTTGAACCACTGAGAAGCAACGCTATATACCGGTAAGTGTATTATATTATTATTATTATTATTATTATTATTATTATTATTATTATTATTATTATTATTGTTGTTATTATTAAATGATGCAACAAAAATGAATAGCAACATGTATACAAATGTACAATGTGCCTTAAGGGTAAATGTACATTGTCATGATTAATGGATATCAATAACTCCAACTATCTGGCAATGATTACATAGTACTTGCAGTTTATTCTTCTAGTGTTGTCTTGCATATTTGATTCACAGAAAAAAAAGGACAATGATTCCAGAATGAATGACTTTCTAAATCCTCAAGGGCTTCAAGTTTCACTTCAAGAGGTTTACTTAACTTGCACACTGCATGTACATTAACTTTAATAGTCCACATTGTTTAATGTTTCCTGATGTTACATGTATTTTTTTCAACAAAGTTAAAAGCAAGAATCAACATACATAATTCCACTCATGTAAAAATGGATGATAAACTTTGCCATTGGTGTCGACATGTTGAGATGCCTTGATAGCCATTGTGCTTGTTGGTGTAACAAACACTAGTGGTGGTACGTGAGGATGATTCACCTGTAACCAGACACACACTGGAATATTGTATGTTACATCTGCAACAAATAAAAATTTGCCAATTTTAGTGCAATTGCAGAGCTACCATAATGATTTGATTTAGCACCCTCCTTTCAATAAGCGCCCCCTTTTAAATCAATGCTTATTGTCGAGTGTTTTATTTAGTAAGCGCCCTGACAGGCCTGTTCCAATAAGTGCCCCCTTTACCTCCCCCATAGCAAAAGTGACATTCAAGCCATTGACTGAATGGCTGACTGATTCGACAAATGAATTATGAAGTCGGCTCTCTCATCTCAACATAATATTAACACAACTATATTTGCTATTAACAACAATTCGCTCTCTAATAATATAGTATAAATAAACACAAGACAAATCTGGCAGTAAATGGGACTATGGACACTGGGTGCTCCCTGGGATAGCAACGAGAGTGGGTGGTAGCTATGCAAACGTCTGTAAAATTAGATATTTTATCGCTAAATGTTCGAGGGATACGGGATCAGATTAAGAGAAGGAGTATTTTTTCGTTCTTGAAAGATTTTAAAGCAAATATTTACTTTCTTCAAGAAACCTATTCAGACCTGAAAGACGAAATTATCTGGAAAAATGAATGGGGAGGTGAGATATTTTTCTCCCATGGTACTAACCACAGTAAAGGTGTCTGCATTCTAATCAACCCTACTATTCATTGTCAGGTGGATTATTGTTATAGTAACAACTCAGGGAGAGTAGTGCTAATTACGATTACTTTTGGCTCCCAGAAATTATCACTCTGTAACATCTACGCGCCAAATAACCAAACAAATCAACTTGAGTTTATGCAAGAGCTAAACAATTGCATAATCGACAAAACAGAACTGACAACATTAATTGTTGGAGGGGATTGGAATTGTACGTTGTCAAAAAAAGACAAAATTGGAGGAACGACATGGATACCAACGAGCTACAGGAATTTGTTGATGACTACAATGGATATGTTCGATCTAATAGACATCCAGTGAGTACGCCACCCAAAGTTACGTAAATTTACGTATGAATCAAAAGCAATAAGGATGAAATCTAGGATAGACTACTTTCTTTTGGCCAAAAACCTAACAAAAAACGTGAAGAAAACAGATGTTTTTCCATCAATTGCACCCGATCATAACGCAATTTACATATCTATGTCTCTGTCATGCGAAAGCCCCAGGGGACCCGGACTCTGGAAATTCAATAACACTCTATTAAACGATGAAGAATACGTGGAGCGGGTTCGCGAAACTTACTTAAACACCGTTAAATATTACCGTCAAGTAACAAGCAAGGGCCTTCTGTGGGAACTAATCAAAATGGAAATTAGAAATGCAACTATCTCGTATACGAAATATAAAGCAAAAGTATCCAGAGATCGGGCAGAGGAAATAAGACACCTGCTCGAACAGTTAGACAACACCATTTGTAATAAGTTTTTCTCGCCGGATATCAATCAACTCTTGTTACAATACGATAACCTTAAATCCGAACTTCAGTCGCTATACGAAAATAAAGGTAAGCAAGCGATGTTCAGAGCGAAATGCCGTTGGGTCGAACAGGGCGAGCGCCCAACAAAATACTTTTTCAACTTGGAAAAAAGAAACTATAACAAAAAGACAATTAGGGAACTTCGCCTAGAAGATAAATCCACGACAATCAATGATAAACAGATCCTCGACCAAATCGAAGCTTATTTTAGAGACTTGTACACATCAGTGAACACGGCATTTTCTCAAGATGAATACGATGAATTTACCCAGCATCTGCAAATCCCAAAACTTTCAGATGAAGATCGGGATAACTTGGAAGGTCCTCTAAGCTACGAAGAGTGTAAAACTGTACTAGAATCTTTCCAAAATGATAAGTCACCAGGTGAAGACGGATTCACCGTGGAATTCTATAAATTATTCTACGATCTTCTAAGCGAAAATCTTCTGGCATGCTTAAACGAGGCCTATGAGAAAAATGAACTTACCATCTCGCAAAGAAGGGGCATTATTACTTTATTACCAAAGGAAGACGGCTCTCTACTGGACCTACATAACTGGAGACCGATAACCTTATTGAACGTTGATCTAAAAATTGCTGCGAAAGCAATAGCTAAAAGATTAGAAACGGTTTTGCCGAACTTAATACACCCAGACCAAACAGGCTTTGTAAAAGGACGCTACATTGGGGAAAACATTAGACTCATTAATGACGTTCTAGACTTTACAAAAGAGCAAAAAATTCCTGGCATTCTAGTAGCTCTTGATTTCCGTAAAGCTTTCGACTCTCTCGAATGGCCCTTTATTATGAGAATCTTAGATGCGTTTAACTTTGGTAGCAGCATAAAACGATGGATTAGTACATTTTATACGAACGTGGAGAGCGCAGTATTGAATAATGGCCGCTTGACGAATTGGTTTAAACCGTCGAAAGGTGTGAGGCAAGGTTGTCCTCTCTCACCGTATCTATTTATCCTCTCAGCTGAATTAATGTCTATAAAAATACGTTTCGACCCGGGGGTCAAAGGCATTAATCTCTTTGGTAACGAATTCAAACTGTCGCAATTTGCAGATGACACGAATCTTTTTTGCGCGGATTTAATTTCAATAGAAAGAGCTTTAAATATAGTCAATGATTTCGGTAGGATTGCGGGTCTACAGCTAAACATGAAGAAAACAAAGGCGATTTGGCTTGGAAAGTGGGCGAACAATAAAACCAACCCCTTGGACATGAAGTGGATGCATACTCCTGTTAAGATCCTAGGAGTTCACTTCTCATACGACAAGAAAGGTAATGACGACCTTAACTTTAGCTTGAAATTAAGAAAGTTACAAACGAAACTGGACATGTGGAGTGCTAGAAGCCTCACGCTTTTTGGTAGAGTCTTAATAACCAAAACTCTGGGTATCTCACAGATCATTTATTCCGCTTCAAACATTGAAGTTCCTGATTCAATCGCGGACACGCTGAAAAAGAAGCTGTTCAATTTCATATGGAAAAAAAAGAAGGATAAAATCAAACGAACCGTTCTTTACCAAGATTTAGAGAATGGTGGGCTACGTATGACAGATGTTGATCTTATGTTCAAAGCTTTGAGGCTCGCATGGATCCCTAGACTCTTGAACGCTGGAGATAAAAATTGGTGCTCCGTGCCAAACTACTATTTCAGAAAACAGGGGGGTTTAAATTTTCTTTTAAAATGCAACTACGACACAAAGTACTTTCCTCAATTGCCAGCCTTTTACAAGAACATTCTCAGATTCTTTCATGAATTAAAAATTCTTTACGGATACGACCAAGCAAGTGATTTAGTACTATACAATAACAAAGAAATTCTGATAGATCAGAAAACAGTATATCTCAGTAAATGGATGGAGAAAGGAATTGTTTTTATTAAAGACTTGTTGAAAGAGGATGGTAGCTATCTCTCATTCGAGGAATTTAAAGGAAAATTTTCATGCAAGACCAACTTCATCCAATATTTTCAGATTATTAGTGCCATTCCTGACCGGTTACGGTTGAAAGCAAGACAAATAGAGTCAGTCAATAAACAGTTCTTCACAAGTAACGATCATTTCTTTCATTTTAACAGAAATTTCACATTCAACCTTGATAAAGCTAAATCGAGGGACTTCTACAATCTTTTCATTGATAAAACCCATAATGGAGGTCAGACCGGTCCTAAAAGATGGAGCGAAACACTTTCTTTAAATGGCGAACATTGGGCAAAGATATTTAAGACAACACGAAAACTTTGCAAAGAAACAAAACTAAAAGAATTCCAATTTAAGTTTATTCATAGAATCGTGGTGACAAAGAGAGAATTATTCAAATATGGTATTAAAACTGATGATGAATGCTGCTTTTGTGGTGAAAGAGACTCGATCGACCATACTTTTATTCACTGCTCCTTTACGAAATCATTTATACAAAAAGTTATTTGTTGGTTTAATACAACGTACAATTCACACATCTCTCCAACTATGGAGGAACTTTTATTCGGAATCACCTCCAACTTAAATGAGAAAAGTATCACCAATAAATTCAACTACATCACATTATTTATGCGCTATTATATCCATAGTTGCAAACTAAATAACAAGCCTATTGACCTCCATGACTTTGTGAATGCAGTACAACAAAGAGACATAATTGAAAACACTGTCAATAACTAGCACTTGGAAAACAATACTGGGTTAAATATCTCAACTCTCCAGGAAAAACTTAGGGTTAGGGTTGTTTCCTACAAATCGATGGTAAGTCAAACAAAGGTAATTTCCTCGACAATAATAAGAAAAAATCAGTCTTTTCTAGAATTCTCTTAAACAATCGATCAATTAACGTTTTAAGTAGCATAAGTAATTAAATTATATTGCAAGTGACGTTAGTAATCGTATTGTGGTACAAGAAGTGTTAATTAGTATGGTAATCAACATGAGTTATCGTACTGTACTGTAAGTATTGTAAGTATTTGTATTGCTAGTAGCGTAAGTGATCGTACTGTATTGTAAGCAATGTAAGTACTGCATTGTAAGTAATATAAGTAGGGTAAGCGTTTTTTATTGTAAGGGAGAGAATTAACCATATTGAATTAAAAAAAATAATAAGGAAAAAAAAAAAAAAAAAAAACACACCCTGGTCGATACTTGGGTGGTTAGCGGACACACCCTGCGAGCAAAGTGGGGCGGTTAGCGGACACGAACCCCAAGCACAATGACAAAGTGGGGCGGTTAGCGGACACAAACCCCAAAGCAGAAACTCAGGTGGTTGGCGGACACACCCAGAGATAATGAATGAGGGGACAAAACCCTTAGGCGGTAGCGGACACACCAAGTGAAAGAATTGGGGTGATAGTACACTCACCCAGAGAAGGAAGCCCCCCAACTTAGCTATTTTTAGGTAGCTGAAAGAAGGTGGGGTAAGGGACCCACCCAGCCTGACGCAGGCGATAGCTAAGTGGAAGGTGTGCACCCAGGCCAGTAGTCCAAGTTTATTAATAGGGAGGGAAGAGGGGGGGGGGGGGAAGGAAAAAACTGTACACTAGCAAAGGAAAATAAGTGACGTGCCTAGCGTGCTACTAGTACAAAGACTGGTGTAACATAACATGTTCGTGAGTACTGTTAGTGAGACCGGATATACAACAGATGGTAAAAACTGATAGCATAGGGTAAGGATACAATAGTAATGGATAGGAAAATAATCTTGACGTGAACCTTGTTGGTATAGATATCAAATAAACATAGCTAATAATGTTCATTGTTTATGATATCAAGTTCCTTTGCATGTTTGTAAATCGCTTGCGCAATAACGAAATAGCATCTCTGGCTGGGACATAATGATTGATAGTAATACAAAGCTCTTGTAGTTAACCATACTTTACAAGTAAAGTTTACATGTGCAGTGTATTAATGCACATTTATTACCAGCACATGTATAATACAGTTTTTGAATCAGTTCATGATTTTGTCAAATGTGACATCATATCTAAACATGGCAGTCCCTAATAATAATTAAAAAGAAAAGAATAGAAGCTATAGGGTTGGAAATTAAAAATCAAGTGTTGGTGACAAGATATTAAGAACTGGTCGCCAGGCAGTAGGCGACTCACCTTTTTTTCTGTCAACCTTTTAACCTCAAAGGAAAATCAACTTTACTGGTGGATGAAAGATATGATGCTTGAATCGTCAACTGGATCGCCATGTTTGATTCAGCAGTCTCTTAATATTAAGAGGTATTACAGGCATACTAAAAAACGTGTGTCAGAGCCTGATATGACTACCAACAATGTGGCAGAGCACGGAACTGACAGATTCCAATATGTCTGTTTACTGCACAAAGCCTTACCTCGGTGCAAAAATTTGCGTAGACATGAAATTAGATAAGGAAGGAGAGGAAAGACGGAGAACATCACTGAAGCTGCTGAAATTCTTATTGAATATTATATTGCAATGATTTATGTGTTCTTTACTATCATATATAAGCTTCTTTAATTTGTATATAAGCTTAGAATTATATGATGTTGAAGATTACGTACATCACGAAAATACTGAAGATGACAAACAATAGGGGAAAAGTTATGATCTGGCAACCAAAATTTTGGGATTAGTCGCCAGTTGGCACCTTAATTAAAAAGTTAATTTCCCTGGAAGCTGAGAGAAGTACAATTCAGCTGACAGATGCAAAAGTTGCACAAATCTTCCTAGACATTTGAATTAAGTGACTGTTTAAATCACAGTTTTTATAACCTCCGATATTAATTGTGGCAACCTGTACATGTACCTTTATACTGTAGGCAGTTGGACTACACTGTACTGGGACATGGCATTAAAAAAGATTTTGGCTTTTAATCTTACCTCTGATTACGACTGGCAGAGTTCCTTTCAGGGCTAGTAAGTTTACTTCTCGCCCGTCGTTGTGTGCTGGAGGACAAAATTCAAGTTTGTTATTTAAACTCTTACAAGCTACAACCTTAAGTCACATTCTATATACATTTTGCCACTGACCCAACCCCTGTGCAATGTTGAACAAACACTTTCATCTAACAAAAGTTTGCATTTTACCAGTTTCCAACATAATTTGAAAGGGGAAATGTGGGTGCTGACACTTGTCCTGTAGGTATAATGGTTATGATTTCATGTTTTTTCACATTTTCCAATACAATTTGTCCATGGCTGTAGTACAAAATATGCATCCTAATGTCTTTGGCAAAAAATTAATTGCAATACTCCCAATACTAAAAAGCAAGTATTAAATGAATTTGTTTGGAACAACCATCATATCAAAATAGATGGATATTCCATTTATTACAAAAAATGGCACGACGCCGGATTAACTAAAATTGGAGACTTCTTTCAAGGGAACAGATTCCTAGCTTTTGACAAATTCTGCAGTAAGTTTAAAATTAAAACAAACTTCTTAAACTACTATGGTTTATGCCATGCAGTCCCCTAAAAATGGATCAATATTCTTCAAGGAAATTTTACTAAACCTTTAGAAAAACGTTCCGAGAAGGAAAGGATATCTTTGGATAAACTCTCTTGCAAATCTGCCACTAAATTCTTTGTTAAGAGTAAATTCGTTACGACTACAGCTGAACGAAGAATCACAGAAGCCGGACTAAAAGAGCATACAATACGACTTATTTATGTAGCCTTCCGTTTACTGTTACTAAAGACACTAGACTCGCCATTTTCCAATATAAAATAATTCACAATATTCTCCCCACAAATTCGACACTTTTTAGAGATTCAATCAAGGAACATGATAAATGTCATCTATGTGGAGAAAGACAAACATTAATCCATCTTTTTGCTACCTGTTCTAAAGCTCGGTTATTTTGGTCTCTCTTTTCTAATTGGTGGAACTCCAGAAACGGAGACAAATAAAATTAAAATTGAGAAACATAAATCTAAGTCACAAATTAATATGTGAGAAAGCCACCTTTTTTTATAACTGATGCCCTAAATTAAGCAATGTAAGATATTAATAAACTGTTTAAAAAATTTTGTAATGTGAGTATGTTAGTATCGTTAATTTGTAAGTTACATTTAAAGTTTCCTTTTGTTTTGTAGTGGCCATTTTGAATTTTAAATGCGCGATGCGCTGGTAGGTAGTCTGGAGGCGAATAAATTATACGTTGAAAAGTGGTGTGAGATCTGGAACCAAGAAATCTTCGGAACCAGCTGGACACAGGTCAAAAGATGAGTTATTGCTCAAGTTTTTGCTCACTAAACAGTTCTCGCTCTAGAAGAAGTATTAATTTCAATGTGTCGGAGCTCTAGAGTAATACATGTAACCTTTTGTTTTGATGGCAAAACTCAATGACAGATGTGTCTGTTACTTTGCAGCTCCACACCAAGCGTTATAAATTTGGGTAATCATGAAAACACTTTTCTGAATAATGCATGAATGAATAACCGCACAGATCTAAATCTTAGCGAGGTTGTGCTTAAGAACTTGCATTGGCTTCCTGTTAAGTTACGCATCACTTTTAAGATTTTACTCTTAACCTACAAAATTCTGAATGGACAATCGCCTAGCTATCTTACTTCGCTTATCAGTTCTTATAAACCAGTTTGTTATTTACGTTCATTCGATTGTTTACTTTTACAAGTTGGGAATGTCATGACAGCCAGTATTATGGTCAAAGAACCTTCTCTTACTGCGCCCCAAAACTTTGGAACGGTCTACCTAAATCTTTGAAAGAGTCTGAGACTGTGACTATTTTTAAAAAGAAACTTAAAACATTCCTTTTTCACGATTATTTTAACCTTATTTTTTTGTTACCTAAGTAAAAGTTTTGTAAGCGCATTGAGAATTTTAAATGCACTGACAAATGCATAGCTATTATATTAATTATATATATATTTACATATCAGTCATCTTTCATATCCCAGCTTCTTGACTTAATTTATTGAATGGTTATGATTCTTATTTTGATGGCGTGACACTGCAAACCAGCCATAACTTGGCTTCATTTGAAATCTTTGAGTTGGTCGCACGTTCAATGCAAAACAACAAATTGAAATGGGCCAAGGTTCTTCTTGTCGTTGGTTTTTACAAAACATAACCACAATGGTGATTTTTTTAAGTCTTTACCTTGAACTTGAACAGCCTTTCATACAATTTTATACTGCTAAGGGAGAGTTTTCAAACATAACACCATGTCACTAGCGTCACTGTAAATATATAAGGCAGATCTAGACTTTGTTTGCATTTTTTGTTTTGCTTCATGTAAGACCATCACAAGATGTACACATTTTGCAACTCCTTACAGTACATGAAGTACAGTAAATTCAAAGTTTCAAAAAACCCTTATTATGGATGCGAGGCAGTCAAAACTTTATGCTTCGTTCTTTCTCATATTACTTGATCAAACAACTTTGCAGTTGTAAAAATCAGTGAAGCTGTTGAAAGCTCTCAAAGGTAAGGTAAGTGGTTCATAACGAATAACATCGATTCGCATTCCATCAGGTGGGAACTTATAATGCTTATAGACACTAGGGTGCCGCGACTGCGCAGTAGAGACTGGAGATCATCTTTAACTACGACATAAACAAATGCAACATGTAAATCATGAATGTTTAGCATAGTACCACTCACATATTGTAAGCTACTGTACAGTTACTTACTATGTGCAACCGGCCTTAATTTCTTCAACCTATTATGGAGAATGTTGGTTTAGTGTGTTTCAGTCAGTTTGTACTGCCGAGACCTTGAGCCATTAGTAGTCATTACACTTTGCATTGCTCTACAAGTAGTATGCAAATAATTCATACATTATAAATGACCAGCTCATAGAACTTCAGCGTATCACACTTACTAAACTTTTGCATTTCTGGTATAAAGCTTGTGTACTGATGTAGTGCTCTTGAAACATCTTTGCAACAGAGTTCTGCATGCTGATACTAAAGATAAAAAAAGAGAACAAACATGTAATCTGTCTTGCTTACATACATGTACACATTGGAGGATGATGTCCAAAGCTAAAAACTACAACAAAAACCCTGTGGTCAACTGCAATATTTTATAGAGGATATCACTTCTAATTATTGTA
The DNA here is from genome assembly GCA_964020085.1 of Micromussa lordhowensis. Taxonomy (NCBI): domain Eukaryota; kingdom Metazoa; phylum Cnidaria; class Anthozoa; order Scleractinia; family Lobophylliidae; genus Micromussa; species Micromussa lordhowensis. Next base: position 32,082,845 of record OZ026595.1, read on the forward strand.
TGGCATCTCTATTCTAATATGGATTCATAGGGTCTTTTTCTAAAATTATAGGATTAGTATAGGGACTAAAAAATAATTATAGGGACAATATAGGGATATTTCGAAGCACTAAAGAGATAATTCACAAAACTACAATATTTATTCTGCTTTTTAAATAAATATTTATCAAGAAATTTTTGAATATGATCAATAATTCATCCTGTTATTCATGAAAGTTTTTGTGAACTTTGTTTTGTTTTGTTAATATTAGGTCCATCTGATGACAGACTTGTCAAGCCTGATTGACGTAACAGGAAGCCTGTTTCTTCAAGCGTGACCACAGTTTCCTTTGTAACATCATGACCTTTGGCATGGGCAAAGAACAGTGTCTTCAGGAATCTAGGAATTCACTGCCTGGCATTAAATCCACTACATCACATCCACATTATATCGCCTTACATCCATCATCCATTTTTTCTTTTTATTTTAAAATTATAGGGATTATGCATGTAGGGAGTTTTGTAATTAAATAGGAAAGTATAGGTAGGTATCTGCTGACCAGTATCACATGACCATAGTGGGCTCAAGATAAGATCTCATCAAGGTCATATATTGTTTTTAAAGTTGGCCGCTGACCAAGTGCTGGTTTTCGATTGGATCGTGGGCTCATGTTGAGTTACCTTGTTGTAATCAGGGCCAGGTCGTTGGAAGCTGGTTAATGCTAACCCAGGATTAAAACTTAACTGAAGAATAAATTTTTCTTGTATACAAATGTTTTTCACTGCTTTTTTTGTGTAGTTTGAGACTATTCAAACTCAGAACAGAAGGCCAAGTAATTTACAGAAAACCTCACCACAAAGTCTTAAAACTTGAATCGAAATTCTTATTTATCCTGGTTTAGCTTAATTGGGCTTTGAGCAACTCAACCCAGGAGCTCTGCTTTTAGCATTGGCTAAATCTACAGATAGTATGTATGTGTATAAGTAATCAGTCAGTAACCAAAAATAAATAAACAAAACAAAAAAAAGTAGCAGAATTAGTGCCCTGCCACCATAATAACAACTCTCATAATGAGAACTTCCAAATGTTTACATAGTACTATTTGGGTGATATGCTTAAATCAAATTGCTACAGCATTTATAATTATATTACTAGTAGCAATTAAAGACTGTCTGTTGCTGAAATAAAAATTTTTATGTGAACAATCAAAGTTTTAGAGACAGATATACTGTAATGACCACCATTTTTCTGTGGATTATTTGATTTCCTTGCTTTACAAATGTATGGTTAGCAAGTTGAGGTCCCATCTGTAAACTATGATTTGATGACCTTTGATGATACTGGGGTGGGATACTTCTCCACAATACCTATATGGGTAGGTGCCGCCCAACAGGGTCATGATTTTGGGACTCCTGATCTAGAACAGGGTATCCATTTCCGAGATGTTTTCTAGAACGGGGTATAATATTTCAAACATAAAGCTCATCAAATTATCAGCAGCCATTTGAATTATCCATAGAGCATTTGAACAAAAACATACTTTACGAACAAATCATACCGTTGCGCGTGGTACGCTATCATAAGGTAGCTATCATGTGATATAAATAGAGAAATTGCCTGAATCATGGTTTTATCTTCCATTTGAGATTGAAGCAATAAGGTTGTTGATTTGTGTAGAAGCAGCATTGTTGTATATGGATGTATGGTTAAACAAAATAAGGAAAACAACAACAGGCTATTGAAATTTACTAAATTTATAGAACGGGGTTAAAGTCAACAAATGTAATCAAAATAAGCTTACAGCCAAGGAAATATGGCTACTCCCATGGTTAACATCCCAAAGCCAAGGCGATTCAAAGTCCAGTTTAGTTTGTGAACAGAATAAATCATAGTTGTCCCAGTTAAATAACAAAAGCATGACATCTCACATCCTGACCGAACAGGCCATGTATCACTATGGTCCAGAATCAAAACTACTATACAAACAAGTGATCACGAACGGTCAAAAGAGCAAATTGTATATACATGCTTTGCGATGATGTAATTTGTTTTCACCTGGCAAAACCTCTCACTCCAGTCTTATGGGACTGCATTCCCTTTTTTAGTTGAATCCAATCAGAGTGAAAAACCAGTTCAAAGGAAACCCCAAAACGTCAACAACATCAACGAAAGGAGCAAGCCACAAAAAAATAAAGGCGCCATACAGGCGCACATGACTACTGCTTAAAAGGTGAAAATACCAAAAGTACAATTGCCTTAAAAATGCAGTTATGTGAATACAAATGCATGAAAATAGTTAGATAATGAATATTGGCGATGAGAAGCATTATTAAATGCTTATAAGCTATTGTTACAGAATGTGTGAATTTGCCCAAACGGAGGAAAAACGAAATGGTTCTTAGGCCATTTTCATCCATTAAAATTCTAACATGGTAACGAGGCTTAGGGAAAAAAAAAAACAAATCAATTATCCATCCCTCAACCTTGAGGTTATTTCTTTTGATGTACTCCCCCAAGCCCTGAAGTTAGAATTGTAGTACCGGTACATCGAAAATGGCCTATTGGTTCATGTGGGTCAGATGCCATTGTAATGGTTAACAAAGTCAAGTGTAAAACATGGTGTATGAAAGGTAATCAGTAAAAAAAACATGATCGAACAATCAAAAACAGTTGTAAAATATTAAAAAAACTCACCTAAAGAGTGTTTGCATTGTCACGCAATAGAAAATAAAATCAAAAACCATGCATCGGATAAAGTAAAAAAGTTGCGATATTGTAGACGATAAATAAAGAAGGCAGTTCTCCAAGTTTAAGGTGTGTGCGTTGTCCCAAAGTTGGTATATTCGTCGAAATGTTCTGCACAAAATTACAGAGCCTAGTATGGAGAACCTCTTTAGCATTCAACATGGCGGCCAGTAAAATAGTGTAAACATCTGGAACTTACTTTAGCTATCTAGTCAACTGATTATCTGAACCGAACAAAAAAATATTTACAAAAGCACTTTTCCTGACACTTGAACTCCTTAAATGGCTAAAAACCACGAGATAAGCGTTTATTTTTCGACAAACGCGATCTCATGTCACGCACCGCCGTAGCTTCGAAATTCAAAATGCGATAGTTTCCAAACAAAGGATGCTATTGAGCTAGGAAGTTGTAAACATGTATAAATTTGGTACCTCTTATGCCTGATGAGTTTTTTTTAGTTTTTGATGACGTCACGTGCACACACTCTATCCAAGAGCTGAGATCTTCGTTTGTCATCGATGACCGACACCGCAAGAAGGATACTTGTTGTGCTGATTGGCTCCGAAGTACATTCTATTGTTACTTACTTTCGGAAACTCGATCGTTTTGTGACTGCTGCGTAAGCACGCAAAAAAGAGAATGACGTAGCCGATGGACACGAAAACGAAAGCAGGGGGAATTTTCAAACAGGCGGAAGCGACTATCGTTTCGAATTCTCGAGAACGCAATAAAGGTTACAAAATCAAGAACATGGAATGTCTCGGCGAGTATTTGAAAAAAATAGCCAAATCTATTGAAACAGTTAATTTAATAAAATGAAAGAGTGAAGATCTGCTATTCTATTCAGAGCGTCTGGCAGATGCTTGGCCCTGAGCTTTTTGCGGAACCCAGATGAACGAACAAAGCAACTCCATCGAACACGGTAACGTCATTTAGGTCAGCCTGAGAACAATTTGCTGAGACAGCCTGTTACTTTCATTATTTCTCATTTCAAGCAAGTATAACACCGTGGTCCTAGAGGTACGGTTTACTTTCCTCCTTCTTCGGCAAAGCGACCCGACATATACTTGAAGACTTTTTAAGAATTTTGGAAGAAAGAAAAGACAAGGAAAAACTTCTGGAACTGGTTTGAAGTTCAGCTGCCTCGAAGAGTTTTGATATTAGTACATGTACTAACCTTTCCGAGCTTGCTCCTTAAATGCGCATCCAATGACATTTTTCAGTTCAGCAAGCCAACTTGGAAGGCCTTGGTTAAGGAATACCCTATTGCAAACACCCAGCTTAGTCGACTGTAAGAATCTGTAATGTTACACCAATACATCCAATACATACATACGCCGCCGGAAGTAGCATGAAAGCGTGGCCTAAGATTTCCCGCGAACCATGGAGGCGGCAACCTCAGACCCTGGGAACGAGGTTGTGGAGGCGGAAACCTCTTCGATTTGCATTTAGAAGTCGGAAAAGTTGAAATCAGAAGATATTTAGTGGTGCAGTCATAGAAATTGAATGTCAGATTGGAAAGTGGACAGTGGAAAAATTAAAGTTTTGGTTGAAATGTAGACGCCTAAACCAGCAAGGAAATAAAAAGCAACTGTTAGAAAAGTAAGAATTCGGCCAGTGACAGCTGCGCCGGTTGATGTTTACATTTTACTATTGTTGTTATTTAATGTACTCGTTTAAAGTTTCATTTTTATTCCTTTTCATGACAGACTGGTGGCATTCAAGGCCATACTGAAATACCGTAATAATGTTTACGACCCATACCCAGAAAAGAGCTACACAATATGGCGAAACTTCAAAGACATTCTAAATTTTAGAAAACGATAAAGAAAACATAGCTGATAATTTGTCGATTTTCTTCGTCAGCGGAAAATCTAGAGGTCTTGTTCCCAACAGATGAAGAAGCGAATTAAGGTTTCAACAATAACTTTTCAGTTCTTTCAAATCCCTGCTTGCAGAGGTCTCTCACGTGAGGTCGTTTCATTTTGCCTCGTCGTGAGAGACCTCTGCTAGCAGGGAAATGGATGTGTTTCAACATATCAAAAATTCTGGCAAGTCTTTTAAGAAGTATGATAATGTTGAGGTTGTGGTGAACTCGAATGACAAAGTGTTACGAAAGATGAGATTTGTCCATGACTTAAAAGTGTACAAGGATCCACAAAAAAATATGTCTTCGTGAGAACCTGCTGTTGGGCCTCTTACAAGAGAGATCATAAGGACAAGATTACATAAACAATACAAGGAGACAGTGCTGATAAAATTAAAATTTTTACATTGCTGGTTTCCAAAGGACCACCTTTATGTTTTGAACATAAAACGGAATATGTGATTATCGATTTCGCCTCCCTTCTTTCCCAACGCTTTGCCCTTTCGATCTCATGATTTGACGCTTTGGTCCACTGAAACCGCGAAGGAATAGAAGTTGGCAAAATATCTGCGCTTGTAGTCTGCAGAAACAAAATGTTCTGAGCCGCAAAACAGAGACGTGTTTGATTTAAACTTGCTGTCATATCGTTTCATTTTCACATGCCCATTCCATCCTACGCTGAGAATCTTTCGGAAATGGCTGGAACGTAAGATCTTTTCTGTAATCCGACCTATTAGTACATAGTGCTGCGGCACAACATTTACACGAGGTCTTTTGTGCAGCATAATTTTATCCTGCACTTTCCGACATAGCATCCGCCATGATTTAACATTACAAGTAGAGGTTAAAATATTTTTGAAAGACTCTTAATGGCGGTATAAAACAACCGACGCTATGTTTCGGCTTTTTTTTTTTTTTTTCGACGTTTCGGTTTTGTTTTATACCGTCATTAAGCGTCTTTCAAAAATAGATTTCACCTCTGCTGATTACGTTGTCAGGTCACACTCACATTAGCTTGTGTAGTGTTGGCGGTTTCCGCTCGTTTTCGTGTGGCTTCGTCGCTTTGTGCATTAGCGCATTCGGAATCTGGCCCCTTTGGTCTAGCTTTCAAGAAATCCCGTTTTCCTGAGAAAATTTATTTCCATTTACATTCCACCCGAAATTTCCGGATTTTTTTGGGTAAATGGTAAAACAACCTTTCTCCTGTAATAGTTACCAAAACCGCATTTTTTAACGCCTAAAATGTAAGACGAGCACCCCATCCCTTTGATATTGGAGACCCCCCGGGACTTCGGGCTTTGTGGGCCAGGTAAGAGCCTGGGGACGAGTGGCTAAGGTTCCTGTTTGTGTCGAGTCAATTTTAGCAAATTACTCACCATCATGGACCTTCTTTGTCTTTCATTTTAATCACAGATAGCTAAGTTATTTAAAGAGCGTCACTGGTGATGTGAAATAAACATATTTTCGAAACATGGCGGCTGCAAGTTCAGCAAGTTCTCCGTCTTGTGAACGGCAACCTGTAGAGACAGCAGAAGATGAAGATAAGGTCAGTGGCTTGTAAACTTACACCCTGGTAAAATCGGCAGCTATAACAGATCATAACAGTTCTTTTGAACAGTTGTACATAACTATCATAAAATGTGATCATAAATGTGGTTTTGTGGATCGTATTCAGGTAGTTTACATTCAGGATGGTGTCTTTGTTCACACTGCTGTGTCCATCGCCACACAAAGTGCAAACATCATTCCTGGAAGAGTCACGATTATCGAAAACGTAAGTGAGGAATTTTCTTAAAAGTACGCAGAGGGTTCACATTGAGGGAAACTACATCCATCTCTGTAATGTGCATGGTGGGAACCTGTGTAGCCATTGTGCATGTGTCAAGAATTTAATTGATGCCTTTATATGGTCAGGTGCTCTGTGGGTAGAGGCTATGTTATACCTGCCATCTCTCATGCCTTAGGCCCTGTTAAAAGACAGGTAGGGTGACCCAAGTGCTTGGGTTACCAAGCTTTGGTTAAGAAATTCTGAACATTGTAACGGTGTGATTCAATATTGTCCAGTGGCTTTGGAAGTTGTGTTTGCTTTAGTAACTAGAACCACTACGTGGAACTTACCGGGGCCCAGTGGGACAGCCTTGTAGCACGTTTTTTATTTAAGATGATATCAAGTTAGCTTTGATAAGTGTTCGCTTTGATTCTCGTTAAATTTGACGATGGAAGGTTCACTCGATGTAGATAGCTTTGATAAGTCGCTCTTATTCTCGATAAGTTTCACAATGGAAGGGTCACTCTTAAGTAATCCCTCGTAAATTTGTCTCTCCAAATGTTCACTCTTAAATTTTCGCTCATAAACTAGTGCATCGTAAACGTTGGGGAACATGTTGAAAAAATGACAGAAACCGTCTGCATTTTATGACCAGTGCCAGCTTTCGGCCGGGCCCCGGTAATAAACTATTTAAAAATGCTTGAGTGATAAAGTACATTAGAAAGTAACCCAAAACAAATATGCGCACTGATTGGTTTAAAACCGTGTTTATATAACTCGATAGAAACACAGAACTACATTTAGCACAAGCTGTTGATGCAATGATGGCAAAAGCAAATAGAATTCAGAATTTACATTTTGATGATTGAAGTAAACAATTTTGTTTTGCGGTATTTTAAATTATGTTCTCTGTGTTTCTATTGAGTTATAGAAACACTCGTGAAAGTTTGGGAGAACTCCAAAAAGCTGTGGAAACACTTGCCTGACAGCTCGTGTTCCCACAGCATTTCTCATTCTCTCAAACTTTCACTCATGTTTATAACTCAATAGATTTCAATTTCTTAATTAAAACAGTAAAAGTGATATTAAAAGGGTTTAAAGTTGTAAATTAGTGAGGTGACTTATTGATGATTCTTTATACCCATTTTCATTAATTTAGCAAAACGGTAGTTTTGTGGACTGGTCGCCTTTTGTTAATGAAGAAGAGGAATTTGAACTTGAGTCAAGTGACTATTCTGAGTGGGACCTTGTGACTCAAAGCAAAGAGGAAGGTACATGTATTTTGTTACCCATCTGGACTCCTTTCTAATTAAACCGCGCAGCCGTAGGCTGGGCGGTTTCTTGCTTTGCACTCGGTTTATTTATTTCATTTTAGTTTCGTCGGGGAGCAGACCCAAACTCCCACTCACGGCCAATTGTCTTCACCGGATGATGTCATCATCAGCCAATTACAGGCCATTTCTCAGCTCTTTTCGTCATATCCCCCCCTCAGGAATGTTTTGTCAAGTTAGCGAATTAACTGTTTACACAAAACAGAACATTTTGTAATCTGGAATGTTTGCATTGTTTCTGTTCACTTTCAAAGGGAATATTGAATGGGCTAAAAAGGTATTACGTCTGGCCATGGAATACGCTGACGGTGATAAATGTAAGATCGTGTATAGTTCGCCAGAAGCAATGGTGGAATTTTCTGGGGAAAAAAAGTTAAAACTTAGCCTTAGTGCAGTGCTCGTCAAAAGCCCATATGTAAAATTTATATTGAAAGGTCAAGGTATTTTTTCATTAGACGTAGACAAAATTCTCTGATTACAAGTCACACTAAACTCGCGCTATGCAAAGAATGTGATCAGATACTCCTTTTTTCGTATATTTGCTGAAGGGCAGGAGAGTCCAACCTCGTTCCCAGGACGGTAAGATGAGAGACCCTGGCAACGAGGTTGAGGAGAGTCCCGTTTCGCAGACAAACCACGTTTTTTTTAAAGCGCGGTTTACAACCGCACCGCGGTTCTTGTTTATTTTAATTACACAAACAGCATTGTAATAATCAAAGGCATGCTACAGCATGAGAATTGTATCAGTCAACTTGTTGCTGCAGACGCCTTCAATGTTCATCTCAAGAGAGACACCTAAAGGTAGTTCATAATGACCCAAAGATGAGTGGAAAGGGCTTTACGCTTGGTTAGCTAATAATATTTGCTGCTGAACTAATATCAAGATGAGTTGCATCATGCAGCTTCAGAACTAGCTAATGCCTCCTTTCTGAGAATTCTCTATCATATCTAATGTAATGGTTTCGAGTGGTATATTTCAAGTGCGTGTTGGATATGAGTTGGCTATTATCATCTCATATCCAACAAGCAACTTGTGTGTAAATACCGTACATGCAACCTTTTCCATGAACTAATCAATATATAACCCTTGATGGCTAAGCCAAAGAAAACTCTTGAATTGCATTATCCAATGATCCAGTTTTTAATGACATCGAATATACCACAAGTCACTTGAATTTTCTGGGTACACACACAAGCCTTCAACCTTGTTCACAGGGTCTCTCATCTTCCCACCCCCTGGAGCAAGAGAGCAGAGACCCTGGTACAGGCTGGTCACGTGCTACTTTGACAATTGAGAACGTCAGGGCGGAGTCCTCTCTGACAAGGCAATTTGTCACGTTGAGCTTTGTTGAATTCAAAGCATCGCACTATGACTGCCATTACCTGCTATGTTTAAAAGCAAATAGTATCTATTCCATTGTTTATCTAAACATAGGCATGCAAGGCATGCAAAAGTTATTTTTTTGTAAACTGAAAGGTTGTGGAGAAAGCAGCATTCATGGGACTGTATAAGTAGTTATTTGGTTAACCTGACCAGTGGTTTTGGTTATGATGTACAGCAAGAAAAATGCTGAGAATTTATGATGTTGATACAATGTTACATTGATAATGGTAAGATTTAGCAAATAGTAAGCTGTAAAAGATGGATTATTACTACTTAGACTGCTGGCAGTCTGTTTCCACCAAAAATAGAAAGAAAGAGGAAAAAAACCTCTCTGATACTTTGAAATCTGATTTAATTACATTGCACTTTAATTTGATGTCACGCAGTCTTCAACGAACATTAATTTTGAACAGTTTTCATACTTTTTACCTTTAAAATATCAGACTGAAACGAATGTCATCAAATAAAACTATAAACTGCTACTGCAGAGATGCAAAAACAGTTTAGAAATGAAAGATTCTTTTTTGTTTAATATCCTGATAGCCGTCAACTTGTAAGCTGTAATTGAATTTACTTCCATATGAAAAACGAAAGTGTCAAGTTACCATTTACTAAAAATAGCAAAAATCTTGTGCAAACGATATATTCCCATATGAAAAACAAAAGTGTCAAGTTACCATTTGTAACTAAAAATAGCAAGCATCTCATGGGAACAGATGTTGACGATTTGTTAGCTCTAACTGAATTTACTCCCTTGTGAAAAACAAGTGTCAAATTACCCTTTGTAACTAAAAAGTAAAAATATCTCATTATATTTGCATGCAACAGGAACAAAACAATCGTTACCTACACTTACTATGTAAACGTTAGAACTGTCTCAAATTTAAATAGTCTCGTCTCCTCTAAAACATGTCCTAAGAACTAGAAGCGACGATTCATGACCTCTAATTGAATTTACTCTTCGTGAAAAACAAAAGTATCAAGTCACCCTTTGTAACTCAAAATAAAAATATATATCTGGTGCCATGAGCTGCTTCAAGACTCATCTCGTTCATAACTAGCCAGAGACAGATCAAGACCTTGAGCTACGGTGGGACGGTTTTGTTTTACTTGCCCTGCCGACTTTTCTTCCTTCTGTCTTTTCTTCTAGATCCGCCACTGCTAGCCACCATTACTCTGAAAATCATACACTCTAAAGCAACCCAGTGTATGTATGTAATTATCACACTCCCCTCCAAACTGGACTAAAATCACGAACTGGCAACGTACACGTCAGTCTTTATTTTTCAATTACCAAAGTCCCTGGGTTTATACATAAAATGCCCAAGACTTCATATACCTCACTTAAGGTGGCTCAAAACAGTTTCCAACACTTATATTTGGATAGGTCGTTATAACCACTGTTTATCATTTGATGCTACAATCATGGTATCAAAAAACTGCTCAATCATTGGTGAACACGTTGTCATCATTTTTTTGACACAATAGGTTACCATAGCAACAGTATGACCTCTGAAAACCACCCTTAATTACAGCTTTAGGGGCTTATAATTCAAAAACGGCACGGTAAAATTTTGTTATATTATCAACTTTTGATAAGCATGATAAGATGCCACTTTTGGCAAAGTTTAAAAAAAATCTGTACATGGGGTTCAGAGCCACCTTAAATTTTCGAAAATTTAAGGTGGCTCTGAACCCCATGTATAGAATTTTTTCAACTTTGCCAATCTGATTGGTGTGACATACATACATCTCTCACTCACTCACTCACTCACCCATTGACCCGTCCATAACATGCTCGACGTGCCGACTAAGAGGTATTTTTTTTTACAAAACAAAAAAAAATAACTCAAAAATTAAGCAAGTCTGTCTCAAGGCAGTTTACCATGGTTGTGATGTTGTTGCCATCTTACCAACTGGTCATATGGAAAGTCAGGCATATTTCATCTTCTTCCTTCGTTGTTATAGCAAAATCAACTGTGGACATCAGGGAGCACATTCTCATCCAGTAGTAACTGTACATTTCTCCTTTGAATGGGCTCTATCAAATAGATGCAAGAAACATATGAACGTCTCTTGACAAATGTATAGCTTAGGGTTAGAACTAAAGCTACGGCAGTCTCTGAAGAAAAGCTGGACAAAGATAAATATGATATTCGTGATAAGAAGTAACACAATGTGTTTGCAAACAGCTCTAATCAAATAGTCGGGACTGGCGAGGCAATGTAGAATTCAAATAAGTATTCACAGAATACGAAAATTTGTACTAGGCCGTCCCTCCCTTCAATAATTTAATTGCGATTTCCCAGATTCTAGGAGACATGTGACCAGCCTGTGCCAGGGTCTCTTCTCTCTTGCCCCAGGAGGCAGGAAGATGAGAGACCCTGCGAACGAGTTTGTCAAGCCTTCAGGAAAGTGTGTATACCAAGAAAATACAAGTGGGATATTCCATGGTATAACACAAGAGAGCATTCTTAACTATTTTATTCCATACAATAGAAAATACAGTGGCCAACACAATCAATGTGACATACGCATGGTGCATAATGGGAAAGTTTGATGTAATACTGTCAACCATACAACAAGTATATAAAGTATAACAAGTATATAAAATTAATGTAGACTGACATTCATATCCCATATTTCTTGAAATGCTTTAGATATTCAGAAAACTTAGCAATAATTGCTAAGAGAAAAATAACATAATTATTATGTTATGTTATTTTTGTTTAGTACATGTATGTGGCGTTAAATTCAATAAAACCCTCATCTTAATGCTTTTTTACAGGTGTAAGTGCTCATAAGAAGAAGAGAAGATCCAAATATGCCATTCACTTCAACACTGCAGACTTGCACTCCATCAGACGTTCTGACCCTAAGCTGGCCTGGTCTTATGCTGTATTTATTTTAAAAGATGGCAACACTCTGCCAGCCCTTCATTTTCACTCTGGGGGCATAAGTGAAATGGTCCGTCAGCTGCAGAGATACATCTGGCTAACAAAGTGAGTTGCAAGTGAAGAATGATCATCACAGTATATTTTCCAATTAAAGCAATTGGAAAGAAGAAGCCTGAATTGGAAAATATACTGCGATGATCATTCTTCACTTTCATCTACATTCGCAGTTCATACATGTATACGAGTAGTGAGTTGCCATTTCATCACATGGTTCTGGGCAACTAGTTTGAATTAATTTTGAACTAACATTGATTTTAAACTACGTAGTGTGTTGTATCTGTTTTTAATGTCATGTTTTGTGTTTGCTTTTCTCATCAGATCACCATACAACAATAAATTATTTGTTGTGGCAGAGGAACACAGTGCATTAAAGCAGTCACTTGATCAACTCAATTTGTTCTCTGAAGACAATCCACCTTCTGCAGCTCCTGTAAGAATGCCTTTAGTGTTTAGAATTTTAAATCTCTTTTAAAATGCTTAGCAATACATTTCCTGTAATTTTCATTATGAAATTACCCTGTAGGTGGTAGTACAACAGGAAAAAATCCCTGTGTTAATTCTTGTCACTTGTCTTTTGATCAACTTAACTGGTTACACTTGCCTAGAAATTTTGAGTGGAGATATACATGTACACTGTAGTGTTAGTACTGTACAGTTTATTTTGTACAGCCTGTGTATGGCACTTTGTTAATTGTATGGTATTGAAAGAATGCTTTGTCTAAAGTCGTGCGGTGGTGTTGAAATATATTAATTTGCATTACTTTTGCACAGAACTGTATGTGTCTTCTAAACAAGTATACACATACTGGAGAATCCATCTTGTACTGCTGCTGATCTATAACATTTTGTAATTGCTTGTGATTGATTCTTAGTGGCAGAGATTCATTCACAGTGCATATTATGATAGCATGGACGCTTTGTCTAAAGTCACACGGTATGTTCGAGATGTGTATGAAGGCTTGCAGCAGGGAACAGAGGACCCTCAAGGAGATGCCCAGTTGGGCAGTAGTCCCAAGAGAGAAGCTGAGTTTGAAGACCTCGGAGATGTTTCAGGCATTAACCACTGTGCTGCATCAGTACCAGATAAGGTATCAAGTTTGTCTTTAGTAGTACAGTTGTAGTATTTAATTAAGCTTTTTATTATATGGTTGGCCCTGTGAGTGGGCAAGATGAACTGAAACCTATGCTGTGATTGGCTACCCAATTGGGCAAGATGACACTATCCTGTTGTGTTTTGCAAGAAAATAATTTTCCTTTACCATATAATAAACCCTTTCCTGATCAAGCTTGTTTGGTGAAGATTTCATCCTCGTTTGATTTTTGCGTGTTTATGGACCTCGATTTTGTCTTGGTCCATAAACACACAAAAAAAGAACTTGGCCAATGTCCAACCATCTTGACCTCACACTTGGTCAATAACCTATATTTACGCCTACTACATGTATCTCTTGAGCCTTTGCAATTGACTCCAGTTTCTGTACCACGACTGCTACTCCCCCAAGATGGGTCGGTACAGTGTATCCCCATTAGTGGGTACTGCCCACCATTATGTGAAGTTGCCCAGGGAATTAACCCCTTAAATTTAAAGTGCCACTATGATGAAATTTTCGATATCCAGTTCTTTACATTTTCGAACACAATAGGTCTTTCCTAGATATCAATTAGCACAGCAATTCGCATAAAGAATAACAAAAACTTTGGCTCATATATTCGTGCAATTTTCGACATTAGTTATTATTATAATTTTGACCTGTGTGGTATTTTTGAGAAAATGACGTCATTTTCTCCAATTCTCAAACAAGATTTGGAACAAGGGAAATTAGTGGCGACCGTAAATTCTCGGAAATAAAGGTCCAAAAACTGCTAGTTCTAATGTTCGTAATAGATTGAAATTTGGCATGATATCTAGGAAAGACCTGTTGTGTATGAAAATGTAAAAAAATGGGTATTGAGAATTTGATCATAATGGCACTTGAAATGTGGGAGGCAATTGGTGGCCAAATGGTTAGTGCATCTTGACTCGATATCAAGCAACCTGAGTTTAAGCTCCGGCCAGGTTCATTCTGTGCCTCTCTCCACCTAGATGTATAAATGGGTACTAGCAAAGTTAATGTTGGGGTAACCTTTGGCCATGGGAACATGGTTGTGCCAAAGTAGTCATTACTTGTATATTCCTCTATTTCTGTTTACTGAGCTCTGTTATTAGTATTTTCTTGTATAAATCATGTTACTTCCAAATTGCACATGTATGCTTTATAATTTAATTTGAGTTGGTGTGGTGGTTTCATAGTTAGTGTGCTCGTCTCGGGATTGAACCCTGGCTGAGGACATTGTGTTGTGTTCTTGGGTAAGACACTTTACTCTCACAGTGCCTCTCTCCACCCAGGTGTATAAATGGGTACTGGTGAACGTAATGCTGGGGATAACCCTGCGATGCACTAGCATCCCATCCAGGGGGGAGTAGAAATACTCCTAGTCATTTCATGCCACAAAAACTGGGATAAGCTCAAGCCTTATGGGCCACTTGGCTCGTATACAGACTTTACCTTTACATGTACCTAACCTTTGTGATGGTCTAGCATCCCATCTAGGGGGTAGTAGCTTTGGTTGAAGTCATTGTGTTGTGGTCATTGACAAGACACTTAACATTATTCTTTGAACTTGTAGTACTTGCTCCCCTCAGCTTACAAAAAGCTGCAAAAATGATTTTTTTACAAATACAAACTTGGTATTAGAGTACCATAATTAGCCTGTTAAACCTACTTTAGCATCATTGTGCGAGTAAGCTTGTCATCATTTTGTACATTATGTTTATGCAGCGAGATCTTGGTGAAATTCCAGAAGTAACACGTTGTGAACCCATGCGACTGAATGAATGGCAGTCATTCTTGGATGATGTAGGACGAGTCACTGATGTCAAAAAGTTACATGATAGAATTTTCCGAGGGGTATGCCCTGTTTTACAATCTTCTATCATAAAAGTGTGATCTTAGGAATTTGTTTTGTAATTTGTAATTTAGTATCACTGACAAGCACACAGGAACAATCATACAATAACTTCTGGGAATACCATTTTCATAAGTCTCTAAAGCTTCAGTCCTTTGCACGTATTGCATGCCTATAATTATAATTATTATCATTATTATTATTATTATTGCTATTATTATTCAGTATAAAAAGGCGTTCTCTGGTTACAGTAAGAAAAAATTTAAAAACGTAAGCTTTTCTTCCAGACTAAAGCCTTTAAAAGCTAAGATGTACATGTAAATGCATGAGATGGAAATATATACAAAATAGAAGTGTGAAAAAATTGTGGAAACGGTGAAAGGAAAAATGCACTAATCTAAAAGAATAGAGTATTGTTTTGGCAACGGCTTGGAGTTATTGTCTGCTTCATTAGTGTTAGCGGTGTGCCAAGATTCTAAAGTTTTTCTAATTTGGAAGTTTCCCTTATCAATTACTACCAAATTCGAAAAACTTTGGAATCTTGGCACAACACTTAACCAGAGAATGCCTTTTTATATTGAGTATGTTTCCAAAACCTGGTTGCTCTTCTATTTTTAATACTACAGCTGTATTATTATTACAATTTATTATTTTTTATCACAATGCCTACATGTATTAATTAATGCTCTGTGTACATGTCGGTATTGTATTGACTAATGAAACGTTTTTCTGTACACCTGACAGTGCATGTTGTCAGTATCACTGTTACTGTAATGACTGACAACATACATTGTAAATACTTTTCCAGGGTGTTGATGATTTAATACGTAAAGCCGTTTGGCAGTATCTCTTGGGGTACAAGAAGTACGGCTATACATCACAGTCACAACAAACTCTCTTCCAAGGAAAAGAGTAAGTGCATACTTTTGAGAGATGGTAAGTGTGTAGTCTGAGGCACACTACATGTAGGTGACCAATTCTTGTATTGTGTCTGAGTTATTACATTGTATAATTAATTATATAGATATATTCAAGACAAACTATTCTTTTGCCTTGGCAAGTATCTTTCTACATATATCAATGTACAGTGTACATGCTAAGCTGCAGGGCTGTTGTCATAAGTTTTGAGTTACCTGTTGCCTATGAATGGGTGAATTTTATGAACAACAAGCAAGTTTACCTGTGACATCAAGAACCCATCAAGTATACTCAGCTGTAACAGGTGTTACAGTTCAAGACCCTTATTGAGTGTCCTGAGCTGTCATCTAAAATATAATCATTAAATCCAGTTTACTAATTTTAACATTAAGTTAGGGTCTACAGCTGCATGACAGACCCCAAGGAAAGTTTAAGTTCTATATAGCGAACTGCTGCCAAGAACTGTTGTACAGTTTGGTCATTGGATAGATTTTTTCATCTGTGGTCTCTATATGCTGCTTGATCACTGATTCAGTAACAGTAAAAAAAATTAGACATTAAATTAGTGTCTGGACCATCCCTTCAGCTTGCTTATTAAAAGAATACTCAGGTTGCCCTCATCAAAGTACATTATGTATATAAGAAGACTCTTAAAAACCATGACACTTTTCTTTTTAAATTTTTATCTGGAATTGATCTTGATTAAGTGGTCAAGATGTTAATTAAGAGCTTTTCTTTAACTTAAGTTGAACTTTAACTGTCTTCCATTTGTTTGTACTTCTATTAGAGATGAATATCGAAACATGAAGTGGCAGTGGCAGTCCATGACAAAAACACAAGAAAAGAACTTTTCCGAATTTAGGGAAAGAAAGCATCTCATAGGTAAGGACAAAATATAGTCAAGATATTATGTGTTCTTGGTCATCAACTGTGTTAGTTAACTCTTTTATTAGACAGTTTACAAATATCCAGGAATTGTTAACATCAAACTTATCCTTGTGATATCAAAGTAGATACAATGCTGTTGCCATAGCAACTCTTTTGGCTCCAGTCTCTCTCGGTCAAAAAAGTAAACATCCCCATTTGCAATCTCTAAAGTGAGCCGAAGGGTCCTACTTGGAACAGACATAGTTCTTATATTGTCTTCACTGCCATCATTAGATTGGGCAGGGTAGATGGTTCTTGTTTTAAAACAAAACTGGGAATTTCTGTTTTTATTGACACAGCACCAGCGGCAAAACCGTTGTCATGGCAACAGCACTAAGGGTGTCATTTTGTTTCTTTTTTGATGCACATTTGTGGTGCCAAGTTTCAAGAACACTGCTTCAATATTTCCAGAGATATCGTTTATTCAGTATTTTCCACTTTTTAGTGGCAAACAATATGACGTCATCACTGATCTAATTTGCATAATAGAAAAACCTCAATATCTCTAAAACGAAAAAAGATATTTCAAAAAGAAAAACACCATTCTTCTGTATTGAAAGGCTTTTCAAATAAGCACAAATTATTTTTCACTTCATAGGCACTTTAAATAACTGGACTGCAATGCAATTTACAACCCTATTGGTCTTTAATGGACTGGCAATACCCCTACTTTGAACAGTCAATGTTAAAAATTGTTACAATCACTGTCTTAGCATGATAGGTTACTATGGAAACCAGACAGTTTGTCATAATCATTAACTATCACAGTGCTGTTCATATGCTATGCATATTTTATTGGTGGAGAATAACAAAATATACAGTCATGCAGTCACAAATTATATTTACAAATTAAATTGATTAAATAATTATATTACATCTATCACGGTACACTGACTGTATATATGTCATGTAAGATACATGAAATAGGATTTCTTGGTTGTTTTTACAGACAAAGATGTAGCAAGAACTGACAGATTACATGTATTCTATTCAGAAGTAAACCAATCTAATGTGAAGAAACTTTATGATATACTTCTAACTTACTGCATGTATAATTTTGATCTTGGTAAGTACAACAGTTACTCATAGTTATATAAGTAGGTGAAGTTTTTTAATTTTCCTTCCCCCATCCCCCCCAACCCCTAATCTAGCCTGCATGGCAGGTGCTCAAAAGGGATGGGGGGAGAAGGGAAATGAGAAGGTCTTTGTACTTCTCATTTCCCTGTCTCCCTCCCATTTAAATGCCTTCATGCAAACCACCTCCACTCCTTAAAGTCTCATTCTGCTTTCTGTTGGGTTTTCTCTTCAAGATGGTTGCCCAAGAATAGTAGTAACAGGGCAAAATCAAAGGACTTATCAAAAGGTTTTTAGAGTTGACACACCTAACGTCTCATTGCTAAGTGTAATTGAAAAGGCATTGCCGAGGAATAATTCCTAGTGGGCTTATCTTGCTAAGAGGTACTCGGTTTTTTGCTTGTAATATAGAACAGGTATGTGCAAATCTGAAAAGTGCTAAAATGATCATTGATGTCACATATGTACATGTATACATATGTACATTTACCGAACAAGAAATAAGCAGAGTTTTCCCCTTTTAGATCCTGCCCATTTAGTGACTGGTAAATTTGTTTTCTAGGCTATGTGCAAGGCATGAGTGATCTTCTTTCTCCAATATTATTTCTCATGGAAAATGAAGTTGAGGCTTTTTGGTGTTTTGCTGGTTTCATGGAAAAATTGGTAAGAAGCCTGCACAGCCAGAACGTTGGTGGAAAATATATGTACTTGTTTCATGATTCAGCTCTACTTAGCGGTATTTTAAGACTTTTAAACCGACCTGTGAGTATTTTCATGTGAACTGAATCGGTACCAAAAATCGTACTATTTCCAGGTGTTGAACTGTTTGCAAGAGACTAAAAACTCACCTGGTTATAGTGCAGTCAAGTTTTCTTTGTATGTACATAGGCCGGTCAGGGGCCATTGGTATGATTAACAATAGCCTCCATTTGGTGCAAAACTTTGCTTGGATATTTGTCTGCGGACATTATCTATTCCGAGAAGTGAACAGCATTCTGAGAGCGAAGCTCGAGGAAACTGGGAGCTTTGAGGAACAGATAATGTCCAAGGACAAATATCAGAGCATATTTTTTGAAGTCAAGTGGAGGCTATTGTGTTTATTATCCAGGTTGAAATATTTTTCGCAACACATGGCATTTGAAATTTGGGATATTCCCCTGTTTTAGCTGGGGAATATTCAGTCATGTGACGTTTGTAGACCAATCACGTGCGAGCAAAAATATTTGATGTACTATAAAGATGTAATAACCTCTTCAGTATTGTTTTTCTTTTGCGTCTTGCTAGGCTCATAATTTTGATGAAAATCAAGAAGGAATGAAAGCACAGCTCCATCAGCTCAGTGTGCTGCTCAAGTTTGTTGATCCTCATTTCTACACCTATCTTGGTAATTAACTCAACTGATTTTAAAGTATTTTTTCTTAGTTAACACATTTTTCTCTGTTTGCGCAACTTATTCTGCGGTGCTAAATGAAACAATTTATTTACTCTTTGAAAAAAAGTGATTGGAAGGTGTATTTATGAAAAATGAATAGTTCTCTATAATTGATTTTCCTCAGCCGTTCGACATCATCCATTCCAAACGTTTCTGCAGCGGTTCAGCCGTTCACAGTGTCCATTTTAAACGGTTTCTCTTCTCGTTTCTTATTCTTTCACCTGCCTTACGTTCGACTGTTCAAACAGATAACGCGAGGAACGTTTTCCTTTTGGACGAGTCACTTTATATTCACCCCGACAGAGCTAAGAAACATAACATAAATCCATAACGGAGATATCTAGTCAGTGTGTGTTATTTATGAATAAATTTCTTAAAGAAATAACTTACCCAAGAATCCATATAAACTGTGTTGCATCTGTCGAGACAGTCTGTCTGCTGATCAGATGTAAAGTGCATTTATCATGATTGTTCTTATCCTGGCAGTTTTTACACGTGTAAAGTCCGGTTTGTAAATACAAGGATTTAATGAAAGTATTTTCTACACTGGAATTTACACTCGTATCGCGAGTCAGAATACAAGTGTAGATTACAATTGCAGCCTTACAATTATAAAATCTGTTTGAATGCACGTGTACTTTTACAAATGCAAATTTTAATATCTTTTCTTCTGCGGGCCTATTTAAAATTTCGATATGTAGATGAAGGCGTCAACAGGGAGACGAAACGTCTCTCGAAATTCACTCGGATTTTGGACGTCAAACAGCCGTCTTTCCTCAAACTTCCTAGGTCTACAGATTATTTGACGTTTCAGCAGTTCGTCATGTTACTCCTCATTTGAAGACGACATGTTCTGACAATCCAACATCTTTTTTACAAGTCGTACTCAGTGTTTACAATTGACATACGACTTGTATTTTGCACTTATGATTTACAAGTTGGACTCTTGTAAAAGTTTTATTACATTTGATTCTTACCACCTTTTACACGTGTAGTGCTACACGCGTAATTACAAGTCGTGTGATCTGAACTTGTAACGACTCTTATTAAGGGGGCTCGATAGTCAAAAAGACCTTTGACATGAAAATGCAACTAAATTAGACAAAACCAACATCATGACACTAGTTGCTATGAATGATGACAAACACAATGATGTTTGGGTGTCTTGTTGCCATGGTAACAGTACAAGCTTTGGTATGGTGTCTCAGAGGGTGCTTTCCTTGTAGCAGTAACTGAGAGAAAACAATAAGTCACACAGGCAAGAAACCATTTTTTGCAGATTACATTTAGATTGGTCTATGCAATCAACCAAAATGGCTGGCTGGCATTCAATTCTTGCAGAGAAAAAAATCTGGAAAGTTGAAATTTGCAAAAACAGACCTTTTTGGACAATACACAGCACCAGTGTTTTGCCTGCTGTAGCAAAAGAATTTGCCAGATAAGCATTATTTTGGTTCATTGCATAGAGTGTTCATCAACCTTCAGCCTGAGGCCCAGAAAGCTGGAAATATTAAAAGCATGGAACATTAAGGATGTCCCTAGCTACCTTTTCCATGCACGTCTGAACATTCGAAACTGCATAGGGTTGAGAAACAAATTCTCCAGGCTTGGTCTTATCATTTCTGTAAGCAATTCTAGTGCAGAAGTATTTGTTTTGCACTGAAACAGTGGAGGAAAATAGATGGCAGCACTGTGCTCTTTCTCCGAAAATGTAGACAATAGATATTGCAGAAAAACTACATACCAGCTGCAAAACATTACATGGATTTCATGCAAATCTTACCTCACAAGCAAACAGTCTGGACACATCCTTCATTAACTCAGTCATTTAATCACAGGGAAATCATTACAAAACAACTCTTCTGCTTCCAACTCAACTGGAAAGTTCGGCCAAAAAAGTCCAGCAAGAGCTTAAATAGCTCCTTTTTGTCAGCAATCTCAACCAAGCAGCCAACGAGCAGGAATCTGACTGCATTGCATCCTGGGAAAGTAGAGTGTTCTTTGAGCGGGAAAGACCTACCTCGAACCAAATGGATATTTTTATATAAGTCTCTGACCAGGCTTCAATAACACACTAAAAGTTTTCCAGTCACTTCCACAATTGATTGAAACTTCTATATCTGCCAGTTGAAGCCTGGTGAGACAAGGCTCATTTGCTTTTTGGCCCCTTTTCCATGAATAACAAACTGCCAGTAGCTGCAATCGGGCATCTGGTCGAAGTTTGTCACATTCACAGTGCCAATAAACAGTTCTTTGGAATTGGCAAGGTTTAAGCCATCTCAGCCCTTAAAGTGCCACTATGATCAAATTCTCGATACCCATTTTTTTACATTTTCGTACACAACAGGTCTTTCCTAGATATCTTGCCAAATTTCAATCT
>OZ026595.1:32109553-32209553 GCA_964020085.1 Micromussa lordhowensis
TGTGTTGGCCACTATATGTTTTATGGCATGGTATAAAATAGTTGTGCAACATTATCTCGTGGTATACCATGGATTATTATTCAACAAATTGTAACACTATCCAAATATGGTCATGATGCTCTCGATATCTGTCATCCGTAGGTAACAGATATCCGGCGGTACACGTAGCTTCGTACGTGGGAAGAAAAAGTGAAGTGAGAAAATGTTCACAGAGAGATTTACAAGGATTTAGGCTGTTTTGTTATCAATTTGTTGAATAATAAAACAATTATCCTGCTCAATCTCGCGGAATATCGTCTGATTTTAGCCGACTCGGCCTACGGCCTCGTCGGCTAAGTATCAGACGATATTCCGCGCGATTTCGCAGGATAATTGTTAAATATCCCTCTCTTCACTTAAAAATAGAAGTGACTCGTTGAATACTCTATGGTGTACCACCAAAAAGCGTGGCATAACTAGTAATTGTCATTCATATCGTAATTAAACGTCTTATTAGTTTCGAAAGATGTTGCTAAAAGAGCAGTTTTTATTGTCCCATTTTTTCTATGGCGCAAGACGAAATGCAAAAGAGACCGTTTGTGGTCTTGTATTCATTACGGCAGAGTATGACATCAAGAGAAAATTTCACTATTTACACTATGTACATGTAGCCAATTGACGTTGTAACTTACACATTCAGGACTGCGATTTGGTGTCCAGAATAGCAATAGTGTGGCAGCTGTTTTGTTGAAGGACATTTGTCTGTGTTGGCAGGAGTTGTCTGTACTTTGGCAGGCTCCATAATTTAAGTATTTTGGGCAAGATAAACAGAGTGGGAAAGGAATGCTTGACTTATTTTTTCGTGGACAAATGTAGGAAAAATGGTAAGAATCTATTTTAAATTGAGGATACTTATTGAACACCTTAATTTTAAACAACTGTTAACATTATTTTGAGTTTCTGATAATTTGACATTCTCAGATATAATTCTATTCAGGCTAAGCGCAGTACAAGGGCGTGTTCTTCAGGGATGATCTAGATCAGATTCAGTGATACAAGGTCACTCGGATCAGATGCTTTAACGCAAAAGATGAATCCGTGATCAGAGTGGATTCATCTTTTCCTTTGATGAACCATGATCTGAGTGATCTTGGATCACTGATTCAGATCCAAATCACCCCAAAGGAATGCATCCCAAGTTTATATGCAGTGCGCGGACCTGTGGACTCTTTCTGCTGTGGTTAGTCTGAAATGCGTTCAGATTAGCCTGTGTACAGTTAGGTCTCAATATGCTTAATTACAGGCTGCAATATGCAGCAAGACGCTCTTCGAAACCTTTATCTACCTTCGCTCGTTGCAAACGCTATTGATTTAACCTGTTATTTATTGTTTTACACAACCGATGAAATAACTCGTTCCGAAGTAGAGAGCGCATTCTGTAAATGTCACACACCGATTGCATGTAAGGACGTCTCTACGATAAATCTACAAAGTCTTTCCGAGATATTGCATACTAAGACACTAACTGTGCTTTTCAATAACACGCGAACTCTGAAGTTTAGAACCTAACTGACGATTGCCTATTTCGCTACCATCGAGCACAAAGCGAAAATCGACGAAGCTCTTAGGTATTGGCCTGGGTCAATTTTACTGGTAAAAAAATTAACTATATTTCTGAAGGCATAAATGGCAACGGAACCAAATTTAGCACACCGTTAGCTTTTAAAGGGCCCTAGTCAGCCACACGTTTGTTTTTGTTTACGTGCGAGAGTTCGGCTATTATATTTTATTTGAAGCATGTCGAAATGAAGGAAATCACTGTGAAGTTAATAAACATAGTTAAAACATATTTTCAGGAACACAACATACAGTAAAACAAGATTTTGCTTCAACATGCATTATCAATAATTTCGATGGCATCGAAAATGGCGGAGGCAAACTAGGGTCCTTTAACGTCCTGAACATTTTAAAGTAGAATTGGTGCCTCTGACAGGACGTTTAACGGGAAGTAGCCATTATTTGAGGAATTGGTGGCGGTTGTAAATAATACAATCCAACAAAAACGCGATTTAGATGCAGGTCAATTATTTTCATCCGTCCCTCTTGCAGAAAAATATTATAGCGTCAAAGGTCGTTTTTTTCCGATAAAATTTGACTTTTAATCATTTATATCTCCTAAAATTAAACGAAATCAAGGAAGATCATTCCAAAGGTAGCTAGGTAGATAATTTAAATTTGCATGAAAAACGCTCATTTACTAATCAGTTAAGGTGGCTGGAAACAGTTTTCAGTACTTTCCAAGACTTACATTTTGACGGGCCATTATACCCACTCTATATCAGTTGATGTCAAAATCATGGTATCAAATGCCATGACTAAGTCTTGGAAAGTACTGGAAACTGTTTCGAGCCACCTAAAATTAAAATTCGCCACCAATTTACCAAATTTTAACAAAATGATCACGTGACAAGTAACGAGGAAATCAAGGAAAAGTTTCAACTTGGTAAAGCAAATATAACAAGAGATATAGCTGCCAACCATAATTCTACTTTTGCATTCCTGACCCAGGCCTTAAACTGCTTGAGCTGGAAAAAGATAACCGAACTCTACCAATCACGATTCACAGAAGTTACCTTTTTAAACTCTGGAGCGAAAGTCTATTTTCTGAGAAGTCCGCTCACGTTATTCACGGCAGCGAAAGACTCAACCGTTGCTCGAGCGGAGTTCGCGTGAAAAGACGTAGTATCTCTAAGCGATATAGCTGGAGTTTTGTTAAATCTAACGAGCGCTCTTATTGGTTGATTTATGGTCACGTGGCAATGGCAAAATCTAAATGTCGACCGCTAGGCTACTTTGACGTCTTACCTTATTACTTTACACTTTACTTTACCTTATTATATATTCACTAAACTCCAGCTATGCAACAAAACTAAATTACTGGTCCTTTGGAAAACAGTTTTGTTCTCCCTCGAATCTCGAGATTCTCGGGAAACAAAACAACTGTTTCCCCCGAGACCAGTAATTAACTGTATATTATTTCACCGCGATAACGGCCTCGACGTGAGCATAAGCGCAAGCACAAGTGCAAAGATCAGCATTTTTCATTATGCTGTGTTTGCACTTGTGTTTGCGTTCGCTTTATGCAGCGTGAAAACGAAACACCGCATAAGCACTAGGAAATTTCACCCGTTCCAGATTCCCCCGCGTCTGAGCGTTTGAACAAAATTGTGGAGGCGAATTAGAGTCTCGAGGGACCAGCAGGGCGGACTGAACGATTTGTTTGAGCTCCTTCTCCCTGGTCACTTTTGAACTTATAAATGAGTATTTTTTTATGTCTTAACTGAAGCGGAAGGATAGACCTTCATCTTTACCGTCAATTAACAGCTCCTTGGACGAAAAAAGAACACGAGCCGAGGCTGACGAAACATCTAAAACTTCTAACACGATGGAAGCGTTGGACGCCAAAATGGACGCGATTATGAAGAAACTCGAGAAACTGGATACAATCGAAACGCACCTCAAAGAAGTCCATACAAGAATGGCTAATTTCGAAGAGACAATTAGTAGACTAGAATCAGAGGTCAAAGACCTAAGGAAACAGAAGAAGAAGTTAGAAACGAAAGTGGAAGAATTCGAGGAATGCTTGCAATACAACGAAGACGACATGAGCGACATAAAACGCGACAACAGGAGACTTGAGAATGATGTAAGCGAATTGAAGGAGCAAAATATGTATATGGAGACTTACTCCAGACGGGAAAACCTTAAATTCTTTGGCCTGCCAGAAAATAGCGATGCATTAGACAGTAGTAATAATATGGAAGAAGAATCATCCCGTCAGTCTGGTACATCAGAAAACACGAGAGAAGTACTGTACAGATTTCTGGAGGAACAGCTTAAAATTGATCGCCCTCGCGACAAGATCGAGTTTCAGAGAGTTCACCGTCTGGCGAAACCAAACCCGTTAAAAGCACGCCTAATCATAGCGAGATTTCTCAGATACTCCGACAGAAAGCTCGTAGTGGAGCAGGCACGTAATTACCTTAAGAAAAATCAAACTCTCCATGTCTTTGACGACATCCCGAAGGAACTGTACGACTTGCGGAAAGAACAAATTGTGAAATTGAAAGAAGCTCGACAGAAAGGCCACATAGCATACTTCAGCAAAGCGCATCCTGACAAATTATTTGTCAATGGCAGATATATCGCCCCAAAACAGCCTTTGGAATGACTTGAGAAGCTGGATACAATTATTTACACTTTCATATCCTTTTGCAACCAGTAAATTTTATATACTCAATCTTTATATATTTTGTTACCATAGATAAGGAGCTATAAATAGGTGACATTAGGTATTAAACATACAGGTGTGTTTTGGAAGATCGACTTCCAATGCTGTCCCACAGACCAATTTTTGGTATTTTATATTTTATTTTATTTTCCTCGTCTCATAAAAATGCGTGTGTGTGTTTATGTTTTTATTTTATGTGTCTCTATTTACACATTTGTACCTTAAATAACAATCGGAATTAGCTTGCGTAATAGCTGTTCTCTTGACACATTCTGCGGAATGTCTGACACTTCGTTTTTGGAATACAATGCAGACGTCAATGCAAGGTGACAACATGACAATTTGCTCCCTAAATGTACGGGGCTTATCCAACGATAAGAAGAGAAGAGAAACCTTCTTATGGTTGAAGAAAAAACAATTTTCCATATATTTCCTACAAGAAACTCATAGCACAAACGAATCTGGTATTTATTGGCGTTCAGAATGGGGGTATTCAACCATATTTACGGAACTTTCTAGTTCTAAAGCAGGTGTTGGTATCTTGTTCAATAATAACTTTCAGTTCAACATTTTGAAATGCTACACGGACCCGGAGGGAAGATTTATTATTGTTGATGTAGAAACAGAAGAAAATATATTGACACTTGTGAATATCTACGCACCAAATAGGGATGACCCAGTTTTTTTTTAGAGGGGTCAGTGAAAAAATGTTATCCTTCGAATGTGACTTGATAGTTTTTGGAGGCGATTTCAATCTAGTGTGCGACGTCGAAAAGGATAAAAAAGGCGGCGCTCCCACTACGCATTTGAAATCAAAAGAAGAGGTCTTTTCTTTAAAAGATCAATTCCAGCTTGCAGATATCTGGCGAATTCAGAATCCAGACATTATGCGTTTTACTTGGGAAAGAACAAACCCTGAAATTTGCTGCCGTTTGGATTTCTTCTTGATAAGTGAATCGCTCTGCCCAAATGTTCTTTAAGCCGAAATTCATCCCGGATATCGGACCGATCATCGTATGATTACTGTTCAAATTAGCACCACAACTAACCCCAGAGGACCAGGCTTTTGGAAATTAAACACCAATTTTTTAACAGAAAGCGAGTACGTAGAACTAATTAGGAAAACTATCCAAGATGTCTCGAAGGAATATAAAGACCATCGTGAAGTTGACAAAACACTGTTGTGGGATGTTATTAAGATGGAAATTAGAGCTGCTTCTATTAAATATGGCAAAGCTAAAAAATCACACACACGACAAAAGGAACACACTCTAGAAAAAGACATTTCTGCAATCGAAAAAGACCTTGATCAGCAACACCTCTCTGAAGCAGATAAAGAATCCCTTCATGTAGCATTGAAAATAAAACGACAAGAAATTGAAGAAATAATCCGCTACAAAACGGCAGGGGCCATTTTAAGATCTAAAAAAAAAATGGTATAACGAGGGCGAAAGAAATACAAAATACTTTCACAGTTTGGAGAAGCGCCACTTCAATTGCAAAACTATAAGAAATCTTAAAACTGAAAACAACATAAGAGTATCCAAAGACACTGAAATCCTCCAGGAAGTTGAAACATTCTACGAGTTTCTTTACTCTTCCAAAATAGATCTAAACATGAGTAATGGAAAAGAGGACTCCTTCTTTCCAGAAAACAACAAAATAAAATTAACCTATAATCAAAAAATGTCCTGCGAAGGCCTGTTATCCGCAGAAGAGTGTTTACGAAGTCTAAAGACAATGGAATCAGGTAAATCTCCTGGGACAGATGGCCTACCGGCAGACTTTTATAAAATTTTTTGGAACGATGTATCCACTTTTTTATTAGACGCCTTAAACATGTCCTTCTCCAAAGGTTATCTTTCGATCTCACAGAGAAGGTGATTATTAACTCTGCTACCAAAGAAAAACAAACCTCGGCAATATCTGAAAAATTGGAGACCTATCACCTTGTTAAATTGTGATTACAAAATTGCTGCAAAATCAATTGCGACAAGGTTTAAAAAGGTTCTGCCACACTTAATAAACAAGAAGTTGAAAACAACTTTTAACCGCGCTTTTAAAATTGAACTGTTTTCTAAGTATTTAGCAACAGCGTTTTGCGAGTAAACATTACCCATTGGAAACAATAGAGATTGCGTGATTCAAAGTAAGCTCAGTGCCTGGATTGAAAGAGATTTTATTTCACATTCTTTGCATAGCGTGGTTGCGTGATTGGTAATCGGAGATTTTTGTTTACCTGTAGCTCGAAGGAGAATTGACCTTTCAAACGAATATATATTTGCAAAGGTTTTGACGAGTGCCGAGGTCATATTTTTTCCCCAGAAAACTCCACCATTGCTTCTGGCGAAGTAAACACGATCTTATTTATCACCGTAAGGGCATTACAGTAAAGACGGTCATATTTATCAGCTGATGATGACATCAGTCGGTGACGACATTTGGCCGAGTGGGAGTTTGGCCTGTGATTGGTTGATGAAGACATCATCCGCGGAGATCTGCGTCTGGTGACACAAAAACGAAAAAAAAAAAACCCCGTGCAGAGCAAGAACCGCGCTCGGCCCATGGCCGCGCGGTTAATAATGATCAAACAGGTTTCCTCAAAGGCAGGTTTATCGGAGAAAATATCAGGTTGATCAACAGCGTGATTGATTACGCTGAGAAACAGAACATCCCGGGTTTGTTACTCAGTCTTCGTTGACTTCGAAAAGGCATTCGACACTCTGGAATGGACCTTTGTCGAGAAAACGCTTTCCTTCTACAACTTCGGAGCTGAGTCTATTAAATCCTGGATTCAACTATTATACACCGATATAACAAGCTGTATACAAAATAATGGCTGGTCTTCCGATTTTTTTCAGCTCGGTAGGGGGGTCCGACAAGGCTGTCCCCTATCGCCATACCTCTTTATTTTATGTGTAGAGATTCTAGCTAGTGCTGTCAGAAACAATGACAGGATCAAGGGTATTTGTATATCAGAAACTGAATGTAAAATAAGCCAATACGCAGATGACACCACATTAATCCTAGACGGTACAGACATCTCCGCAAAACACTCTCTCGGAACGCTGGACTCTTTTGCAGACATTTCAGGTCTGAAGGTCAATTACGAAAAAACTGAAGCGCTTTGGATTGGTTCACTCCGCCTTCAAAAACGAAGAATAGAAATTAACAAAAATATACGGTGGTCCTTTTGCAAAGTCAACGCTTTAGGGGTCTGGTTTTCAACCATCAAAGAAGAGTCAGCAATGGTAAATTATCAAGAGAAGAAAGAAAAAATCTCTAAAATAATTGAAAACTGGCAATTCAGAAGACTCACGCTCCTTGGAAAAATAACAGTTATTAAGAGTCTACTCGCTTCCCAACTGGTTTACATTTTATCTCCACTTCCCACACCAAGCGGCTACCTTAAGGAAATAAATAGTTTGTTATATAAATTTTTATGGAACGGAAAATGTGACAAAATTAAAAGAACTTACATGATAAATGATTATACAAAAGGGGGACTTAAAATGCTTGACATTCAAAGTTTCAACAATGCCGTAAAGGCAAAGTGGATTCAAAGATATCTACACCCTAATAATAAGGAGATATGGAAATTGTTTATGGATTTTTTCTAGGAAATCACGATGCAACGGCACTTTTCTTAGGTAATTTAAAACCCGAGGATGTCGCCACTCTAGAAATTGAGGATTCCTATACTAAGGAACTTGTTGAAGCTTGGTGCCGTCTAAACTTCAGAGGTAACAAAATATCTTTTCCTAGCATGCCAATATGGTACAACTCTTCCATACGTATTAACGGTAAACCTTTTTTTACAAAAGCTGGTTCGTGGCAGATATAACTAAAGTAAGTAATCTTCTCGATGAGACATCTTCTAGGTTTCTAACATTTGAAGCTTTCAAAGAGAAATACACCATAAAAGCCAATTTTCTTCAATACCACAGCGTTGTGACAGCAGTGTTGAACGCGAAAAAGAATTTTGTCTTCAATCAAACGACCAACACTGAACAACTAGTGGGGTCAAAGAACTTTTGCAAATTAGCCTACAACATACTTATCGAGCGACCGGCATCCCTGCCGCAAAAAAATCAAGATACTGAATGGATTTCCGATTTTCAGGCATACGCGGCCGAAGAGATTGATTGGAGTAAAACATACAGCTTGCCGTTTCTATGTACTCGTGAATCCAAATTAAGAGTTTTCCAGTTTAAATTAGTTCATCGACGAATCTCAACAAATAGATACCTCCTTAAAGTTGGACTTTCATCAAGCGAGCAGTGCACCTTTTGTGAAAACACATCGGAATTCCCCTTACATCTCTTTTGGGAATGTCCAAAAACCAAAGTATTTTGGAACGAAGTTATAAAATGGTTAGGTAATTTTTCTTGCCTCTTGACAAAAAGTTTCTCTCCTCAGCTATGTTTAGGTTTTGTGGATGACACTACGGCCCTCCTCCTTCACCATGCCCTCCTAATATTTGCGAGGTACCATATTTTTTGGGCTAAATCAATGCACCACCTCCCTTCGTTAAAACTTTTCATTCGGAACTTTCTGACCTGCTTGGAAGTAGAAAGACGCTTCTCTCTAAAAAGCGGGTTCTTAGCAAAATTTAACAAAAAATGGGGAGCTTTCCTCGCTGAACAAAAAATCTAGTTCTCTTTTTGTTTTTTCAAACATATTTTTTTTGTTTAGCTTATTTGTGTCTCCTTACGCACGCTGTTGTGAAGAGAACAGTAAACGTTGAACCCTACTCTATATTTACTGAGGCTAAATGTCTCACTGTTTCCGAACAAAAATGAAACAGAAAAAAAATTCATAAATAAACTTATCCTAAAGTTCAAATTTGTCACTCCAAATTGTTTAGAAAAAAAAAGAAGTAGATAAGTAATAAAATCAAAATAGTATAGATCAATAAGTAAGAACAAGTTTATTTGAATGGTTCATAAGTAAGGTCAACAAGTACGAGAATTTTTTTTTTGGTAACTTTATTTTATTGTTATATGTAACTTAAGTACAAATGTGGTAAGTAGTTCCTTCTTTTCCGTTTGTTCAGAATGTAATATGGTACTGTGTTGTAAGTAGTGTGAATAGTGTAAGTAATGTAGCGTATTGTATATCTTTGTAAGTAGTTTTGCATATAGTAATAATATAATTAAAAAAAAAAATTGTGGAGGCCGCGGTTGATTTTGATGAAAAGTTTTCCGAGGTTGTTTGGGGACTGTTTGTGCTTATGCTTGTGTCAACATTCGTTTTCACCTGGCATACACACCTCATGCTTGGGTTGTGCATTTGCTCGTGTCGCTAGTCAAGACCAAGCTCAACGTTTGTCGGAAAAGGCAGATACAGTACTACTAATCAATTGTTCACGTCAACTCTAAAACTACTTGCAGTTTAACCATGACAATTAGATCGGTTCTCAATGAGTGTCACCTGTGACCGAAAATTTTGTTTCACTGCGCTACGTAGACAGATGAAAATCTTTTTAATCTGTTCAGACTCGACTATCGTGACAGGTCTCTCGCCATTTCCCGCGCTTTTTCCGTCACGTGTATTTGCTCCGAGCTCTGATTGGTCTTTGTGTTGTTTACTTTCTCCGCGGTGGTTTTGATTTTACAATACTCAATTTATAACTTCCCTAAACGGAATAAGCTCAATTTGTAGCCGCTGTTCGGGAAAGGTGCCCGCGCTCCTCTTTCGAAGGCAGGACCACGAGCGGATCCAAGACAGCGGCTGGAATCGAGCATATAAAAGGAAAATAATCTATAAAAAGTGACGATCTTCATGTTAAACTATATTCGAAATAACATTATATTCTGTAGCCAATCTCAGAAAGTTGGTTAAGCGATATACGAATTGCGTGGAATAAACAAAAAAAAGTCAGTCAGTCTAGATCTAACAGAATTCTTTGAGGGTCTGAATGGCGTCTTGGATACTTTACTCAATCGGTGACTGGAGCGAGCCAAGCACGATATGGGTGTGGTGGTGCTTCGTTCGTCGATTTTTTCACGTGATTAGCCCGCTAGGGAGCCTGTTCATGGGTCACCACTATTTATTCGCTCTGGTGACTTGAGTGAGGAGTCAGCAGTGCAGTCTGATTCGGGTGAATGGAATGACTCCTTTTATGTGTATTTCCCTCAGCCCCAGGCTAAATATATTTTTAAATTCTCAGTCTCCCAAATTGTTTTGGAGTTAACTTTCTCTTTTCCATCTTCTAATATTAGCGCTGCGTTGCGCAACATTTAAGTCGCAAATGTACCCTTACCTCGTACTCGTTCCAAGATATCATCATTTTTCTGATGGTGCATTGAGACCAGTCTCCCGACTTTTCTTTAAGCAGCCCGGGTTGTTCGAAATGTGGATGACGCTATACACCGGATAAATCACTATCCAGCGGATAGCTTGGTTTGTTTTGTTGACACTTATCCACTGGACGCAGTGTATACGGTACATAGCATTATCCAGCGTTCGAACAACTGGGGCCTAGTGTTTAATAGGGACAGGTCGTGGAATGAGAACTACTGTTCTCGTTTAAATATATCTTCATAGAATTGAGCGATTGTTACATAAAACAATACAATAAACACTTGGTGGCTCGAAATCACTTAATATATTTTATTGAAAACTGGATCATTGGATAATGCAATTCGAGAGTTATAATGGCTATGAGCCATTATACCATGCTCTTTGAATATGGTAAGTGTACGCGTGATTTTTTTGAGGCATTTTATTTTTTTTTAAAGTTTAGTTTCATTGCTATATTTGGGGAGGGGGGGGGGGGCGTTTTTAATAAAACATTTATTCCACTCCCCTCGTTGGATATGAGATGATTATAGCCAATTCGGCGCTATGTTGTTGGCTAACTACCATCTCATATCCAAAGCAACCTTGTGGAATAATTGTTAAATAATCTAGATAGGACCCTGCGTGCCCTCCGATTGGTCAAAAACCCATGTTTTATCAGAGTTTAAAGCATAGAAAAAGCGTGTTTTATTGTTTTTCCCTTCATTACCTCTATATCATAAAGCAAATGATGAAGCCTAATCCGTGTATTACACTGTGATAAAACACTCCGGACATTTGAAAACACTCGAAAAATGTAGAAAACACTCGCCTGTGGCTCCTGTTTTCTACATTTCCCTCGAGTTCTCAAATGCCCGTCGTGTTTTATCACAGTGTAAGACACGGCTTAGGCCTCTTTATTTGTTAAAGAAAATATAATATGAAGAGAATCAAAGGAAGGAAGTATTGTTAATTGTTGTTTAAATACAGTCGAACGTGTATGTAACGGCCCTGTATTAAGCGGCCAGTCAAAGTCCCGATTTTTCGCTCAAACATACGCTGTATTTGTTTCCTGTATTATGCGGCCACCTCTATTAACACGGGACACCATTTTTCAAACTTTTTTCGAAGCCAAGATTTAATTCTAAACCATGGCAAAGTATACATTTTTAGAACGCCTAAAGACTATTAGAAAAAATATTTTTGTACCCTAAAATTGTATTGTAACCTGAAACCGGTTGATTAAATCTGCCACCTGCTGGGGAATGCCAGGGCTTACTTGAGAAAAGATAACTCCTACAAGAACTGATAAAAAGGAATCATTTTTACATTTTATTAAAAGAAGACAAATAGCTTGCTGTGATAAGCATAGAGATTTTTGAAAAGTTATAAACACATCAAATGGTGACCAGTTAAATCTGATACAGAAAATCCAGCATACGTTTCAATGCATAACGTCGACAAAATGCAATGGATGGAAACGTTCTATGCTTATCCAAGAACAACAAATCCCCCAAACTCCAGCTCAATTGGACAAAATATTTTCAAA
This sequence comes from Micromussa lordhowensis, assembly GCA_964020085.1. Classification (NCBI taxonomy): domain Eukaryota; kingdom Metazoa; phylum Cnidaria; class Anthozoa; order Scleractinia; family Lobophylliidae; genus Micromussa; species Micromussa lordhowensis. The sequence continues at coordinate 32,121,655 of OZ026595.1, forward strand.
ATATGTTTTCTCAAAGACGAAAATAACTCGTTTTGAGAAAACGAGCTTTAAACTTACAATAACAGGAATTGACAAAAATAAGACTTCAATACCTTAAGATTCAAATTCCGTGAAAAACAAAACTTCCCACCTTAAGCGGCCGCGGCCACCCTGTAGCAGTCCTATGATTGTCTTTCTTTGTTATTGTCACGGCCACATTGCGCGTGACCGTGCGTGACACTAAGGCCCTCCACAGACTAGGGATTTAGTTGTCGACAACTATTTGTGATCGACAACTAAAAGTTATCGACAACTAAAAAACGAAGTCTGTGGCGCAAGTTGTCGACAACTAATAGTTGTCGACGGCCTCAGGTTTTGGCGTTTTTCTAGTGTGTGAAAACTTTTGTTTTAGTTGTCGACGTCGTTGTCGACTACTTTTAGATCTCCGCGCTATTGTTTCAGCGGCTTTTCCCGCCGGCATATGCGTAGTAAGCACATGCACATGCGTAGTAAGCTCTTGGAGCCCAACCTCCCTGCATATTCAGTATTTGAGCGCCCGTGTGTGGAATCCCTTTATCGGACTTTTAGTTGTCGATCACAAATAGTTGTCGACAACTAAGTCCCTAGTCTGTGGAGGGCCTAACATTGCGGCGGTCTGGGACCAAACGGTCCCGGATACGACCACGCTACATTGTAGCTTTTCAGAACGTTTTGTTAAGCTCGTTTTAAGTTTTATTTGCACGGATTTATAAGGACAGTGTAAGGTCTACGGTTTTCAAGGACGGATTAAGGATTCATAAGGGACGGATTTAAGGACACAAGGTTCATGTAAGGACACAGATGAAAGTTTAATAGATTTATTGTTTCGTTCAATTGTAAGTTCATTTCGTTCGCATCGAGCTCGCATTTGTTATATTAGGTTCTCTGTTTTCCTTTTAGTTCTCTTTACCGCGACTTACCGTTCATTACTGTGATTTACCGTGTGTTACTGCCTGTTATCATCGCTTATCATCGCATCAGACATCAGTTTATCGTATTATTCAAAGGAATCGTCAAAAGAATCAAGGAGAACTGCGTGTACAAGAATTTCTGTGATTGTGATTAAACTTTGTGTTTGTGTTTATCTGTTACACTGTACGGCCCTTTGTTTCGCAATGCCATAAGGCAATTCTGCCGCCTTATTTCGTAAAGAGAAATCTACACATTAACGTTCTACGTGCTTTGAAGAAGTTATTTGCTGGATTACATCGATCATATTTGTATTTTATCTGCATTTGCTGTGGAAATATCACTGCAATTCAACACATGTATGGCAGGTCGCGGTTAGAAGGGATGACTCGAAAGGACCTCATTAAATATTCAAAACCACGACGTCGGACGTCGTTTCCGGAGAATGTTCGGCATTTTCAATATGGCGTCCAAATGTTGTGATCATCGTGAAAGATCTCTTTTTTCACATTTATTTTACTCTGAAGAGGAACATTATTCTTTATTAAGTAATGTATTCGTACGTTTTAGTGTGAAAACCGAATATTCGTGGAAATTCGTGTGCAACGTATAAATATACATCCTCGCAGTCGAATGGGGTCCTTATGAGTCATCCCTTATCGTCCTTTTGAGGCATCCCCCGAGAAAAATGGCTTCAATGGCAGTATAAAGTTGATTGACCAGATGAGATTTGGCATTTATTATGGAGGTAAGTTTTATTCAAAAGTATTAGCAGTGTAGAAGCCACTGGAGCTATAGATTTTGTGTTTTTAGCTTTCAAACTGTCCTTTTACAGGTTTGCTTACATTTTTCAAGGGGCCCAGAAACCTTGTTGATACTTTTTTACTTTTATAGAATACCTTTATCTCTCTTGACTTCATTCATATCTGATTCTGCTCATTGATACATTTATAAATGCTTTTATAGCTGTAATACAATTTGTCAGAGACTGACAGGTCTAAAAGTGTTGTCAGCCACATAATATTTATTTGAGTTCTTTGTCTTAATGTTACAGAATCTTAAAACTAATGCAGCATAGCTGCAAGATAATCCAGCTGCACAAGCAAACAGACACTTACATGTAGAGCATTTTCAATCACAAAGGTGATGATAACAATCCTCACCCTTAACTTGTTTTCTTTACTTTAGATGCAGGTTAAAGGTTACATTTAGTTATTATTATCTCACAATTAACAAAATGTACAAGTTAAATACAGTGAGTTAATATGTAACCAATTTCTTTTTTGATATGTAAAAACACAGAACAGAGTGTTCAAGTGAGGGCAAGCACCGTCTTCCTTTGCAATCTGTCTGCTATTGTGTCCTGACCTCAAGGATACTGTAGTATCCTTAGAGAACCAAAAAATTTCTTGGTTTTAGGGTTGCACAATCTTTGCATTTTTGGCATCGCCACTTTCTTTTGGAGTTGATTGCCCACTCTGGTATTGCCACACAGTTTGTATGATACCAGCCACAACATCTACAACACTGAACATATTCCTTCTTGTCATAGGGAAGTCGACAGACACAGTAGATTGATACTTTTGTCTTCTGTGTATCAAGATGATATGGAACTCTCCTGGAGGTATTTGGGAAACAGGTCATTTTTCCACTTTCAAGACAGTCCACATAGTGCCGCCGCATCATTCCTTGATCATAACTTTGATCTGTTGGGTTCAGACCATTGCATAAGTCTGTGGCAAATGCCAAGGCAAAAAGGCCACAGTCGCTGCCACCAAGCTGCTTTTGCACCTTTTCATTAACAAAGGTAACTTCTTCACCAGTATGTAGCAACATGCGACAGGCATGTTCAATTGTAATGGCGTTTGGTTTTCTGTAGAGGCTATCGAACACCTTAACCACACCAGGGATGCATGAAAGGGTGCTCAAACACACCCAGTGGGAGCCAACATTCACTATTTGCACAAACTCTGACATGGCAGGGACAACCAGTGGACCTCTTATTGCTGGATCATTCAGGCCATCAATTAAAGGAAATTCTGTCTTGAGCAAGACTTGTCCAGCATGAATTTCTGAATCATGAAGCCAATATGTTTTCTTTACAATACTTGCTTTACTTTCCTTGTAGAGCGTCAGTTGTGATGCTGGATCATCAGGGCAGCTGTTGTGTATTGTGAGCCAGATTGGTGGATCAGGAGAATCATCATCAATCACAGTAAAAGTATGGGCACCAGTATTTTGGTTGGTTTTCTTCTTCATTGCTGGCATATCCAATTTTTCAGAACAACCAGAAGCAACAGACTTGTCTTTTTCATGAACTTCCTTTTCTTCTTTCTTTTTCTCTTCAAGGATGTCACCTTCAGGGCAGACTGAAGCATTAGCCATAGACCCTTCTGAGGTAGCAGTTGTAGCGGGATCAATGCCAGGACTACAATCGTTCGTGCTTTCCAACACAATTTCAGTATCGTCAGTTGTGCTGGGATCTAAATCCATTGAGACAATTTCGGTCTCAATTCCAGAGTCGGTCAGACTCTTTTTGGGACGCTTTGGAACGTGTTCTCCTGCTGTTACGTCAACATTTACCTTAAATGTTCTTTTCATTATCTCGGCCCTCTCGCCATGGCGACCTGAGAAAGGATGTTTGCTTTTGGCATGTGGGATTTCCTTAAGGGTATTGGTCTTCCCGGTCTTTGATGCAGTTGAATTTGGCTTTGGCTTCAGTTTTAATTTCACGGGGTTTTCTAAAACGAGGCCATCATCCTTCAGAGCAGCTTTGTTCAAAACTTCAATACTTTCACGGAGAAGGGCGTGTACTTGTTTTAAGCTCTCGGTGTCATCAACGATATGAGTTAATGACGTTAACTGCTTTATAGCTTCTCTGCACTTTGTATTCCATGTTCTACACAGTTTCTGTCGTCCAGGAAGGTCTGAGAGATTTTCATCGACACTCGAATGTGTGGCTTGACCTTTTTCTGGTATCGTACCATGCTCTGTCTCCATCTTTCCACTTGTTTCATTTTTTGGTAGCGGCTCTTTGCAAAACACAACATCGTTGTCCAAAGTCAAGAAAGGGGATTCTCTGTAGTGTGCAGGTAACTTGTCAAATCCCCAGCCCTTGGAATGTCGAAAAACAGCTAGAAAGTGCTTGCAGGGAAGGCGGTTCTTCTCCCAGTCAGCGCACTCACAATGTGGCATTGTTTTATCGTCACCAAAAGATACGTTATACCAGCAACCTGGGGTGTTTGGATCCTGGCCCTTGACCTTGAATGATCCGCGTTCTTCATCTGTCACTTGAATGCACTCCTTTTCTATCTCGGCAGCGGAAACCAGCCTTTCCAAGCAGTGGTCGACGAGTGAGGTTGGACGATCGTGCAGATAGTGTGGCATCTCATGATGATACTGACGGTACTGACTGTAAAGTCGGGCATTATTTTCAAGATACCTGTTCAGATTAAACACAAGGGTCATCATTTACAGCTGAAAAGCCTCTTAAGAGGCAGGGACCTATTGTCTTCTAGATACTTTTTAGTTAGATATAGATATTTCACTCCAAAAAATACTTAGAAGAAAGACAATAAAAAGTTCCCGCTAAAAATATAAAAATATATCTTACCCTTTGCTGACATGTGTATCAGGGTAAGCATAAGCAACATTGAGTTATCACGATGTTCAGACTATTACCTGTTGAAGCTTTCTGGGAGGAACTCCTCTATCAGAATACTTAGCATAGTACTCAAGGATGAACTGCGTCTTCTCTCCAAATAGTCGTATTTGAAAGCCAGGTTTTGACGCTCGACCCCATTGTTAGTGTTGACAGTGACGAGTATTCTGTCTTTTCGGTAGGCCCAAACCCAGCGCTGTATGGCAGTAAAAGAACAAATAACAGTATTAGTATCATTATAGCAGGCGCGTGGCCCGGGCTTAACAGGAATTTCCGTGAGTTCTTTTTTTGTTCAGTAGCCGAAAGGCCGTAATCATGACCATCGAAGCAATATGCATTAAAATGTATGAAAAATACTTGCCTTGTGTTGTCTCAACCAGGTTTTTTCAAACCACTTTCTGAATAGAGACTGTCCCCACAGTTCTTCATCATTTTTAAGACGGCCAACTTCCTTCTCGAATTCAGACACTGTCCTGGCACGGGCGATCCTTCTAATGGAAGCTAGGACCTTTGCTTTCATATGGGTCATGCCATTGCTGGTTTTGGACAGCCAACGCTCCCACGCTTGTTCCCTATGGAAGTCACATATGTAGACGAGACATTCTAATGGAAAAAGAAAAGAAATTACAATTAATTATAACTGGAGCGGTTTTCAATTAAGTGTCGTAACACCAACATCAAAGCAATTATAATTACCAATCAGAACAAACGAAAACAACAAATCGAGCCAATGAGAACTCAAAGCAAATATACCTGACTAGCGCCAAGCGCGGGAAAACGCGTGCGACCAAGTCGTGGTTGGTTTTGGTGTTGGATCTGATTGGTCGAGAAGGTGGCGCGAGTTTTTTAAACCAATCACAGCGTAGTAAATTAAAGCCAAATCAATTCAGCGATTATTTTCGACACTCAATTGACAATTAATGACAATTACAGAATCTTTCTTTGTTTCATCGTTCCAAATTATTGTTGTAAGAGCGGACGAACTGGAAGCAATTTAGCTCAAAATGAAATGTTATTAAGGCCTTTCAAAAATGGAAATGCTACAAATAATCTTCTATGTACTATAAAAGGTACCTGGGAACAGAGACTCCACCGCGGAAATCTCCTCCTCGGCATAGTCAACCATGAAGTGCTTAGGAGCCCACTCGGGATTCCACTTCATGACTACTGACAAGGCCTCCTTTATTGCTTCAGCAGTCTCGGACTGAGTTACAAAGGAGGCCACGACTTTGTATTCCATGTTGGTTTTTACCACAAGGAAGTAGAGTGGCAGGGAATACTTGGTGGTTCTGTACGTGGCATCCAGAAGGCATAACTCATTTCCATATCTATTGAGAAGACGTCTTTGCCAACTCGTCTGATGGACGAATAGGAGACCGTTGTTAGACGTGCCATCGTCCACTGTTACTTCATCAACTTCATCGTCGTCTAGTTTGTCTTCCTCGTCGCTGGTGGGTGCAACATCCTCTTTTCCGGGATCGACATAGGGACGAAACTCGAACATATCCCCCTCGTTTCCAGTGCTCCAAACCTGAATTTTTTCCATAAGGTTGGCCTGGTCTACTTTTGCCAAACGCTGTTTGATGACCGCGATATACATGTGATTTTTCACGGTCGTCTTGTTTGGGCAGAAGCGTTTATTGGTCTTGGGGGGAGGGGCACTTTTCGGAAAAAGGTTATTCTGCACATATACGTGGATGTGACGCCGCATCTCGGTGACATCTCGAACGCCATCCCCAACTAAAGCGTGTATCTTTTCCACTATTCGTGGGTCGATTCGTTGAGATATACCAGCGACCTGTAAACCAAGAATAAAGTTTTGATAAATCTGAGTTTCATTCGCTTTGTTTTTCCGTAATTAATTAATCAATTTGCCCCGCCATATAGCTTACCTGTCCAAGAAAATGATTGGTGTGGTCAGAATCCCTTGGAAATTCCATGTAAATGCGCTTTTCCCCTTTCGCCTTTCCCGTTGCCAAGTCAGCCCTAAGTAGTTCTGAGGCCCTTTTCCTTCTCCTCTCTGTATTTTCTGTGATCTAATAAAAGAAACAGAGTTGTTCAAATATCTAACGACTGTCTTCAAGGAACAATAGGACGGTACTATATACAAAGTACAGTACCTGTGTCTAAGTCAATCTTAAATTATTCTCCAAACCAAAAAATCGCTGTGTTCAAATTATTGTACTTGCGAGCTTCGTAAATGAAGTTCAGCATTATCTCCATGATATATTCGATTCAGAAACTTAGACATTTACCGTTATCACTCAGTTGCTACTATGGGACAAAATTACTTTCATCTTTACTGTACTTGGGCCAAGTCTAAACGTCCCCATATAAAGGGCTAACCCGCATACGACCGCTCTCATGTGGCTTTGATAGCTCAGTTGGGAGAGCACTGCACCGGCATCGCAGAGGTCGTGGGTTCGAATCCCGCTCAGAGCCTGAAATTTTTTTCAGGTCTCTGTTCAAGTAGTGTTACGGCCGCACTTGCATTAATTACCGTTATTTGTATACCTTCGTTACAGAATGTAGCACTGTAAATTATAAAGGGTTGAACAGTGACTATTGCTCACCGCTCTATGCCACCCTACTTCCCATTAGCTGCCCACGGATACTCCTTGTCCAAAGGAGTCAGCTTTCCTGAGGTTTATTATTTGTTACAGAAAACAAAATGCGGATATTAATAACAATCTTCATGCAATTGTTTGCCGAGCGGAGAAAAAAGGCTTCTAAAACTATGTACCTTGTAATCAGGGAACCGCATCGTCTCACGAATAACCACTGTGGCTGGACAGTTGAGCTTCTTCGTGGTTTGTTTAAAAAACTTCTTTTTCGGCCCCACGCAGTGGTCTCCATCACCCTGCAAGATAAGTTGCTTTGTAAATTCTCTCAGCTAGTACACGCGCTATTATTTGTATCAGTAGGGCCCGCAAAATGAAGCCGCTTAATGTCTGGTTGACTAAAAAGACTATTTCGTCTATGTCGTCGTTTTTCGGCTACGGAGCCTCGTTTCCGTACTATTCGTGGCCCGCGGGGCTGTCCGTACCTTACATGTACAGTACTGAAATTGAACTCGATTAATAAGAGGTACATGTATATATTATATATGGATATATATATATTTTTTAAGAATGTCATCAAGTAATAGTCTCTCCCTTACACTCTTCTGTTGATTCCTCGACTTTTCGTTAGCATGACGGTCCACACCATGCTGGCAGTCGTACACTTTTCTGCCAACGATAGTAAAAGGACATCCATCGAACTGGATTCTATTTCTCAGTTGTCCTCCATTTGGATCTTCAAAGAAGACTTTGTGTTTCTTAGGCTTAGACTTAGCATCACCTGCACAAACATTAGAATGTATAAGAGCATATTTCTGTGACGTTCATTGGCTGCGGTCACAGATGCAACTTTCGTTTATGTCACCTGCACACATCACGTGACCTGTTTACAGCTACCATCGCCAACATCACTTTCGTTGATCGAGTAGTTGCTGCGATCAATTTGAATTTCGGATCTTCCTCGGAAATGGGGGGGGGGGGGGGGGGTGCGTGACGTGACGTGCCGCTAGACAGGGTTTGGTTGTTGGCCTCTCTGCCGTGACAGGGTATATGTTATGCGACTCTGTCCTAAATAGAGTATAGTTGAACTATAGTTGTCGTCGTTAGATATGGAATATACAGTATAGCAATCCGAGATTGGAGACGTTTGCAGGTCTTTAGAAGCATCGGATCATTTTTCAGACAAGTGGTGACCACAGCCATTGTGGGTGACCGCTATTGTGTGACAATTCGTCAGCATGACACATAGTCTCGAATTTCATTCCGCTGTGAAGTTTTATAAAAATGTTGTGTGGACTAATATTTAAATTTCTATAGGTACAAATTTCTACATATAACTATATTTATCATTGCTAAATGTTAGGCTAAAGCATGTTTTTTCGCTTACCTTGATCTTGTTTTCCAAAATCCTTTGAATAGAATAAACAAAATCTTGTGGTTGTGATTGTCTCGAATTCACGGAGAACTTCGTATGCTGTCTCGACGTTCTCAACGTAGCCAAACGTCTCGTTGACAGCAACAAACTTGTGTAATTTCCCTAGCGGACCTAGCGGCGAGTCCGTGTCGAATGACATCGCAATCGTTGAGCTTGAGTCTTGCAAGTTGCAAAGTACCGTACAAAGGCGCAATCGATTATAACAATAATCTCTGTCTCTAATGATGACCCTAATGTTTAATATTCCCGCTCTAATTTTCCCGCATATTTCTTTATTCACACCGCTGGCTTAATACACCGCAGTTCGTCTAATTTGCATGATCAGCCGGACACAGAACAGTCAGAACACCGAACAAAAGCTTGTCACTTCTGAGTCTCGTCAGATGTCAATCACATTATGGTAATTGAAGCCATTTTTCTCAGGGGATGCCTCAAAAGGACGATAAGGGATGACTCATAAGGACCCCATTCGACTGCGAGGATGTATATTTATACGTTGCACACGAATTTCCACGAATATTCGGTTTTCACACTAAAACGTACGAATACATTACTTAATAAAGAATAATGTTCCTCTTCAGAGTAAAATAAATGTGAAAAAAGAGATCTTTCACGATGATCACAACATTTGGACGCCATATTGAAAATGCCGAACATTCTCCGGAAACGACGTCCGACGTCGTGGTTTTGAATATTTAATGAGGTCCTTTCGAGTCATCCCTTCTAACCGCGACCGGCTAGTTCCCAGGATCACACGGACGGCTTAAATGTTCCAGGCGACCTTCCTGTGCAGGAATTCGAGGATTTCAAAGGAGATGAGACCGAAAGGAGAACGGAGGATCATGATCCAGAAGAACCATCGAATACTGGTGACCTACAGGATTATCTTGGCCCGCGGCGGCGAAATTTGACCGAAAGGGGTTTAGAAGAGAAAATCAATAGGCTAAAACAACACTGTACAAACTCTCTGAGATCTGTTTCCAGAAAAAGGACAGAGCTATCCCAGCTTATGGTTGATGTCAACAATTTGCATCTTGTTAAGGATAAAACAGCGAAATTGATTGATCTTATTGAAGAGTACAAGGAAGCCTTCTCTACTTATTACCAAGAGTTGACCAATGAAGAAGATAAAGAGCATGAACATGCCCATTTCAAGGAAAGGGTTGAAGATATGATGGCATATTTACACCCATTAAATGCGTGGATGTCACAGGCTGAAGCCTGCTTGACTGATCAGCTAGATGGAAGAAGCAACAAAGGATCTGAGCGATCATCTAAGGCAAGTTCGAGGTTGTCTGCTATGGCGTACGATCCCCGCCAAAATTCATTGTCCGAATTTTAACTTAATCATTTAAATTTCATCTTCAACGATTGAATTTCACTGCTTCGTTTACAAATTGTACTCTCCTCTTTTAGATTTCACATCATTGGAAGACTTTTTTTCACTTATCTTTCTGTTTTTTGAACTCGACGTTTGCATTTGACATTCCTTGCTGTACATTTTCAACTCAATTCGTCAAAGTACAGTCAAACCATTCATTTTCGACTCGACGCCGTGAATTAAACTAAACACTGAAGTACTCATCCTACCCTGCTACTCTTTATTAGTATTGATAGCCGATCCAGTACTCTACGTTTGACTAATATGCAGACTTTGTATTCGATACTAGCTCGATGCATTTTGCCACTCACCGCGTCTTATTGCAAACTCAACATCGGGAATGTTCAACTTCACTTTTTGAATTTTTGTTTACGCTTCAGTGACCATTGGTCGAGAGTGGGAGGGGAGGGGAGGAGATAGAACTCTTACCCAGGCTCTTTCGGCTCTCTAATACTTTGCGCAAACATGGCGGGAGAGTTCGCCCTTGCTGTCATACAGGAAACTTTGGGACGTTTAGATTTCTGCCAGGATGGTGATTATAGTAGAATTTTGCTTCGATTGGAGTATTTGAATCGTACTCTTATAAATTCTGGGGAATTACCTGATTCAATCGTGGCTGGTATAGGATCCGCCATAATATGTTTATCGAGCGTTCCTAGATACAGGGCAGACCGTTCATTCACGGGCCGCAGAGGTCGCCCTCCTTTTAACGTATCGGAGGATCAACTAATATTCTTGGTAGATAATGGGTTTACAATTCCTAAAATCAGTGAAATGTTGGGAATTTCAAAAAGGACGGTGGAAAGGAGGATGTCAGTGTTTGGAATCAGGATATCAGGTGAGTTATTCTCGGTTTTGTCACAGTTTTCACTAGGTTAATTCCGTTAATCGACATTTCCGCTACTCAGTTGTTTGCCCAGTTATCCACTTGTGGCGTTTTATGTAACAATCAATAGACCTGGCCTTTGAATGGCAGCGAGGCTGGAGGTGACATTATTTTGATACACCTGCACACCTCAATGCTTTTGCTGTTTAAATCAAGTTGTTCTAACGCTCACAAGGTGTATTCACATGACAAAAGCAGAGAGGCCTATATCAAAGCGAGGTAAGCTTCTTGTTGCCATTCAAAGGCCAGGTCACCGGGCATACAACTGTAAAATGGTCGATTTCGCCAGCGCCCATCCCCTGTGCAACCCCAAGGCATTTGTTCACTTTCTCTGACCCAGAGGTTGGGCATTTGTGTGCTCTCTGGGACTTGATACACATAGACTGCTGGCAGTCTGTTTTTTTTTTCTCGAAATTCAGCAGGGGCTATGAGGCAAGATGCTTTAGCCTAAAGGGGAATGGGACAAGACATTGGCGTGGCATGCCTTCTTCCCGACTTGGCCATACCGCCCTTATCCTGCCGTCTTCCCCATTCGGCCACCGCCATATGCATACTGCCCATTTGCGTTCGTCTAAATGACCCTTAGAGAAAAAACCGGCTGCCAGCAGACTATGATACACATGGTTTCAAAACCATGGAGTAGACATTTACAGAAAAGACATAATTACGTCGCACAATGATGCATTGTAGTTTGTTAAATATGTTTGGAGTGCCCATTTTACATAAGTTGTCATTCCTTTGCAACACCAGCATGGCAAAAGATCAAAGTCTGAAATGGAGTAAAAAAATGTAAAAAACGTTGTAAAAATCTCATGGGAAACAATCGAATCCACTATAATTACTATAAGGTACATGTGTTTGTGATAGAAATCCATGATGTTTCCTAACACAAGAGAGCATTGCTGCAAAATTTGATAGTTTTGGTTTAACTTGTCCTCATGTATGACATATTCAGACTTCCTCTATTGTCAGAAACATATAGTGACATCAGTGATCATGATCTTGATCGCTTGGTGAGAAATGTGCAGCAGCAGCATCCAGGTGTTGGGATAAGGTTACTGAAAGGTCACCTTAAAAGCCTCGGCCATCGTATCCAAAGGGATAGAATCCAGCTCTCTCTCTTGCGGACAGATCCCACTGGCGTTCTTCAAAGGTGGAAACAGTCCGTTAAACGCCGAATTTACAACGTCTATGCACCACAGTCCTTGTGGCACATAGATGGAAATCACAAGTTAATAAGGTACCAAGTGTTTGCGTTGGATAATAAATATTACCGTTTTCCTTTTTTTAATCATATGGGTTTATTAAAGGCTTCGTTGTTTTTTTTACTGAAGGTGGAGAATTGTAGTACATGGAGGTATTGATGGCTACTCACGACTTCCAGTCTACCTGCATGCAGGCAGTAACAATAAGGCAGCTACGGTTTTACAACTTTTTCAAGAGGCTGTTTCAGTTTATGGTTTGCCATCCAGAGTACGGTGTGACAAGGGAGGAGAAAATTATGATGTTGGTTGGTTTATGCTGCAACATCCTGCTAGGGGACCAGGACGTGGGAGTGTAATAGCTGGTATAGTAGCAGTAGAAGTAACCAACATACTATTGTACTAAAGAAATGTCTTTGTGAAAATGCTACACTTAGCTGTATTTACATGTATTATAGTTTTAATTTAGAGTGATTTTACTTGGCCCATGAAAAAGTTACTACTGTACACTATTAAAGTGCACCTAACCCCAAAAACTTTTTTTCGCTAAAGCAATAAAGCTTATTTTGTGGAGTAATGTGCCGCAAAAATTTTTCGATTTGGTTAAATCTTTGATTTTCTATGGCTCGTCAAAGTGCGTCAAAATGCCGCCATTTTGGTTCACGACCGAGTTTAACGGGGAATGGGTCGAGGGCCGGATGTGACGTCAAATCGAGAACACGATGATTCTGAGATTCGCAGAGATTCGCATATTTACTTGTTTCTGTGGGAAAGGCCGGAAAAGTTGTTCGAAAAAAATGCTAGCCAGGTGCGCTGTATTGTCATGTAGCAACACAACAAACTTACAGGAGATCTCCGCTACATGCCATACCGTACCGTTTTGTGGAGATGATCGTCCTGAAGAGAAGAAACGTACAAAGGGATGACTCGATTTCATGAAAGCGAAACGTGCAAAAGTGATAGCCGTGTAAGTGTTCGGTGATCTGTTCTATAAAGCATTTAATTCAAACCAGATGATCTCGCTCGATGCCTGGATTTTCAGAGAGAGGAAGGGATTTTGCTGACTCAGTGGCTTTGGAATAACCGCTTGTCCATCGATTCATGCTGCCGTTGTTGCATCTGATCTGAGAAACAACAGCAGTCAGTCGGCATAGCTGACAGATAGTTTTGTATTTGCCCGCTACTAATCTTAAAACTCCATTTCTGAAGCCATACAGGTTTAATTCCTGGATATTCAGTAACACACTTTAAGATAACATCAGCACCAATATCTTCAAGAACAAGATCATTCTTCTTTGAGTCTTGACAACCTTCTAACTCACTTTAATACAATAATAATAACAATAACATTCGCTGATGTTTTGAAGGGAAGCGACGCTACAATTTCCACACTCGCACGAAAAGAACACAAGCATTGTGTCATGGGATAATCATTTTGATCTACTTTGAACGCATGAAGTTAAAATAATTTGAGAAAGTAAAGGAACTTGACTTTTATTTATACGAAGTATGTTAATGCGAGATCGAAGAATGCGCGAAAATAGTAAATACGCGCCACGCGCTAGTCTTACTAGTATCACTCTTTGACTTCTACATATCATTGCCTTCGGGTCTGTCCATCAGAGCTCGTTCGAGTTCTTTGTCAGCATCCACCTCATTTGGCTGTCCATTCTTCGTTGACCAGAGTGTTGTCAGCATATAAATCAGCTCGGTGGTCATCGTTTAACTATTCACTTTGCGTTGTTTATAAGTGCGAGTCGTCATTCTCTTCAGCGATATAATAAATTTCGGAGTCTTCTGAGTCAAAGCTCATTTCAGAACCCGACAAAGTAGAAGATATTGTTGATAAAAACAGAAATCTGTCGACTGTGGAGCCCCAGCGAAAAACTTATGCGGCAAAATGGCTTCTACGCTCGCACAGAGTAAAAGGCCCGACTGGGACAGCCGAAGCTTTCGTTCTCGAAGTGACGTCACGGCCTTACTCTCCCCAGATTCCCCATGCTCGGTCGTGAACCATACGAAACTCGGTTTCAAAGGGGCACAGAAATTCGAGGATTTAACCAAATCGAAAAATTTTTGCGGCACATTACTCCACAAAATAAGCTTTATTGTTTTAGCGAAAAACAATTTTTGGGGTTAGGTGCACTTTAATTAGAATTACAAACTAATTTCATGGTGTCCTTTTGTTTTTACTACAGTATTATGCACTGTTTCACGGGCCAAGTAATCTAATGCATTGAAAATCTATAATACAACATTTACAATAGACTTATTCCCCTCCTAGAAAATTTAGTCAAGTTTGTAAAGTACCGGTAGTAGAAATATATAATATATTCAAATCCTTCCTGAAAAAACTACACGCACTAATATATTAATTTATTTTGTTACAGGCAAAAGTACCCACAACCAGCGTATAGAGAGACTGTGGAGAGATGTGTTTGAAGGATGCCTTTGCCTTTTTTACGAATTATTCCACCTCCTTGAGAGTGAGAATCTACTGGATCCTGACAATGAAGTACACTTATGGTGTTTGCATTATGTCTACCTACCCATGATAAACAGGTGTCACGGTATATGTAACATAATCCTAATTACAAAGGAGCGATTTCTAAACAGTACAATCAGCTATGAAGCTATCTTAAGCCTATACTGCTAAAACTTCAGCACCACTGACATAAAGTCAAGATTAATGTCGATATCTCAGAATAAATCTCCTTTCGATCCACTTGACCTTGGATGAAGTTTCTCAATAACTTTTCCATCAACATTAGCTCTCCAGAGCTTCCACTCGCCGATTACCACAAACAAAAACGTTACCTTCATTCTTTATATACATCTAACTAATATTCTGGAATGTTCTTGGAACTTTTAACATAACTATTTATGTATCATTACCTAATGATTCAATCAATCCGTAGAATGCTCTCAACCGTTCCATGCATAGCGTAACAGTAGAATGTTTTAGTACAAGCATAGCATGACTTGATATTTTAGAAATTTCCAAAAACTTGATATTTATGTCTGCTCTCCATAACCCAGGAATCTAACTAACTGGAAAAATGCATGGAGCCATCATCCTGTAAGGACGGAAAAGAATCTGAGCCCCATTCAAATGTGGATACGTGGCATTCAGCTAACTGATGGCTGTACTATAGATATTGATGGGGTAAAAGAATTTTCTCACATTTCAGTTGTAAAAAGGAATTCAAAGTATCTTTTTCAACATGATCCTTGTTTAAGATAAAATCTGGGAATCGTTTTGTTTCTTTTGTGATGTACATTTGTGGTGCCAAATTTAAAGAACACTGCTCTAATATTTCTAGAGATATGCTTGATTCAGTGTTGAACTGTTTTAGTGGAACCACCTATGACGTCATCACTCATAATACAAAAACGTGAATATCTCTAAAACGAAAAAAGATATTCCAAAAAGGTAAACACCATCTTACTTTACTCTGAAAAGTCTTTCAAATCAGCGAGAATTATTTTTTACTTCATAGGCACTTTAATATAGCTTGACCTACATGTAATGTGCCATATAAAATGAAATTTAACACTAATAACTGCTGCATGGTATCTTTCTATGACGTTTAAACAGGCATGATCAGTTGAAATTATGTTGAGTATTCTTTATAATTAATATATTGGGTATTTTTTTATGTACAGAATATAGACGAGTATGGAATTGACTGGCAGGGTCCAATACCTGTTGATGAAATAGACACTGTTGAAATTCCTGATACACCTTGCTGTTTAAATGATGCACAGTTGGCATCAATACAGGCTACCAGCCTGGTTTCTGCAAGTGACGATCCATATGCAGTAGATTTGTATAGCAGAGTTGTGAGCGAGGTAGAACGACTGTTGGAGTTAATCTAAGAATAATAATCAACAAATTAAAGTTAATTTTCAACATACATTTTGCTCTACTATCTACCCTACAAAATTAGAACAGTTATCATAAAGCGTTAAGATGTTATTATTTTTGAGTGTCTCATACTACATGTATAATTTTTAATAATTTTCAAGTTGTAATGGTGGAACGATTTCATTCCATCACTCCTTCACTTCCCATTAGAGATTTGGAAACCCGGGGGGTGGGGGACTCCCATATGAAAAGGCAAGGGATGCTCGTTGGAAGATAAGAATTTAACTCCTAAGGAAGACTAATGTGGACGTTGCTTGAGCTTCATTAGACCCCTAAAAGATACCACTTAAAACGGAAGAAGTTCGATCACTAGCCACTGTTCAAGAAAGCATTCCGCGCATAGTTGTAGGCCTGACTACGGTACTCTAGAGATCAGCGGAAATCAAGCCCAAAAAACAGAAAGTAAATGATAGCATTTCTTTAATTATTATTTGAACATGGTGACGTTTCGTCATCTCTACCCTAAGTGAGACCAAAATCCTTTATTTCTACTCGAGACGACGACCATCCCTGACCTTTTCATATAGGGGAACCCCCGGGTTTCGAACATCAGCGTCTAAGGCCGTTTTACAGTCACTTGCAGTGTGTCAAGTTAGTTATTTTCGAGAGGTAGAAGGTATAACGATTTTTTCCTTTTAAGGAAAATACTTATGGTTCTTCCTTAGCAATTTGATTCAGGGAAAGTCTTCATGGCTTTTCCTTCACAAACCTATGTGATATTGTGAGTTTGAAAGCAATCGATATAAGCAAATGATTAAAGGTTCCAGATCACTTTTTTAACACAAGAAACGTTAAGACAAATGCTACCTTTCGGTAAATGGTTTCTTGGCAAAGACAGAACAAAGATGAAGAAAAGAAAATTAAGAAAAATAATCAATAGTCACCACTAGGATTCGAACTCCCAATGTCTCGTATGGCAGGTCAGCGATCGCACTGCACTAACCGTACATCAGTCCCTGGAAAATTTTAATATCAATTATTTATTTATGTATTGCAGGCTCAAGTGTTTCGCTCAGTCTGTACCTCACGTTTGACCAAACAAAATGATTTTGCCATTTTTGACCACAGCATAAGGAAGACATGTAAAACATGTAAGCAGGCCTGAGTAACAAACAGTTTCTTACCCTTACCAAACCAAACACTATTTTAAATGTTGCACTTTCTCATTTTGCAAATATCAGAATGTACCCTGAATGGAAACTGAAGGCTTTATGGGCTTGTTCGAAAACTAGACTGCCCTCACATCACAAGTAGTTCCTTAATGAGCAATGCCTCGTAACGCCATTTCATAATTTATTTTCCAAGTTTAGTGCCTCACAGCGACTTTGATTATATGTACTGATGACATTCTTTCACTCACCTGCAGATACTCATATCAAATGACTAAATTTTGAATGACAGTGAACGAAAATTGTTTAGTTACAATCAGTTCTCATAGATGAAACTGATCACTAACAACTGGTACAAAGTGGTCTAAGGAGACTTAATGACTCAGATGAAACTAGAAAAATCATTAATTAGAACATTCCAACTTTTTATTATGCAATGTTAAAATCTATGCTCTCAAAAATATTAATAAACAATTTTAATGTTCTGGATCAAAAAATGTCTGTCATATAACTTTCCATAAACAAAAGAGTTTCTTATTCACATTCCTCACTCATGGCAAATTCCAGAAAACACCTTTACCCCATTGGCTGCCAATAAAGCTCTTTATGCAATGCAAGGATTTCGTAGTTTGATTGAGGACAAACAGAGTTATATATGATAAGAGTAAAACAAATGTCAAATATTTGTCAATAAACAGAAAAAAATAAAATGTAGGATCCTGGTTTTGGGATAAAGATGATTTCTGAAATAACCCGATATTGGAAGATGTCAACTCTATTTATTATTATCAATAACAATGTACAATTTTCATATAAAAAATTCCCAATTTCATGTTGCAAATTGTCTTATAATTATTACAATAGTACAATGAAATTCACTGCAATTGCTAAATCCTTGTGCACTATGCTAACACTAACTGTTACGTCAACTGTAACATAAACTGTAGCACTGAAACTATGAATCTAGATGAAGACCTTTAAGCTAACAGGTTCAAATAGAAGAGAACAAGCACAATTGTTTGCTTCCATGAATATCTAACGAGTGAAAAGAGAATTACTGGAAAGTGGAAACTGGATTCTGAAAAAAGTATCAAATTATGTCACCTACAAAATCACAAAAGGTTCAATGTTTTGTAAGAAATTCAGATACATTGAAGTAAGAAACAGCACATCAATGACAAACGTTTCCCGTGGTTTATGTCTATACCAATGTAAAATTGACTATGACAACAATAATGCTACAGTACTGTTAATTCCCAAATCCATACAGTCCTAAACATGTGCTCTAGTAAGCATCAATATCACAGTTATTATAGCTGTATGGGAACATGAATTCTTGCCATGAATTAATTTATCAATGATGTAAAAATGGCTTCGATTTTGAGATTATTATTTTTGCTTTGGTTTTCATATACTGGTAGTTGTTACTGAATTTAATTTAGATTTTGTGTCAACAAACAGCTGAAAAGTTGGATGTGGGGGACATTTCACTGGACAACGAGCATTAATGAAGTTGCTCCACCCAGGGCCAATTGGCCAGATAATATTGCAGCATTACAGCAATAGCAAAGCTACATGTACACATATTACGTTTACTCATTACTTTCTCATTTTCTGTAATAGTTACATTCAAATCCTCAACCAAATTGTTGGCTTGACCAAACTGCTTGAATATGAACATTGACTTAGTCTCCCCTTCCCCACCCCCAATACAATGTTGATTTCTATTCATGCAACGTCGAGTATCGAGGAAAGACAACATCTTTGTGGGATATTTTATCATTAGTAAATTCTCGGCTCCGACTATTGCATTTCTAGCTTTTTTATTGGCTAAAAAACTCCGACTATGAGCCAATAGTCGGAGTTTTGCATCATATGGAAAATAGTGCGCCAAGTTTAAAAATTTTCCGCAGGAAGTTTTCAACTTCAGCCCTCTATAATGGCCGAAATAAAAATCGGCGGCAAAACCCGGTTTGAGAATTTACTACAACAATAATTATTCCATTCGCCCTTGTTGGATATGAAGTGATTATAACCAACACGCGCTACGTGCTCGTTGGTTATTTTATCACTTCATATCCAACTCGGGTTCATGGAATGATTGTTATGTGGACATTGGTTTGGTCACTTGGGCTGGGTTGTTCGAAAGACGGTTAACGCTAACCCAGGGTTAAAAGTTAACCGTAGTAATAATGTTTCGTGTGTAAAAATGTCTTTCACTGCTTATGTTTTGTGTAGTTTGAGATTATTCAAACTCAAAACTGAAGGACAAACAATTCAACCAGAAAAACTCACCAAAAAGTTAAAAATTCGCAATCAAAATTCTCGCTAACCCTGGGTTAGCTTAACCAGGCTTTGAACAACCCGGCCCTGAACTGTAAAACAGCTAAACAAGATTTTGGCAACAATGCACTTCTGTTCATGAATAAGTCATCTGTTTACAAATTCTTATATACTTGTAAATGCCCTGCCAGCATTGTCACAAACACCACAAATAGCAGCCAAAATGGTATCATTGTCAGGAAATTTTCTGGGAAAGGTGATCTTTTTTAAGCAAGTAGAAGAAAAAATTGATGAATCATCAGAGAACTCTACTGTGATCCTCCCCAAACCAAAATCTGGTAAACAAGGTGCTCCTGTGGCAAAAATTAACAGGTCCTTCAGGCTCTCACATGTGGCTTTCATGATATGCTCTTCCAGACACACCTTTATTGTGGATTCTTCATCACTCAGCTCGGCTGGAAATGTTAAGCACTCCTTAACTTTGTCAGCTGTGATCTCCACTCCAGCAACAAATAGCTCTTTAAAAAGGTCAGGTAGGACACTCAACCTGTCACCAAAGCCAAGTGTTTGGAGGCCTTCTCTGAGCTGGTCCAGAACAATTTTGCGCTTACCAATAGCATCATGAACGATCAAAGTTTGAATCACTTTAATCTTGTTATCATTCTGAAAGTCAAGTAAAAGGAAATATTAAACCATATCTTTGTCATAGGGATAAACGTTCCACTGAAACTGATATTTAACCACTATTCAATGAAGGAATGTAAATATCCAGTCACGTTGCATAGTATACACTGAATTCCAAAACCTTTGATAACATGGCCAGGTAATTCAATTCTATGTTCATTTGCTAATTTTTTCTGTATAAGTAATAATATGAAATTTTGAAGTTTGTCTGGAGGAAAAAAAGGTGATCGTAAATAAATAACAGGTTCTTGCTACACATGTAACTGGTTTGACCTTTCAAAATGGATATGTAACAGGAATTTTTATAATATCTACAATCTATAGGGAACAATGTGGCTGACTACATTTAAATGATAATATACTTACAGTAAGTACAGCCGTTGATCCACTCTCAGAAAGTGCGATTGCTACATCCATTTTTTTAGATTCATCCAGCTCTTGAACATCACGAACTTCAGCAACCTGAAAAAAATAAAAGGCATACTTTTGCAACAATACTATTCCAAAGCCAGTTGACCATTTTACAGGAAATCTTACCAAGTTCTTGCTTTCTGTACAAGATTATCTATGGAAGATTATACCTGATCCTGGAAAGTCATAGCTACATCCCAAAGAGTTTGTTTTACGACTGTTAAGTAACAAAATAAAATGTTCATTTCCGGCATAGCTGATTATGAATATGAAGGGGGGGGGGGCTCCCATATGAAACAGACGGGAATGCCCATCGTCTCGCTTAGGGGTGTAAATTTTGGATTTTGCTCTCGCTAAGGGTGTTCCGAGCAAAGTGCCAATATTTTAAGCCGCCAAGGTCTCATTTTAGGGTTCCGCGAAGAAACACAGAATTACGTGAAGAGAAACAGAAGTCAAATTTTCTTTTTAACTAGTTTTGTTTACCGCATTACCTCTGTGATTATAAATCAAAGATTTCTACAAATAGTAGAGGACATTATAATCCGATTAATCAATGACAATAAAGGAAGCGTTATTACAGTCTCCAAAGAGTTGTAGTTTAGAAGCGTATACATATGTGTAAATATTATATTTTAGCTTGTCACTACCAGCCTTTAGCCTTCAGCATGTGTAGCATTTGATGACATTGTGAACAGTTACAGTTCTTTTAACATTAGTGCATGAACATGATGAAGAACTTGAGATTTATTACAATGTTTTTAAAAACTACTTTTAGATAAAAGCATTTGATGATTATGTCTTTCTATCATTAAAACTCGCATTGCATGTCATATTTGTGTGATTTAAGCGGCCTCTTTTACCTCCTCTTGGATTACAGTCATGGAGGTCTCTCCTGTAATGTCCACCTGTAGTGGCCTGATATAGACCGTGGCCTGATTAGCCAGAGCCTTTATTTTGCTTGCTGTATACGGAGCTGGAATTTTATGAAAGCCCTGATCGCGTCCTCCCCGCTGGTACAGCAACAATTCATATCCACCCCCAGAGGAGAGTGGTGGGAACATGTTGAGCAATTCCTGGTGGATCGAGGAGCCATCCATTACTAGATTTAAAGAGGCTGGCCCCAATCCAGCACTAGATAGTGCAGTGCGGGCAGCAAGAGAAGAAGGAGGCCTGTCATCATGGGGATTCCCTAAGCAAAAAAACTTGATGGTACATGTAGGGTTTTTCTTTTTCACTGGCCCCTTCCCTTTCCCTACATAGGAGCTTCTCCCTCTATATTTAAAAAGTCTTCTATGTTCCTGAACTTGAATGGCCATATTAGAGGCAGCTGCAGTGGGAACAATGGGAGTGCTGCTACCAACATTGGAAAGACCTTAAACAAATGTTAAATCAATTTAGAGTCAATTAAAGTTTGTGAGACAAAGCATAAAATCAGGTGGGCTAAGGGGTTTTCAGTGACTCATGATGGGTCCCAAATTATCAGTGTGATGCATAATTGGGCCCAAATTAGCCATGGAACGTGTGACTGGGAATAGCAGCATGATGTCAGTGTGATTTACTACTTTCACAACGTGATACCTTGATTTTCCTTGCAGATTTTCATGATTGTTAAATATTCTTTGAAACTACAAGCACAGAGATGAAATCATACAGTCGTGTTATCATTTTCTGGTCCTTTTTCTCCTTCCTTGACCTTTGATTTTCCCTTTAACTCATATTCTGACCATATCAGGATCAGAAAATGGATACTCAGGTTAAAGAGTTAACATTTAAGATCTTTCAATAAGCTCATAAGGAATGATAGTCCCCTTCTTTACCCCCACTTACTTGAAGTACTGGACATTTGTGGTGGTGTAGGAGCATTAATGGCAGAAATAGAAGGTTGGTTTCCTGTACCATTTGATTGACCTAGTGCAAATAATTTTTTATTATTATTGTTGATTGCTTGATTATCATTGTTGATAGCTTGTGATGGCATGTTTGGCAAAAAAAAAAAAAAAAAACCAATAACATTTTTTTGCTAGAGAGATGAAATTATGCGAAATAGCTCTGAATAGCTTCCCTTGATAACATCCATCTTGGTAAAGTCTGTAAGTTTATGGCACTAAGCAAAACTTTGAAAGATCTGAGTCAAAAAAAAAAAACACAACAGGACCACAGAAAAAAATGAGAATGTCAGCCATCGCCGACTTAGTGCTTGTACTGTCTTAACTAGCCTGAGTGCATACTCGCTTGACCAAAGATAAAGAAAGTGAGTCCGACTTGCGTGAACCACAACGGCCCTCCAAGATCAATCCAACAAAATCTACCGAAATTTCTATCCATCCTGCGATAAAAATGGATTCTCTGTCTTCATAGTACGGAATAGTCCGACAAAAAGTCATATTTTGATAGTGGCTACAGTTACTTCAGAGTAAACACAAGCAAATATGTCAAATATTATGAAAACACTGTCACACCATCAGGCCGCCTTCTACTTCATTAAAACATGACTTAAAACAATGTAAATAAGATGCGTTTACGTACTTTGATCAGCTAGAGAAAGGAGTTCACCCGCAACTCGAAGTAGTCTCTCTTTTGTCGTATTCAGTGGGTCCATCGTTACACTAAACTGTACATTCAACCGGGAAATAAGCTTACATGAGATGAACGAGCACAAGAAAGCAGGCGTAAGTGAAGTAGTCGCAAAGGAAAGCTGCGAAAACGAACGGCTGAGGTATAGCCGAAAGAGCCTGGGTAAAAGTTCTATCTCCTCCCCTCCCACTCTCGACCAATGGTCACTGAAGCGTAAACAAAAATTCAAAAAGTGAAGTTGAACATTCCCGATGTTGAGTTTGCAATAAGACGCGGTGAGTGGCAAAATGCATCGAGCTAGTATCGAATACAAAGTCTGCATATCAGTCAAACGTAGAGTACTGGATCGGCTATCAATACTAATAAAGAGTAGCAGGGTAGGATGAGTACTTCAGTGTTTAGTTTAATTCACGGCGTCGAGTCGAAAATGAATGGTTTGACTGTACTTTGACGAATTGAGTTGAAAATGTACAGCAAGGAATGTCAAATGCAAACGTCGAGTTCAAAAAACAGAAAGATAAGTGAAAAAAAGTCTTCCAATGATGTGAAATCTAAAAGAGGAGAGTACAATTTGTAAACGAAGCAGTGAAATTCAATCGTTGAAGATGAAATTTAAATGATTAAGTTAAAATTCGGACAATGAATTTTGGCGGGGATCGTACGCCATAGTCTGCAAGAGACCGCGAGAGAGTGCGTCTAGCAGAGCTAAAAGCTGAAAGATCAATGCTTAAGCGGAAACAGGCTCTTCGCGCTGCAGAAGAAGACTTGGAACTTGACACGGAAATAGCAAAGACTGAAGCGAGAGAGAAGGCATTGAGTGAAATTGATAGGGAACACGAGACACCCCCGCCACCGCTTGGCTCAGGTCCACCTTCAGTGGCTGCCTCCTTTACACCCATCGTGTTAAAGTCTGCAGCAAAATCATCACCCGACAATGACGCTGTGAGTTGCAACCCGCATAGCTCTTCTGCCACACCCGAGAGGACGCGAGCTATAAATACAGAGGTTGACAGCTCACCCAAGAATTCTAAGGCAGACGATTTCACCCCTGGCATGTTTGCAGGTGGAATCTCATCGACACCGTTGACAAGTAAAGGTCTTGAAACTTCCAAGGAAAGCAGCCATCGTGTCTCCGAAGCTCAGTCACCTCAGCTGGCAGAACGTACCTTTCAGAATGTAATCGAGTTACAGCAGAAGCAGAATGAGACAGTCATCGCGACGCACCAACAGTTAACGGCTGCTATGACACTGCCACAACCAACAATAACTAAATTCACAGGTGACCCAATTGAGTACAAGACCTTTGTTATGGCCTTTGATACACGCATCCGCTCCAAAGCATCCACCAGTTCTGATCTATTGTATTATTTAAATCAGCATCTCGAAGGCGAACCGGCGGACCTTATTCAGGGATGTTTACACATGGACCCTGAAGCAGGTTACACTGAAGCCAGACGTCTGCTTCAGAAAGAATACGGGGACCCATACAAGATTTCCACAGCCTACCTAAACAAAATCATCCACTGGCCTCCTGTTAGATATGATGACAACCAAGCCTTGAAGCGACTGTCAATATTCCTGACAAAGTGTAACATTGCAATGAAGAGTATTTCATACATGCGCGTGCTTGATCATGCACCAAATATGCAGTCAGTTGTCTCCAAGCTCCCTGCCAACTTGCAAGCTAAATGGAGGGATCAAGTTTTAAAGAAGAAGAGAAGGGAGGATGGTGTAGCTTGTTTCTCAGATCTTGCCGAGTTTGTGGAGTATGCGTCAGAGTCTGCCAACGATCCCGTGTTCGGCAAAGAAGCCCTGAGCAAGAGTAAGGAAGACGTTAAGCCCAAAGAAAGGGAACCGCCCAGCAAAGGAAAGAAGCCCCCAAAGAAACCAGAAAAGCCATGGAGACCAAGGGAAAACAGTTTTGTGACGACACCACTCGGAGCTGTCAAGCCTCCAGCTGTATACGGGGCCGGGCCTCCAAGCAATTACGGTGGCCCTCCATGCCACCTTTGTAGTCTTAATCATGATTTGGATGACTGCGATGTATTCAACAAGAAAACTCCAGAACTTAAGAGGGTGTTCTTAAGAGAAAGGAACATGTGTTTTGGATGTTACGGAACAAGTCACATTTCAAGGAACTGCCCAAACAGACGGAAGTGTAGACACTGTGGGCGACTGCATCCCTCAGCCCTTCACATAAGTGGGTTCCAAATTCCACCAAGGGACAATAGTAGACATGAAAATGACAAGGCAGTAGCCAATGCCTGCACTAATCTTCAATCTTCCTCCTGTAACACCACTAAACCTGAAGAATCAGTCGTGCTTCATGCCATCCTCCCAGTACGTGTGAAGAAGAAAGGCAGCAAGGAGACGATCACTACCTATGCCTTCTACGACAATGGTAGCAGTGGCTGCTTCTTAACTGAGAGTCTAAGAGAGAAGATAGGTGCTGACGGCGAAAAGACACAGTTACAGCTGGGCACCATGCATGACCAAAGCTTGATAACTACCACTGTTGTCTCTGACTTGGTAGTGGCGGACATGGAAGGCAAGAACCCGGTTGAGTTACCGCAGTCTTATACGAGCTTTGAGATACCAGTTACCGAACGACAGATTCCTACCCCTGAAGCAGTTAAACGGTGGGAGCATCTTCACAGTGTTGCCGAGAAGATTCCGGAGTTCATACCGAACCTGGAGATTGGCCTACTTATCGGAAGTAATTGTCCTACAGCTATGGAGCCCCTAGAAGTCGTACCAAGTGGTGACAAGGGACCGTACGCAATGCGCTTACGACATGGCTGGACTCTGTCTGGGCCTTTGTATGTGGAGAACATTTCAAGTCCTGGCAATGTTACTTGCCACACAATCACGGTACGGGAAGTGGAATCTTTCAAAGAGGTGATATCACCTCAAGCCATACAGCAAATGTTTGAACTAGATTTCAATGATCACAAGTCTAGCCCTGATGAATACAGCTACTCCCAAGAGGACAAGAAGTTCATCGACAGGATAACGGAAAACGTCCACCATCACAACGGTCATTATGTGATACCATTGCCATTCAGAAACTCTCAGGTGACAATGCCGAACAACCGAGTACAAGCGCTGAAACGAGCAGCTTGGCAGAGAAAGAAGATGTTAGGGGATGAGAACTATCGAAATGACTATGTCAACTTTGTGAATGAAATGATCGCAAAGGGTAACGCGCAACGAGTGCCAGATGACAGTCTGGAAGCTAGCCCTGGTAAGGTATGGTACCTACCACACCACGGTGTTTACCACCCTAGGAAGCCCCAGAAGATGCGCGTGGTCTTCGACTGTAGCGCTAGACATGAAGGCACTTCCTTGAACGACCAACTAATGTCAGGCCCTGACCTTACCAACTCTCTGGTTGGAGTTCTTACACGCTTTCGCCAAGAGCCCGTAGCATTCATGGCGGATATAGAGGCAATGTTTCATCAGGTTCAGGTGCCTGATGACCAGCGTGACTTCCTCAGATTCTTATGGTGGCCCGATGGCAACTTGGAGTTGCCCATGCAAGAGTATCGGATGACAGTACACCTCTTCGGAGCAGCTTCATCCCCAAGTTGTTGCAACTTTGCATTGAAGGAAACTGCGAAGGTCACGGCACACGAAAGTGGTCCACTTGCAGCGGAAACTATCCGCCGAAATTTCTATGTTGATGACTGACTGCCTTCGTTCAGTCGAAGATGAACAGACAGCCATTGAGCTTGTCCAAGGTCTACGCCAAGCATGTGAGCACGGAGGGTTTAATTTGACGAAGTTCATGAGCAATAGTCGTGCCGTTCTCGAATCTGTTCCGACGGAGAAGCGTTCTAAGGAAGCCAGGGACCTTGATCTGGGCCACGACCGTCTGCCTGTTGAACGTGCCCTTAGGGTGCAATGGTGCGTAAAATCCGATGTCTTCGAGTTTCGCATAGTCGTCAATGACAAGCCGCCAACAAGAAGGGGCATCTTATCCGTTATCTCATCAATTTATGACCCATTGGGCTTTGCTTCGCCATTCACGCTTCCAGCCAAGAAGATACTTCAGGACCTTTGTCGCGAAGATGTCGGATGGGACGACGCCATTCCTGAACAGTACCATACTAGATGGGCTAAGTGGCTAAGCGAACTTCCTCTGCTGGAGAAATTCAAAGTAAACAGGTGTGTCAAGCCGCCAGATTTCGGAACTGTGACCTCCAAGCAGGTACACCTTTTCTCTGACGCAAGTTCTATGGGATACAGAACTGTTGCTTATCTACGGCTGTGTGATGACAGCAATCGTGTTCACTGTACGTTCCTAATGGGGAAAGCACGTCTCGCTCCAATTAAGCCTGTCACTATTCCGCGTCTCGAGCTGACAGCTGCTACCACATCCATCCGAGTTGGAGAAATGTTGAAAAGAGAGTTGGATGGCGACCCAGAGTTCATGTACCATACAGATTCCACCACTGTGCTGCGCTATATTGCTAATGAACAGCAACGGTTTCATGTGTTCGTTGCAAACAGGGTGCAACTAATTCGTGACCATTCACACCCGAAACAGTGGAAGTATGTGGAAACAAAGGAAAATCCAGCCGATGATGCTTCAAGGGGCCTTAATGGGCTCGCTCTTTTAGAAGGGCAGCGTTGGTTAGAAGGTCCAGAATTCTTATGGAAACCCGAGAGCGAGTGGCCGCAACAACCGTTCACGTTGGGCCAAGTCCCAGATGATGATCCAGAAGTAAGGAAGGTGACGACAAGCAGTGTAGTCAGCATTAATCAAGTGGACAACGCCACAATCAAGCTGATCAATAGTTTTTCTGATTGGCATCGTTTGCGAAGGGCCGTAGCTGTGTTCCTGAGAGTTAAAGAGACATTGCGAAGGCGGCGTAACGATCGAGTTAATGTCGAGAACGAAGCCAAATGTGGCAACAGAAACCCTGCAGACCAGAAATTACCTGCAGCAACCAAGGCAGTGAAGTTTAAGAGTGCCGAAGAGTCGCGCTCACCTCTTACAGTTCAAGATTTAGCTACAGCTGAGCTAGCCATTCTGAAGTTTGTTCAGGCTTCAGCCTTTGGCAAGGAAATCCATGCTCTCAAGGAAGGTGAGAAGAACAAGCTGCGAGGGAAGAAGAAGGGAGGTGTAAAGAATGACAGTCCCATTCGTCGCCTTGATCCCTTCCTGGACAACGGTGTCCTCAGAGTTGGAGGTAGACTCAGACGTGCGGATCTACCATTTGAGTCGAAGCACCCAGCAATTCTACCGAAGAAGAGCCATGTTACAACTCTTCTCATCCGTCACGCTCATAAATGGTTGGGCCATGCTGGACGTAGCCACATTATTGCGAACCTTCGAGAGAGGTATTGGATCATCAAAGTTAACGCTGCAGCGCGCCATGTAATCTCAAAGTGTGTCTTCTGTCGCCGCAACCACGGCAAGCCAAGTGAGCAAAAGATGGCCGATCTTCCCAGGGATCACATCTCTCCAGCACCGCCATTTACATACACGGGTGTCGACTACTTTGGCCCCTTCTTAATTAAGGAAGGACGCAAGGAGGTGAAGAAATACGGTGCCATCTTCACATGTTTGGTCAGCCGAGCAGTCCATATCGAAGTCGCAAGTTCACTAGAGTCAAGTTCATTCATTCAAGCACTTCGGCGCTTCATAGCACGACATGGCCCAGTGAGAGAAATGAGAAGCGACAACGGCACAAATTTTGTTGGCGCACACAATGAACTACTCCAAGCTATACAAGAGATGGATCATGAAGAAATCCGAGCCAAGCTACAGACCCACCTGCTGCCAGCCATATGGGTGGCGTGTGGGAGCGTCAGATCAAGACTACAAGGAAGATTCTTGCTGGCCTAATGGATGAGTACGGTCATTGCTTGGACGAAGAATCATTCCGCACCCTCATGTGTGAAGTTGAGGCTGTTATCAACTCTAGACCCTTGACGACAGTGTCTGGAGAACCGGGCGACCTTGAACCACTTACTCCCAACCATATCCTGACGACCAAGTCAACTGTGATACTGCCACCCCCAGGAGAGTTTCAGAAGAACGATGTATACATGCGCCGTCGATGGCGAAGAGTGCAATATTTGGCAAATCTCTTTTGGTCTCGATGGAAGAGAGAGTACCTCGTTGTGATGCAGGAGA
Organism: Micromussa lordhowensis; assembly: GCA_964020085.1. Taxonomy (NCBI): domain Eukaryota; kingdom Metazoa; phylum Cnidaria; class Anthozoa; order Scleractinia; family Lobophylliidae; genus Micromussa; species Micromussa lordhowensis. The sequence continues at coordinate 32,150,842 of OZ026595.1, forward strand.
GGCGTAAATGGCAACATCCCCAGCGAAACCTGATCGAAGGAGATATCGTGATAATCCGGGAAGAGAATGTCCCACGTAATGCCTGGTCGTTGGCCCTTGTTGTGCAAGTAGAGCAGGATGCCGAAGGGCTTGTCAGATCTGTTGTTGTCAAAACGCGAGAAACCACGCTTAGAAGACCAATCAACAAGCTTGTCTTGATCCTGCCCAAAGAGGAACAGGAAGGAGGTCAGGAGAAGAAGTAAACGCCCCTGGATGTTTAGGAGCCGGGAATGTCACGGCCACATTGCGCGTGACCGTGCGTGACACTAACATTGCGGCGGTCTGGGACCAAACGGTCCCGGATACGACCACGCTACATTGTAGCTGAATGTTCAAGGACGTTTCAGAACGTTTTGTTAAGCTCGTTTTAAGTTTTATTTGCACGGATTAAGGACAGTGTAAGGTCTACGGTTTTCAAGGACGGATTAAGGATTCTTAAGGGACGGATTTAAGGACACAAGGTTCATGTAAGGACACAGATGTAAGTTTAATAGATTTATTGTTTCGTTCAATTGTAAGTTCATTTCGTTCGCATCGAGCTCGCATTTGTTATATTAGGTTCTCTGTTTTCCTTTTAGTTCTCTTTACCGCGACTTACCGTTCATTACTGTGATTTACCGTGTGTTACTGCCTGTTATCATCGCTTATCATCGCATCAGACATCAGTTTATCGTATTATTCAAAGGAATCGTCAAAAGAATCAAGGAGAACTGCGTGTACAAGAATTTCTGTGATTGTGATTAAACTTTGTGTTTGTGTTTATCTGTTACACTGTACGGCCCTTTGTTTCGCAATGCCATAAGGCAATTCTGCCGCCTTAGTTATTTTTACCTGTATTAGGTGGTCACCATTGAACGGACACTAAGCTACATGTCATTTTATGCGGTATTTTATTGTGTTGTGTTTAAAATGTGAACCATCATCACTATAAAGAAATAATGTGTACAAAGCTACTGCAAGCCGATAATCGGCCGTTTAGTATCGTTGACGTTTTCCAGATGTCCACAATGTGCTGAAGCACAGTACCGCGTCATTAAACCACGCCCAGTGAGTATTTTTAATGATCCTGTATTAAGCGGCTATTCTTCAAGTCCCGAGGGTGGCCGCCATATACAGGTTCGACTGTATTGTCATTGGACCATATTAGAGAACATGGAAAATATAATAATTGGTTAATACTTTGTTTTAATAAATAACAATTAGTGGTATATCGAGTGGTAGAAAATTGATAAAAACGATATCCCCACATGTGAGGATGCCATTTTTATCCTCACATGTGAAGATATCATTTTTGACCAATCAGCTTCCACTATTTTCGCGGGCTGTCAAGCACTTGTGGTCTGCCGAAGGTTTGCCTTAGCTCGTCGTACGCTGAGAGTTTTTGCTTTGGTTTATTCTTTATTTTCATCTTAATTGTGTCAATAACAAAATGCTTAAATCTGATTGGTTCTTTAAAGCCCTCATTTATGGCTTAATTTGGCTGTTGCAACATCAGAACTGTCCGATTTGACGTGTCCGATTACTAACAGTCTGTAATCGGACAGGTCAAATCGGACAGTTCAACAGCCAATAAAAGTTAAGCACCAAATCTAAGTAACCAATGAAATTTTACTACCTAGGCTAATGCTAGCCAATCAAAACCAAGGAAAAAATTTGAGCAGGTTTCCCAGCTCCAGCTAGAGAACAAAGATTTTTTTTTTTTACAATTTTATATATTTACAGGACGAACACTTACACTACTTACAATACAAATAACTATACCTACATTTAAACTTATACTACAACTGCTAGTTACCCCACTTATACTTACAAAATCTATATACATGCACTACTTACAATACATATATTACAATACTTTTTTACAGTACACTATGATACTTAAAACTAATTACATCGCTGAGTTAACACAGCTAAAAGAAAAAACATGAACACTAGAGAACAAAGATAAGTTTTACGAGAAGTAATCATATCCCTTGTGGGTAAGGCAAAAAATAAAAGCCCAAGTAATTGACTGTGTGTATGTCTGTAGACTGTTTGAAATGACAATTCCTCAAAGGTGCTGCAATTAAAAACAGACTGAGGTTAATGTCAATCGAGTCTGTTGATGAATGATGAAATTGAAACATCACAAACATCAAGTAAGCAAAAAGCAATTTTAAAACAACTCTGACTTAAAGTTCCATTTTAATGGAAATATTAAAATACAATAAATATTAAAATATTTATTGTAAGCTTTTATACCTTGTCTGATGAATAAATATAATGACACCCTCTCCCACCTTAGAAATATATTTCCTTTTCCGAAGAACATTTTTTTTCCCTGGACCACGAGCAACAACTTGGGAAAGGGCAAGATACTGCAAAGCAAGCTCAACCTGTTCCCTGCAAAATGTAAAAAAAGAACTTACATCAAAGCTTAGATAGAGCACTACAAATCAAAGTCATAATAAAAATGTATTGTATATACAAGGCATTTATTAGCGCAATTAATTATCAATACTTTTATGCCAATTGTGACAGTGCCTCAAATCAATTAGTAAAATACATTACAAAAATACATAAAGAAAACAAATGAGACAGTGTACAACACCTCTTAACAAGGAGTCCCTGATGCATTTGAATCCGAAGATGCAGAGACCTTGCTCCAAGAAGCTGTCCTGATCCCTTCAGTTCTATCTAACAGAAGTCATTAGACTGTCAAGGATGGTAATTAAATCCTATACTCTGTAGCAAAATATCAACTAAAGGCTTGATATGTTTCAAACAAAGTGCCTGTGCCTAGCAATAAAGTGAATACATGTAGATAGAATCCAGCATAGGTATGTCAGGGGGAACTCATCACTTGATGTAAGACATTTACAAACTACAGACTACATTTGAGCCAAAATAGTGCTCAGGTTAGCCTGTTGATAATTACGCTCTTGGCAATGTAAATGAGAATACTCGTTACAAGCCTCCTGACATTTTTAGCGTTTTAGTCATTTCAGGAAGCTGGTAACCCCTTAAACTAAACAAAGTCATCTTTTCAATGTATTATAACTTCAAAATGAGTAATACAATGTGTGTTGTTGTTGGTATTGAGAGGAAGTCAGCTCAAAATGTTGACTCTACTATCCAGACACCCCACTGGATCCATCCTGGATACCTTTTCATACTCCTTCAGCGCCCTCATCTGGTACCCATTATGGAAACCCTAATTTTTTTCAAGGAAATAAATGGGCTCCCAACTTAATTTATATGCTAATGAAGTATTCTTTTAAAATCAATGAGATCCAGAGACCCATCAGGGGGTCCTTGTTTTGTAACAAACCATCAAGAGGTTCAGAAGAAAAGAAGGTTTCAGGTATTGGGATTCCACGGTATTTACATTTTATTGCACTATAAAAGTCTCTGATTCACCAGAATTGATCGCAGTAGACTTATAATGAATTATCGCCTTACTCATTTCAGGACAGAACCCTTACAAAAACTACTACTACACTTACTTCAACAGCCTTTAAAACATCATCGACAGACAGAGTATCATGTCTTCTCAAATTGTGGTCCTTCAAAAATCGCTTCAGTGTCGAACAACTATCATCGCATGAATAATTATATGATAAAATAAACAAACTGTTAATTTCGCAAATCTTTGAAACAAAGTTATAATCCATCAAATATTTTCGTTCATGCATGACTAGTCAAAACTCATCATGTGACCAAAAAATATCTGAAGGCCAATAGACACAATTAGTATACATTGAGCAATCCAACTCTTTTCTGATTGGCCAAAAGCGTACAGTGAATTTTCAATGAATGACGTCATAAGGTCGCAGCAAAAATGTGACTTTGATTTTTCCTTTCGGTCGTACAATATACGACAGTTTTTTGTGATAACCAGAATAACCAAGGTCCCGGTCAGGGTTATTAGGCAAAGTTGAAGGCTGCGGTTGATAAACCATACCTGGATGACAAAAAAACTTCATCAACTATTCACCGAAGTGGAGATGGCTAGATCACAACTATTCACTGAAGGGGAGGTAGCTAGCGTTGGATATTTACCAACTGTGTATTTCCGGTAATTTTTATTATATAATATATAGTGGTAATTCTTATTATATATCTACATATATCGATATAATAGTTACTGTTCAGTTGTTATGTTAAATGACATTTTTTGCTACTCAAGGCGATCAACAGCAAATAAAACCTATAGTTGGAAAATGTGGTGTTACAAGTTTTCCCACACAAAATCTTTTAAAGCATCTCTTACATCAGTGCCAGTTTCTAATACAATTCTGTCTTCATCTTCATCGTCTGAGTCATCGTCAGAGTCACTGCCCTCATCATACAAGTCACCTCTCTCAATACAGATGTTATGCAAAACGCATTATGCAACAACAGTTTTCGTTAACGTTGATGTTTTCTGATCAATTCTTTTTCATAACAATTCGCCACCGTGATTTTAACATGCCAAATGCACGCTCCACCACACATCGTAGGGCGCTGAATTTTTTGTTAAATTTTCCTTGTTCAGGAGTTAAGCGTCCCCTGTCTGGGAATGGCTTCATAAGCCAGCTGGTGAGGGGATATGCGCGAGAAGAGGGCCAATTTCTACTCCATTGATATCTCTAGTCGGACCAGAAAGAATTTGTTCATTTTGTCCCATATCGTATAGTCCACTTAATCTAAGAACGCAAGCATCATGTATGCTGCCCGGATAGCCAACCATAGCAAGAATAAATTTTAGACTAGAATCAACTATGCCTTGAAGTATAACACTACAATGTTGCTTACGATTATAATAATCTTCGTGATTTCGCGGTCGAGCATTTATCTCTATGTGGCAACCATCTATGGCTCCCACAATTTGAGGTATGCCGTAAGTCTCTTCAAACTCGTCAACCTTATCTGTAATTTCCTGCCTTGTCAAGGGAAATTTTATGAATTGATCCTTCATTCGAAGAAGAGCGCGCTCGAATTCATTGCAGATATATTTCGCTGTAGACTTTCCATATCCAAATTCTAATCCACAGCTTCTATAACTGTTGCCGGTTGCAAGTCGCCATAATGCTAAACCAACCCTTTCTTCTACGCTAATCGGCGCTCGCATCCGCTTCTGTTGTTTTTGTAGATCTACTCTTACAAGGTCACAGGCAGGGGTCGCACTTACGCTTTTGGTGTTTACATTTGACATAAATAGCGCTTTGCACTATTACTAAAAATAGATTTCGCCACATGAGATTCCATGAGACCCCCCGCACAGACTCAGACAAACATTGCAATCGGCTACAAAGAAATGTATGAGCGCGGAGTGCGGTCCTGAACGAAAAAAGCGAAAAACTTAATCAAATTGTAGAGTTAGCTTCTAGAAAGACAAGAAATGGTTGGTACCAAACACTGCTGTTTGGGTGAGTGTAATACCGACTCGAGATATCTCAACAGATGGCCGAAATCTCTCAAAGAGTTGAACAAATCGGGACAGAAAGTATTCCTACCATTTCCTAAACCATCTGGCAAGAACATCGAAGACTGTAGGCGTTAGATAGTGGCTTGTTCAAGAGAATATTTCGCCGAGAAAAAAAATTACAAGAAATATATATATCTGTGCGCTTCACTGGCCCGGAGGAAAAGGAATAAAGTGTTGCTCAACAGGCCAAACACGACTCGTAAGCTAAGATCATGGCGTGACGAGTGACCTTTAGTTGTGGTGACTTCTCGATCGTTAAATTATAAGGTTTCGCTCTCATCAGTATATCTCTCAAGGATTTTCCTTTTTTATGCGAGATAAGTGGGGGTTCTTTAAATATTTCTCCAAGCAGTGGTTGGTTTTGAATTCAGTACCATTTGCTCATCACGATGTTTTCGAGGGTTAGGCAACGCCGGGTGGTATGTTGTTACAAAAGGCAGCATTTTCTTACGCACTTGATCGGTTTGCTGTAAAGCCGACTTCCGTTCAGTGAATTTGACTTTAGAGAGGTTATTTTTTCAATGAGATCGTGGGGGAGCCCGAAGGAGGGTTTTGAAACTGGTTATATTCTCATCGAATGGTTTTTCTGAGGAGTTGTTAGAAGTGTAACGGCTTCTCCCTTTACAAGTCCCTTTCTGACCCCTGCACGTGCGCATAAGTTCAAGAGCGAAGGAATATTCTGCGACGGAAAAACCGCGCTAGCCAGTCGAAGGAATAATAGAAACAGAGTTTTAGGGACAATTTGCTTGTTCCTGTGAACTTTCTTTAAGAATTTTCGGGGCAACCATTTACCATTGTCAGTGCTTGGATAGAGCGTGTGATGATTTCCGCTCTTCAAGCAGTCGCGTACACGTTTCAGAAGCTCGTCTTGTTTCCCGTTTAACTTCAATCCTCTACATTTCATTCATCGTTTTAACTATTCCACAGTATACTCCTCTGGCTCTCTTTCAAATCTAGAGCCAGGTACACCGTCCTCATCCATTAAAACAGTAAAACATTGCTGCGCACTACTCGCCATTCGCATACATTTCCCCTACTTCTCTTACAGAATTGGACTTTGTTTGTCTGAGTCTCGACGGGGGTCGAAATTTCGTGACGTCATTAGTGCACAGCGCTATTCTGTCATCGCATGCTCGCGACATGTGCGACCCTTATGTCGTGACCAGACATAACTATGGCCGCGACACCTTAAGATCAAAGAGGCCAATATCCTGCCTCGAAGCAGGTCATATCTTGCCTAATGGCCTTACAAAAACATTTTTTTATTTTTCTTCTGTCGCAGCGCCAATCAAATCTGACATACCGAAATAAATTGGATTTTAATTTAATTGGTTAAATCGACCGCGTGTGGACGTGCTCCACGCGTCTCCGTCTACTAATTTCCCATTTTCTTCGCTCAATTCGCTCACTCTGAGCAGTCGAGCAGCTCTATGGATGAGATACAAAACAAGTATGCTCTAGGTTCCTTCAAAGATCGACCAAATAAGCAAAGCAAGCTAAAATTTGAAGAAATCGACTTAGAAATTTACCGTGCCCAAGCACGATGTGCGGGGTTTGTCACATCTAAGGAGCGAATCCTTTATTGGATCAAGTCTTTTCAATTCAGATACTACGAAACTCTAAAGGACAACGATGAATACCTTGTTGAGTGGATCGATCGACCGGGATACGGGTGCTTTACTTTTCAGGAGATCGAGATGAAGATCTACAACATGGTTTCCGGACAGCAAACAGCACAAACCCCGGACACGTCTCATACCGCCGACGATGCCAAACTTTTGATCACTATCCATATATACTTAACAACTGGAGTAATCATGTTCCAAGGCTGCGCATACCAACTTTGGGCTGACAAGGAGTTTCCCATTCTCAAGAATCTAACATATCAACCAAGTCAAGATACTGGCCGAATAGATACCGGCTATAATCAAGCCCTGCTAGAAACCCTTCGTGAAGCTCTTGGCACCCTGCCGTGCAAGAAAAGCAAGATAAAGGCGGCCAAAAAGACGGAAAAGGCAAACACAACACTTGAAGATATATCTGTCCAGAAGGATGAAGACCCACAACACGAAACTACATTGCAGAAGGATAAAAATACAGAACACCAAACTACATCGGCAGCCTGCCCTGCTTTTGTTGCAACACCACTCACCAGGAAACGCCGGAATTCTTTGGACTCTATACGTGGCTTTTCCGCAAGGAAAAGTGCCACGATAGCTGAACTAAAATCAGTTGTGTCAAACCTCGAAGGCCAAATAACAGAAATCAACACAGTTCTGAAGTCGCAATCTAATGAAAGCTTGCTAGAAGACAGAATTTCTGACCTACAGGATAAAATTGCGCAGTTTGAAAACTCATCTAAAGCCAACTATCAAGCCCTGTCTGCACGAGTCGCAGAGTTAGAGCTACAAAATGATGACCTCAAAACAGAAAACAACAAGTTCAAATCTGAAATTAAAAATCTCAAAGGAAAATTGAATGCAGTTAAACACAGTGTCGACGAATCCTTGTCAAACAAAACCCAAGAGCAAGTTGATCGACATGTTCCAGACCAAGCAGAAGCCAATGCAGGAATTACTTTTCCTGCCGACGTTCCTGTCTCAAACAGTTTTTCGGTTCTTCAGGAAAACCTTCACGTCGCAAATATAACGTCTTCCACCCTTGATGAAAGAAAAGGAACACCCCCACGTTTAGACCACCCTACTACTGATAACAAAGCCCGACTTGTCAGAAAACCGGAAACGGAGTCGCCCGCTAACATAGCTGATGGAATAATCCTACTTATTGATTCAAACGGAAAGTACATCGACCCTGACAAGTTTACCTCAAACAAAGAAACCCCCCAATTATTTTGTCCTACAATTCCCACAGTTATTAAAACACTCGCCGAGTCCTCTATTGGCCAACCAAGCCACATCATAATTCATGTTGGTACAAACGATATAGAACGCACTTCTCTCAGTGCCTGTCAGGCCAATTTTCAACACATGCTTGAAATTGCATCACAAAAATACCCGTCGTCGAAAATTCTGATTTCTTCTCTACTCAAGCGTGCTGACGACTTCGATGTCTATAGATCAGACTTTAACTCTAAACTCAACTCTCTGTGCGCACAATTCCCCAATGTTCACATTGTGTCGAATGATAACATACCAGTGGATTATCTTCACGATAACAAACATTTGAAAAGATGCAAAATCGGAGCACTGGTTGCAAACCTAAAGGATGTTGTTTTTAACAGAACAAGATCAAGACAGACGAATGGTCCTTCTGGCACACACCTTTTGCGCGCACAACCTCCAACTAACATGCGTGTCTTGGGAAATCACATGGCCAGTCCTTCGAACAGAGCCTTTGTCCCACATCCACCTCCAGACCATCCTTATGCGCAACCCAGTTTTCAAGCCCACCAAAGTCACCCAATGCAGGCTCCATACTCTGCAGTGGTCAAAATGTCTCCTCCTGTTTCTCAAGCAATTCCAAACACGACTCCACCGCAATCCCTAAGTATAAACACTGTGCTGGAACTTCTGAAACTACATGAATTCACATGTCACTCCTAAGTGACGATCTATATCCTTTCCAATGTCTTATTGTTTTGTTTTTCATCCATGCATTAACTTTAATGAGTTGCTTTACTGCTTACTAACTAAGCAATTGAATAGGTTATGTCATATTTTAGGTCCAATCTTTTGTCTTTTTCTAGCTGGAATGTAAAAGGCTTGTCCAAAAATTTCTTTTTGGGTGACAAATTATCCAGTGATGAATTTTTGGGCTCTTTTAAACACTGTGATGTCATTGTCTTGACCGAAACCTGGAAAACAGACGATTTTTGTATCCCTGGTTTTGAATTACTTACCATCCCTAGCACGAAGCATAACAATAAGAAAAATGGTAGATCATCGGGTGGTATTGCCCTCGGTTTTAAAACTGCACTCAAGCAAGGCATCACATTAATCGCCTCCAATTCAAATGTCATATGGTCAAAATTTGACAAAATGTTTTTCAACTTAGATCACGATCTATTTTTTTGTGCAATTTATATTCCCCCTAGAGACTCTCCCTATTTTAACCCCGACATTTTTCAGGAGCTGCAAAACGACATTGCAAAATATAGCTCATTAGGCTTTGTTATAGTAGCAGGTGATTTAAATGCCAGGACAGGTCGCGAGTTGGATTTTGTTGACGTCGATCTCTGTACTCATATCCCTGGTGACAATCTTCCCCCTCTACTCACCCCTCGGCGAAGAAATAATTTTGATTCCCAGATCAATGAGCATGGTAAGTCTCTACTTGAAATTTGCAAAGCATGCGATATGAGAATCCTGAACGGAAGAACAACAGGTGACTCTTTTGGAAAAATAACTTTCCATTCCCCCAAAGGAATAAGCACTGTTGATTATTTTATAGTGAGCCATGAATTGATGAACTCGTTTGAAAACTTTATAGTTAAGGATCCAACACTTTTCTCAGATCATTCCCAACTTATCTGCTGGGTAACGATTTCCCCTAAATCCTCGCCTCAAAATATTTCTCACCCACGAGTAAATATGTCTAGTCTTCCAAAGCAATTTGTCTGGAATCAGAATGCATGTGAAGTTTTTCTCGATGCTCTAAAACAAGAAGAATTCGTTTCGCGTATATCATCGTTTGAAAATACTTCCTTTCCTGAGGATAGTGAAGGTGTGAATTTGGCAACTGAGCAATTTACTAGTATCATAAATGACGCATGTCTACGCTCTCTTAGATTAGCTCACACGAAAAAGAATCCCAAGAAACATAAAAAATGGTTTGATGATGATTGTAGGTCCCTGAGAAAACAACTAAATTCGCTTTCGAACAAAAAGCATAAAAACCCGCTCGACCCACACCTTAGGCACCAGTATCATACAATGCGTAAAAATTTTAAAAAGCTAATTAATTACAAAAAAAATAAACTCTTCAATTCTCAGATTGAGGACTTAACTCAGAACAAAGACAACCAAAAGTTCTGGTCATATCTCAAATCCCTAAAAGGAAATGATCAAAACGCCACTTCATATAATCAAGACATCCCTGTTGACTATTTGTTAAAACACTTTAAACAATTACATTCTCACCCAGATCTTTCCACACTTCCCCGAAGTGAAATCTCATTTAAGGTAGATTTATCAAATAATAAATTTACTTTAGAACAAACAAAAGATATCCACAACGTCCTAGATAGCCCCATTTCACTGGAGGAAATCAAGAACATGGTGAAATTGCTAAAATCCAAAAAGGCCCCTGGACCTGATAAAATTCGCAATGAAATGTTAAAAACTGGAATACAATTCCTGAGTACTGCCCTCTACAAGTTATTCAATCTGATACTACATAGTGGCTTCTTCCCTAAATCCTGGTGCGAGGGGATAATAACTCCCATATACAAATCTGGCAATAAACATGACCCGGCAAACTACAGAGGCATATGCATAAATAGTTGTCTTGGAAAACTATTTACCTCTGTACTTAACACGAGACTAAAAAATCATGTACTTGATCAAAACATTTTACATCAAGCTCAGATTGGTTTTCTGCCAGATCATCGAACATCAGATCACATCTTTACTCTGAGAACTTTGGTTGACAAATACGTCAACCAAGTTCCCAGAGGTAAATTGTACACTTGCTTTGTTGACTTCAAGAAAGCCTTTTATTCAGTATGGCATGACGGCCTCTTTTACAAACTTCTCCAATACAACATTGGCGGAAAATTTTATGACCTTATTAAAAATCTTTACTTTAAAACCAAATGTTCCATAAAGATTTCAAATCAAAGAACGGAATTCTTTGATTACTGCAAAGGGGTCAGACAAGGTTGTATCCTCTCTCCCATGTTGTTTAATTTATATCTGAATGAAATTCCCTTTCTACTTGACCGAGAAGATACCGATCCCATAGTTTTACCAAATGGATCCCGTTTAAGCTGCCTTCTTTATGCACATGATTTAGTGTTGATTTCTCACTCGGCCAGAGGGCTAGAAAATGCTCTCTCTGTTCTTTCGGAATATTCTTATAACTGGCTTTTGTCTGTGAATCCAAAGAAAACTAAAGTAATGATCTTCCAGAAGAAGTGTAGAAAATCAATCATTGATAAGCATTCCTTTCAGATTAACAACCAAAACATCGATATTGTCAAAAATTACACTTACCTTGGAATCAACTTTTCTAATAATGGAAACTTTACATTTAGTAAATTGAATTCAAAAGATAAAGTAAGAAGATCCTTCTTTGCTACCTCTCGTTATTTAGATTTCTCCAAAGTTCAGCTAGATATTACAAATAAACTTTTTAATTCACTCTTTTTGTCAATTCTTCTCTACGGATCTGAGGTATGGGCAATCTATGATAAAGATGATTTCAGTACTTAGGAAAAAGATGTAATTGAAAAAACGCATATTTTTCTTTGTAAGCAATCCCTAGGGGTAAATAAATGATGCCCAAACGTTGCAGCTAGAAATGAACTAGGAAGATTATCTCTGAAATTGAATATTGACACTGCCATTCTCAAATTCTGGATACATTTACAAACTCTACCAGAAAATAACATTGCAAAACAATGTTTACAGATTTCTACCGAAATGGCTGACAAAAACCAGCCAGGTTTGTCACAGAAAATTAAAGTGCTATTCAAAGAGTATACTTCCAATTCCATGGTTTTAAATAATAATAACTGTAAAGCGTTTGTAAATCACGTCAATCATAATATACGCAAAGCATTGATTAACCATCAATTATCACTTCTTAACTCGAACAGAAAATTGAGCTTTTACAACCTTTTTAAAACTGACATTAAACAATCTGTTTGTTTAGATGCTATTATAAACCCTCTCCATAGGACCGCAGTAAATAAATTTCGCTTAGGAAACCATCAACTTCATATTGAAACTGGTAGATATACTGTCCCCAAGACTCCTGAAAATTTAAGAATTTGTACTTTGTGCCAAGTTAATGATGTTGAAAACGAGTCTCACCCTTTATTCTTTTGCACATTTTATGATAGTTTTCGAAACAAAATTTTTGATGAAATCACTAGAAAATACCAATTTTTTGAACAACTAGATATTAATTCAAAAATTTTGTTCCTCTTTAATAGCATTGACCCATTTATTTGTAGATCAGTTGCTGTTTTTGTCTATGAAATCATGAACTCTAGATATAAGAAGTTATATAGATTATGAAATTGTATTAGAAGTTTACACAACTATATAATTTTCTAGTTTGTATAAGGTAATGCCATGTATAGATATGGAAATACCTAAATAAATTGTTGTTGTTGTTGATTTTCGCAATACTGCAAAGACGCCTCGTGTACACAGCTCCTGGGTTTAAATTCAAAGTGCTTTTAAAATTCTTCAACATGGCCAACTTCAATCCGTACGAATTCTTGCAAGCTTTTCAGTATTCTCAGTACCCTTGTTACAGTGGAAGTTCACAGATTCCTTTTCACCAAAACACATAGCTTTGTCCTTTCGCCAACCAGAGCAGCCTCGAACACAATCTCCTGTTCCACAAGAAGCCTCCTTAGGAGAGACAAGCTCATCAGCAAGCTCTGCAAGCTCCAAGAAGTCCGTGGCCCAAAGAGAACGGTGGAACTTTAATGACGAGAGAGTGCTTTTGCAGCTTTGGGCAGATAACATCGAGAAAATTGAAAGCAAGGACAGCCGGAAAGCATGGGAGGATATCACGAGAGTGCTAAACGAAAAACAAGGGCTGCAGAAAACCGTAGAACAGTGCCAGCGCAAAGTGAAGCATCTTAAAAATCAGTACAAAGACAAAAAAGACTGGAACCGACGGCAAAGCGGGGGAAATCTCCGTAAAAGTCTACATTACGACCAAATCGATGCTGTTTTAGGCTGCTGTGATATTATCACGTGCAGCAACGTAGAACAGACTGGAATACAGCAACCAAAAACTTCGCAGAATGGTGGAAGCTCGTCAGAGGACAGTCCAACAGCAAGCGCTGCCGAAGCGGCATTCAGCTCTAGCTCACCTAACACCCCGACGACAGCGGCTAAATCTGTAATCAAACGAAGAGAAAGAAAAAAGACTTTGAAGCGTCCTTCCCACGTGTACAGCGACAGCGAAGGAGACACCTCTATTGGTGAAGCCATAAAAAAGTTTACAACAGAGGGGGAGCAGATGGCTCAGGTTATGGAACGAATGCAAGATTCACAAGCCCAGCAGTTGCAGCTCATGACTCAACTTGTTAACTCTTTTAGCAGGTACATGGATAGTAAGAATACACAGAAAGAATGAACTAACACAGTAATGAACACTTGGACAATGGTTTTGTTACTGTTTGATGTGATTTAATGCATTGATCAGGCTTGCTAGCTTGTGATATTTTTTATTTCTTTCAAGTTTTTTTTTAACCGGATGAACTTTTTGAAGGCTACAACTGAAACGTTAATATTTGATAGGTAATGTGATGTTTTTAAAAGTTTGTTTCGCTAATAATGATTCCGAAAAACGATTTAAGAAAATTGACTGATTTACTTGAAAAAACTGAGTCATGCCCATTTCTTGGCTGTAACACATAGAATGTCACATTTTTGTAATGTAACGCAATCAAAAGATTTCAATAAAGAGGGAAGGTGGTTTTAAAAATGTTTTTCAACATTGCTGATTATTTAACAATTAGACCCGTAGCCCGAAAGGGCTACGGGTCAATAGCCCATGAGGCGAAGCCGAATGGGCTATTGACCGGTGGCCCTTAAGGGCAAAGGGTCTAATTGTTTTAGTATCACCCAACTAGTCGGACAGAAAAGGGAATATTAAAGTTTGCAAATGCAAGTTGAAAAAATATTTATTTGGCGAAAAAAGCGAGAGAAAAACTGGCGAATTTCGTACTCGATGACTATTGCTAATAGTCCCTTAGTAGCGTAGCCAATCAAAATGCAGGATTTGCATTAGTCCACTAGTTGGGTGATACTAAAATATATTAGATGCTGTACAATAAAATATTTTAAAATCATCTACACGTTGCCGCAAACAAAGTCCTTTAGTACGCCTCGTATTTCATCAGCATCTCCAAAAACTAAATTATTGTTTCCATCATTGTCAGATGGGCCATCGTCGTCGTCATCATCCCAGTCATCGTTAGCCTCTATGCAAAAGTTATGAAGGACAATGCATGCAATAGTGGTCTTGATAGCGAAATTCAGGGAGCTGTCTAGGCGTTTCTGTAAAACTCTCCAGTGACCCTTTAAAATTCCAAATGCTCGCTCTACTACAACTCTTGCTCTGCTAAGCTCCTTGTTGAAGGTTTTCTCGTCGGGGTCATTTGTTCCCTCTGGAAATGGCTTAATAAGCCAAGGTGCAAGGGGATAAGCGCTGTCTCCAACTAGGTAAGGACCTATGTCATTCCCATCGATATTCACTAGTGGGGCCTGTAAGATGTTTCCATTTTCAGCTTCTTGATAAATGTTACTGTTTCTCAAAACCCTGGCATCATGAGCACTCCCAGGGAATCCTGCAACTGCATCAATGAACTTTCCCGTACCATTTACAACTCCTTGAACGATCATGTCATGATGCTGGTAGCGACTAAAGTAGTCCACTGCATCTACTCTTGGCGCGATGATTGGGATATGTGTGCCGTCTATAGCACCAACAACGTTGGGTAATTCAGATCTTGTTCTCTGAAAAGTTTCAGTGCACTCGGTCGTCTCTGCGATTGTAGTAGGGAACTTGATGTATTGATTTCGCTGATCATATAGAACGTTCACGACATCTTGTACCCCTTCGATGACTGTTGACTTCCCGACGTTAAAAACGGGAGCAATGGTTCCATGTGCTAGTCTGTATAAACCAATCGCCAATATCTTTTCCGGTGGAATACAGTTTCGCATAGATGTATCTTGTCTCGCAACATGTGGATTTACCATGTTTAAAAGTTCATTGAAAGTTGCTCTCCGAACTCGGAGTTGCTGCTTAAAGTAATCATCGGGAATCCTGTGATCATTATAGTGGATCTCGAACCATGATTGTCGTGGCCGCGGTGAACACCAATACCTCAATCGATTTTGCCTTCTTCTCTGCCTCCGCCTGTGTCGGTACACAGCAATTGCCAACATTTGCCGTCGGCGAATGTTGTTAAAAGCATACAAACCAATAAGGTTTTATAGAGTAAAGAAATTAAAGAGAAATTGGAGAAAAGTCGCCAACAAAACGAGAACCAGCCTCATAGCTAACAAAATTGGTTTGGCGCTTTTTTCGTGCGTAAAAATTAAAATAATTAACATACTCGTATCTTATATCACCTTGTCGCATACGTGCGACCCCTTTGACCCCGGTAGCATAAATGTCCCGATATATTTGCACGACAACTTATGGTGCGACAGAAAGATAAAAAGTTTACAGTGCGACCCAGAAATACATCTCATTTTACTGGCGTTTTTCATTTGATTGACGTGTGCAGTGCATCACTCCCTTCGAGGACTTTGCCACTTAGCGTATCATGTTCTCCTTGCGTGACCCACGTGCGCGCTCCATCAACCTGTCAGAGAGATACTTTTTTCTTTATTGATCGCGTATATCTCGGTGTTCCAAATCGTAAGCGAGTTATTGAAATACATCACTATCAGAGTCATAAGCGAGTTGTCGGAGTGCCGTTGAGTGGCATTAACGGCATGGGAAAACACAAAAAACACAAGAAGGAAAAGAGAAAGCGAGAAAAACAAGACAAGTTAGAGAGAAGAGAACGACCAGGTGAGTTAAATCTTCATATAAATGGTCATGTATAGATTGCCAGCATTCGCTCGCTTGAAAATTAGAGGTCACTCCTCTTTTCTTATTTCCAGTTATCTAAAATATGTGGCTAGTGGTTGCTAGTGAGAGAAAAATCTTTAGCACGAGTCAGCGCTAACATAATAAATGGTTTCACAACACACATCATCTGTCATCAACGGGCATCAACGTATGCAGTTTACCTCTTCAATCCATAGAGAGCATGTAGGTTAACTCGCAAGGAAAGCTCTTTCGTACATTAACGACATTAACGTTTTGCAAGATAGAATTCCCCTGCGCAATTTTGTTTACTAACAGAAATCAGCGGAAATACAGTGGAACCTCGATATAATGTAGGTCCAAGGGAATGGCAAATGTGTTTGCCAGAATGAGGTCAATGAGTTTCATTATAGTGTCTATATTACACTGAAGTTTTTTCCCATATAGTTCTTTATTACTGGAGCGAAAAATATCGTTCGTTGTACCAAGAGTTTCGTTATATGAAGCAGGGTTTTCCTTTTCGGCCGGCGACCGGCGATTTTCGCCGTCTGTGAATCGCTTTGTCGCCGGCAACTGTTATCACTAAAGCATCCTTGCTGACAAGAATGCAAGTGTCGATAATAAATGTGGAACGGATTGCCTTTGTAAACACTAAAATAAATTGTAGTACAGACTCACTGAACTGGGCTGAACAAAACATCATTGAAAACTGTCAACATAACGTGATATTTTTATTGCGGACGTGATTTTTTCCCGTGTGTATTAGCGCGTGACGACTGTGTTTCGGATCGGTTGGCGTCATCTATTCGAGGTATGTAAAATATCTTATTTGTTTTTAGCTCTAATGATATTCAATGCTTACATAGCGTCTTGTTTTGAGGACAGCACTTTTTATCATAACGTAGCCTTTTTGTATGTGCCGTGCGTGTAATACAAGGCTAAATTTTTTGCAAAAACAAGACTCGCTGTCGAGGCTTTCTCGATATTATATTTCAGTCTCGGACAGAAACCCATTTTATCGAATCCCATGAAAACAGCTTGGAGATGACGGCAAATTAAACTATTATGAATGATAAACAACATCTTAGCAGCACTGCTTTAATTTGTACTTTCAATTTTGTAAAACAATTCCCTACATTTTCTATCACAGCTTTGTTTACCTTACAGTTTTTAGCCGAAATTTTGATGACATCTTCTTTCCTTCCGATGGGAGCATTGATATCATTCTCAAATTCAAAAGAACAGTTGCTACGTATCCGATACGCACGGCCATTTTCTTTGCCATGTGCTTGGTTGCAGATTGCATCAGACAAATGTGCCATATGAATGAATGAATGAATGAATTTGAATTTGTATAGCGCTAAAAGTATTGGAGAATATTCAAAAGCGCATTACATTAAGTTAAAAAAATAAAAAATCAAATTTGAAAACTCCTAACTAAATCAAAATTAACCATAAGAACTATTCCACAAATTAAAAGCTTTCTTAAAAAGATATGTTTTAAGTTGCTTTTTAAAAATGGCGAGGCTGCTACTTGTTCTAATAGTTAATGGCAGCGAGTTCCATAAAGCAGGTGCAGCACGAGCAAAGGCCCGATCCTCAAGTGTAGAACAGTTGACTTTTGGAACGAACAGAAGAGATTTTGCAGACGAACGTAGAGCATACTTAGCAGCTGGTTTCACGGATAAAAGATCTGTAATGTAGGATGGACTCTGGTTGTGTAGTGACTTGTAAACAAAAAGGAGCAATTTGAACTGGACTCTAAACGTTACTGGAAGCCAATGCAGGTCGATAAGAGCGGGTGTGATATGATCAAATTTCGCAATTTGTAAAGTCACTCTGGCCGCGGCATTCTGGACTTTCTGTAAACGATCGAGCTGATATTTAGGTAGACCGAATAGAAGTGCGTTACAGTAATCAAGGTGAGAAGATACAAAGGCATGGATCAGTGTCTTTGTGGATTGCACAGTAAGGAATTTTCTAATCTGTCTTATGTTGTATAGTGCGCGAAAAGCCTTGCTACAAATCTTGCCTATGTGAACATTCATTCGCATATGAGCATCGAACCAGGACCCAAGGTTCCGGACGCTTTCTAAAGGTTTAATGATTGTGTCACCAATGATAATAGATTCAATAGATTTTTTTTCAAGTTGTTGACGGGTGCCAATAATTAGAAAGTCAGTTTTCGCGTCATTGATCATTAAACGATTTCCCATAAACCAAGAGCGAACATCTGCGATGCACTTTTCAATCACAGAGACAGCGTTAATTTCTGAACGGATAGAACCAACAACAGCTTCTGGAGAAGTTTAAGAAGGGTGAGAACATTGTTCTCTAAAACCGACTGTAATGTTTTTTTTTATCTGCCCAAAAAGTGACCACAGAAATGCATGATTATTTACAGATGTTGAAATCCATTATCCTGGATCTCGAGCACTCAATGTGGAGTAACTAGGGCTGTGAACAGACCGCGATACCACCAGCACTTCAGAGACCGTATGTATATATGCCATTCACATTGATCATAGAAATGCATGACCTATGTATTATTAGTCCTGACTATAATTCAATTTTTTATTGCCATTGAGCGTACGATGATGTAAGAGCACCATCAAGATATTCTGGCAAATGTTAACATCAACTGAAAAGAAATGAAAATGGGTGAGATGAGATGGTCCGTGTTGCCTAAGGTAGTATTAAAAAAGTACTTAGACCTTGCTTCCTGGCCAAGATGTTTTTGTCTTTGTAGTGTTAATGCCTGTTTTTTAATTTGCTCCTAAATAGATAACCTGAAGAGCTGCATTGTTGTGAAAAGTAGTGACTTGAGAGACATATTCGCAAGCATGAAAAATAAAACTGCCAAGTAAGGACAGTAAGCCGAACGCTCCTGAAATCCTCTCAAATAACTTTGAATGAAGGAAATGCATATTCGTAGTTGTAATGCTAGGCTACTTTCCAGAAATAAAGAAAGATAAAACTGATTGAATATATTGTTTGATATCTTTCTGTCCACAGCAAAGATATAGAAGAGTCTGATTTGACCAGCTATTCAGAGGGTGAACTTGAAAGGGAGAGTGATGAAGGTGATGGATTTGTGTAAGTTCGTTTCATTCTTAGAACCTTATGGCTGCGCAATTTATTTATTTATTTGTTTTTCCAAGCCATGTTTCAAAACGTACATTTTTGAAGAAACTACCGATGGAGTAGTAGTGACTTCAAGGACATTCGCATATATAGTGGAACCTCTAATAACGAAACGCCAAGGTGTGAAAGAAGTGTTCCATATAACGAGGATTCATTATATCGAGGTTATTTATTATATATTTCTGTAATACTGGGGCGAAGAATGCCGTTAGTTATTCCAAAGTCTTTGCTAAATAGAGGTTGGTTAAAACGAGGTTCCACTGTATTTAATTATAAACTCTGTCTTTGGCTCACAGATGTTTGGAAGAGCTAGACCCAGTCGTGGTTGCTTTACAACAAGAGATTCAAAGTGGCAACCTCCCACGTCATCACATCTTTTACAAAGTTCTTCGAAATGCCCTCGAGTTTGCACAGAAATCTTCCGATCCCAGAAAACAGTTCACACACGACAAAGATGTGACCTTGTTTTCTGAAACTCTTGCTTTTCATGGCAAGGACAGAGTTATGAATCTTCTACGTGGTGCGGGTTTTCATGGCCAGCAAAGAGGTGGGACATTTGAATTCAAATGGGAAAACTGGAATCTTCCATTTGTCCCTTCCAAATCAACAAGAAGCAAGGACAAGGCTGGTTATACCACCAAGAATGGTATAATCAAAAGCCTTTTAATATCTTACTTATTGCTTGCTCAGTTAGAGGAGAGTGGAGTTCAACCATTAATCGACAACCCGAACCTTCGTGTGATTCCAGTTGTTTAGCCACTGATGGTATGAGCATTAAACCGGGCCTCCAGTTTGATACACGTATTAAGGAGTTAGTTGGCCTTCTATTTCCAGTTGACCTGGAGTATGTTGAATCAACCCCGTCGCCTGATCCCGCAACTTTGAAAGGGTCCTTTGTGACTGAGGTCAACTGCAAAATTATTATCTCGTT
Organism: Micromussa lordhowensis; assembly: GCA_964020085.1. NCBI lineage: Eukaryota > Metazoa > Cnidaria > Anthozoa > Scleractinia > Lobophylliidae > Micromussa > Micromussa lordhowensis. The sequence continues at coordinate 32,171,157 of OZ026595.1, forward strand.
GGACAATAATTTGTCACTTCCTGTTGACCTGGAGTTTACGGGGAAACGCGTCTCCGGCAAAGACGTTGCGAACCGAATAATGAAGCGTGCTGTTCAGTTGCAAATTTGTCTCAGATGCCTAATGGAACATACAACAACCACCATGAATGTAATTGATACTTCTGGGGAATGCTGTAGAAACCGATGTGAAGGTAAATTGATAGAAAGACTTGCTTCACCTCTCCCATAAATAAAAAGCTTCATTTCCGTTTTTAATTTTCATAGTAATGTTAAACACAAGGTTTGGTTTTTAAAAGCAGTCTCTTCTGCCGGAATGTTTACATATTCCATAGCAGACAAGCATCTAATGACCTTTAATGGGAACAACATTTTAAACAATTATTTAATATGTTGCTTCTACATCATAAAATCGTAAACAAAAGCACCAATTAATGTCATTAATTTAAATATTGCAAAGGTATTTGCTATTTTGATTAGCATATTCACTTCTTACAGCTTGTCTTGAGAGTGACACAGTCTGCCAGCCTTGCAGCAACTTGGGACATCAAAGTGTCGACACCCCACTTCGAGCATGTCAATCCTGCTTGGAATCTGGCTCTAAGTGCGTGAAGCTTTTGGTTCTTTTTTGGACAGCTGACTGCGAAGAAAGCAACAAGCAAGCAATGGAGCACATCACTAAGCTTTCCAATGAAGGAACCGACGACCAGATCAAGGAGCAGGTGAAGTTTTTAAAACCAATCCCAGAAGCAGTTCATCTGGGAAAATGCCTCAAGTCTTCCTTTGCCAATTGGTTTCTGTTCATGAATGGCGAGCGATTTAATCTCTCAAATCTCCGCGTGTTATATAACGATGAAGATGATGACATCAGAGGTCATAAAGAAGTCACACTCAGTGCCATAAGAAATCGCGATCGTATGTTGGTGGAATCCATGCTTCTCATTGCAAAGCCATCAGTGAGAGATGTCATCCGTGAGGTACCACTCCTTGTGGACTATCATCCCGGAGACCTTTCGCCTGTATAAAGGAAACTGCAAAGGGCTGATTGCAAATCCTACTGGTGTCTGTGTTGGTGATCATGGTAGCTTGTTTATCACCGACAACAAGAAATCAAGTCTATTTCTAGCCCGCCTCCACTACCCAGTGGATGTAGCCGAGATTTCAAAGGCACTGAAACATCCCAATGGCGTAGCATATAGCAGTGGCATCGTTTTTGTTGCAGACACAGGAAACGAGCGAGTGGCGTACAAAGCAACTGGGTCATCGGTGTTTATAGATCCCAACAAGATGAAGGTTGTCGACCTACGGGCTCAGTTACATGCGCGTCATATCGAAGTTCACGCTTCTGCTAAAAAGAACGATCTTGTAAAGGCAATGACAAAGTGGCTTCAGGAACAAAGAAGAGGAATCAGCTATTCAGTGTCTGATCTGAATAAGCTTCCATTAGATAAAGAAATCAAGAAACCTTTAGCAATTGTTACTGCTGCAACAGACTTGCAAATGGTGTCTGGCAGCCATTCCCATTCCGTCTACCAAGTAAGTATCAGCAACAATGGGGCATTTCTGTGAGGCACTGTCAGCTTGGTCATAAAGCTTCCCGAAACGGCAAACCCTTTGGGACTGGCGTTTGATGGAAGCAACATGTATGTTGCTAACTCCAGCAGCGATGGTGGAATCACAAAAATCAATCTGGCAACGTCGGAAAGCTCAATTATAGTTAGAAATGGTACGGCGAATTGCCACATTGTTCACGGGGTGCATGTATCAACCGACGGAAATATTGTCTTTACAGACCGGGGATCTCGTCAGGTGCGAAGTCTTTCGCCAGAAACCTCACAAATTCAAGTGGTTGCTGGATCTGGTGCAAATAGTTCGAGAGATGGATCCAGCCTTGCAGCATCTTTTTGCCAACCAACAGCTTTATGCATCGAGGGGAAAACGATGTTTGTCGCGGATACACCGGTAGGAGCTATTAAAGTCGTTACTCCGACGAATTCCCTGTGCAAATTCCTTGAGCTACTTGATTCACTATGTAGAATGTTTGAAATACATCTGCGCGGAGTTCAAGCAGAATCCCACAGTATCGAAGATGCTATTTCATCGTTGAGTGAATTGAGTTCAGTGGTTGACTTGTGGGTGGATGAGGTTCAAGAGAAAATGGGAAGGAAAGCAGCAACTCAGGGACCTCAAGGAACAATATCGTCAAAAAGCAAATGCAGCGTTGAAATTCTCAGCGAGTCATTATGTTCACTGAGAGATTTTCTGAAAGATGTCAACCCAGGGTTCAACAGCTTTCTCAAACTGGTCGCCACTTTGACACTTGTTGTAGAGAACTTTTTCAGCCAAATGCGCTCTAGAAATGACATGCCAACTGCCTTGGAGTTTGCATATCTATTTGCGCCCACCATTCGCGAGTCACTGAAATAACTAACTGATACTGGGTTTGTCTACTATACTTCCCCACATTCTTATTACGAACAACCAGATGAGATTAAACTCCCATTTCGAAACCTGCCTTCTTTGTCTGTTCCATCGTCCGTAGAAATGGAAAAAGATGACCAGAGTTTGATGAGAGATTGGAGGGACAGCTTTGGTAAACCGGTCTGTCAACTGACGGTACGAAATCAAAGTACCAAGGACAATGTAGGTACACTTCCTTTGTTCGCATACACAACACCAGATCAGCCTCCAAGACCTTTGGAGTTTTCCACCACAGACGACCTCCCAGCTAGAGAAACAGAGGTAACAGAGATTGAGCATGAAGCTGTCAGAGGAGCCATTTTATTTCAGGCCAACAGTGTTGTGGTCGTCAAGCGCGATCACATACGTGGATACCCGAACAAGGGACCATTCTTTGTTGGAAATGTCACCGACAAGGAAGAGGAATTTTTTTGATATAGAGTTGTTTGTTTCTTCATTTGAAGACTGCCTCCTGTTTACTTTGAGTCAGGTGGCGGAAACCGTACGAATTCACCGAGATGCCATAGTCGGTAAAGTGGAGGAAGGACATTTTGAAAAAGGGTGTGATTTCGTGAAATTGGCGGAGGTATCATACGAGACATTTCTTCAATACCAAAATGATGTGGAAGACCTCTTGCCAGAAAAAGATGGCGGTGAAAAGGACAGCAACATCGACTCTGATGATGATGAGATTCCAACAAACGTGGTCTTTGGAGGAATGCCACTTTGCACAACATCCGGAAGAATTGTCATCCGCCCAAATCGTCTGGACCTTTAGTTTATTTTTCACAGATCTCTAGTAAACGCATGCCTTGTGGATAATGAATGGTCGATAATGTACTTCCTCCTGGGTTATTATAGTTACAGAAAAGCACAGTCTGACAATGAAATCAGAGTTCAACTCGGAAGAAACATTAGACTTTTGCACTACCAGAATTGTACAAATGTTATTGTAGCTCGATTGCTTTGCCAAATTAGGTTTTGATTCACTTGTATAGATTACTAGATGGAATATTATTGACTTCATTAACTATTCCAAGTAGCCTGAATAAGTATTATTCATTTAAAAAGGTCTCTAAACCCTGCGCTTAAAAGTACTAAAGATAGAGGCCGTATGTTCCGTTGGCATCGTTCCAGCGAATGTGGATTGTGAGAGGGGCAAACGAGGTAAAACATTTATTAATGAAATTCCGACAGGCGACACGAGAATGTTCTGAAATTGCGACATAGGTAGCTGAGAAATTCAGATGGGGGACATGGGCACCCCCCCTAACAGGGCCTCGTTAGTTGCTTTGGCGGGTTTTGCCGTGTAGTTTGATTGATAAGCGATCCCGCAAGTAGCATACTTTACAATTTAGTATGAACGATTATCTTTAAAAGTAAGCATCGACCATCTCAAGTTCACTTGAGTTTTTAAGGTACTTAAGGCCTACTTGGGCCTTAGTGTGAACTCGCCTACTGTTATAACTATTTACATATTATATAATTGTAGAATTAAAACCAAAATACATGTAACCCTCCCTTGATTAGAAGACCAACATCATACTGTCTAACAAAGATCATGGTTAAGACGAATTCCCCTTAACGTTCAAGCAATAAGTGAAAAAAATTAATTATTAGAAAACTACTTGTAGCACGGTAATATTTTGCACACTATTTGCAGGGTTTGTACGGGTCCTGGAAAACCTGGCGAGACCTTGAATTTTATTGTGGCATTTTTCAGGACTGGAAAGTCCTGGAAAAAGTCTTCTTGTCCTGTTTGATTGGCCAGACAGCAAGTGATTACTTTAAGAAAACATGACAAATCATTTTGTAGAATGAGTGTTAACAGTATGTAATACAGTAAACATCAAGTTCTGATTTGCTTGAATATAAAACATTTACTAAAGTCACTAAATAAATTTATCAACCCTTTTAGAAGCTTGATAGAAGACTGAAAGTGGTCAGAGAAGAGGAAAAGAGTGGTCAAATGTATGAGGCCCTGCATGTAGGCCTAATCTCTTCAGACGAGTCTGACACAGAGGGCAATGCTTTGGACACCAGACCTCTCTCTTAACCTGGAGGACAGATGAAGTAAGCAGGTATTTTCGACTGCTTGATGAGCGTTGGAAGGCAGGCATGACATTCCAGAGACTTGGTCTTTCAAATGAAAGGACTACAACTGGAGTCCCACAATAATTGCTTTGGGCCATGTGTGCTGATTAAGGGGCAGTATAATTTTATTTAAGGGTCTTATGCAAATGTGATGATGATTTATTACATGTATGTGTACTTGTGTCTTTTCTGGCATGCAGACCAGATGTACTGCATATTCAAATCAGTATTGGAGTAAATAGAAAGAGAATTTTAATGGAAGTCTCAAAACTGGATACCAGTACATAGTTTTTGCATAAAACCCTTCATTTATTACTTTAATGAAACTTTTCTGTCAAATTGTTTGCTTTTTTGCTAGTTGAAAAGTTAACACTGTAAAAAAGCCTATTACTTGATGAAGCTGGCTACTGCCTTATTAAGACATGCAACTTGTGCTGTGTTCACAACACAGTAGTACTGAAACATGTTTACAATAAACATGTTTAAACAAAACACATTTCCTGTAGACGTGCTTAATTTATGCAGTTTTATTGAGTATGATTAAGGCAACCAAGTGTTGGGATTTCAAAGTATTGCTTCAAATTGCGTTATTTAAGATTGTATTTGTTTGTAACAGGCCTAGTTAAGCTAATGATTGATGTGATGATGTGACCACCATCCAGATCATTTATCAGAATCTTATTTTTAAGAGCAGTACATTGTGAGTGGTATTAACTGGACAAATCATACACTGTTTTCTAAGTAAGATAGGCTGAATGTTCTTGTTGGGCTGGTGATTGTTCACCTGTCAAATAGATCCTGGCTATACACGGTTTAGATATTTTTAAATAATATTCCTTTAAAGGGTCAAGTGAAACAACTCTCTTGCTAAACTAAAGTATTGTTATAATTTGTTTGTTAGAATGGGAAATTACCCTCGTATTTTATATGAATAGTTGTACATCTGTAGATAGTAAACAGTGCTATACATTAAATAAATCATATTTTTAGAATTAACAATCTCTTTTGTTTTTGCTGTTCTGACTGGGAAAGGGAGTGAGCAAACAATGCTGGCCGATGGCACTGAAAAACACCCGAATACTCCGTCCCAGGAAATGCAAGAAAACGCGAGGAAATACGTTCAAATTCGCGCAGTTTTCCACCCATTAACTGAACGGTGAATGACTGGAAACAAGCATTTTCTTGAATTCACCCGAACTCACTGTCCCAGAAAATACAAGAAATTTCCTGCGAACACGGGAAGACACGATATTTTCCAAAAGTTTATCGAACGGTGAACATTGGAAAACAAGCGTTTACTTGAATTCACGCGCGTTTGCTGGTTGGGAAAATGCAAGAAAAGCACAAGAGGACTTCTGAAAACGCAAGAATACACAATAATTTCCGAACGTTTACCGAACGGTGAACGTTGGAAAACATGCGTTTTCTTGAATTCCCTAGAATTCGCCGTCTCGGAAAATAAAAGAAAACAAGAGAAAACTTCTGTGAACGCGAGAATACACTATGCTTTCTTATGTTAACCGAGCGGTGAATTGTGGAAAACAGTGTGTTTTGCAAAATTTACCGGCATTTGGCGCTCTGGAAAACAAGGGAAAATGCCGGTTTTCAACTGTTAATCCTGGATGAACGTGAAGTTTTACACCGGGAAAGCATCTGTGAACGCAGGCAAACAAGACATTCGCCAAGTGTTAACCGACCGGTAAATTCCAGTAAACGTGCGTTTTCCGGCATTCACCGTAATAGAAAACTACCGGATAATAGAATGAATACTCGAATTCACCGGCAGCAAAACACTTCGAAAATGTTGGATTTTCCGATTGGTGAACACCAGAAAATGTAAGCAAATGCCACGTTTTGCGTAAATTCACTGCGCGTTTTCTAAACGGTGAACGCCATCTTTCTTGCCGTGGATAAGAACCACTTATTTGTAACACCACGAAAATCATAGTGATATAACTTGCGCAAAAGAATTTTATGATCTACTGTATCAAAAGCCTTTTTTAGGTCAATGAATACACCACATAAGAACAAGCGCTTGTCCATGTTTTCTTGTATGATACTTACAATGTCAAGAATTGCATGCTGAGTTGAATGCTCTTTGCGGAAGCCATATTGAGATGGAGAAAGTATATCATTTTGCTCAATGAAAGATTCCATTCTGGAGTAGACCAATTTTTCGAAGATCCGATTAAAGTTAGACAGCAAAGAAATAGGCCTGTAATTGTTTGCATTTGTTATCTTCGGTTTTAAAAATTGGAGTAATTTTTGCCTTTTTTAATTCAGTGGGATACATCCCAGACGAAATAGAAACATTTATTATTTCTGCGAGTATACTGCTTACAACATTTGTCGAGTACTTCAACAGTTGGGTGCGATTTGTTATTTGGTATGCGGAAAATTTCCAAATCCACTTCAGCTGGAGTAACTAGGTTGAAAGCAAACGACGAATCGGGAGAGTTAGTTTGTTCACAAAATCTGATCAAAATAATTACACTGAACGGTTGGCACCTGATTTGCTAGTTTAGGTGCAACAGAAGCGAAATGGTCATTCAAAACGTAGGTTATTCGTCTTTGGTCACAGGTGACAGAATCATCATCAGTAGGGACTTTAATTGAAGTAATAGGGAGGCGTGGTGGCCTCATGGTTAGTGCGCTCGACTCCGGAGCGAGCGCTCCGGGTTCGAGCCCTGGCCTGGGACATTGCGTTGTGTTCTTAGGCAAGACACTTTACTCTCACGGTGCCTCTCTCCACCCAGGTGTACAAATGGGTACCGGCGAATTTAATGCTGGGGGTAACCCTGCGATGGACTGGCATCCCATCCAGGGGGGAGTAGAAATATTCCTAGTCGCTTCATGCCACGGAAACCGGGATAAGCTCCGGCCTGGTGGGCCACTTGGCTCGTATGCAGACTTTACTTACTTTACTTTACTACATTGTTTATTCCCTTCCAAGTTTTTTTTCATATTAGTTACATTGTCATTAAAAAATTTATAATATTGCTGTTTACTTAAATGCGTTAAGGAGCAAATTTTGTTCCTGTAAATTTTGTAGTTGGCCGTGTCACCAGACGTATGCAAGTTATTTTTAACTTCGATGGAAATTCTTATACCTTTGGTAATCCATGGTTTGGAGAGCTGCTTTTCTTTATGGTTTGAAATTGTTTTCATAGGTGCATGTTTATTTATCAATTTGTTAAACTTGTCATAAAAAGAAGAAAATAAATTATCCACGTCACACAGTTTTTTATCTAAGAGTATCATTATTTTTTAAAGCACCTATTCCTTTGGCCGACTCTCGTGACCCATACTATGTTTGTAAATTTAATGACCGGTGTGGTAGTCTTGATAAGCCGAAATTTGGCCAGTGAGTTTAAAGCATAATAATATACACGAAAAAAATTACTTAATTCTGATTGGCTGAGAAAGGAGTGCAGCTCTTCTGTAACACGAGTGCAAAATGTGTAACACGAGTGCAAATTACAAATGCTTTCTGATTGGCTAAAAACACAAAAGAAACCAACAAGAACCAATCAGATTAGAGTTGTTTCTATAGCAACATATTGGCGGACATTTTGAGCAAGACGCAGAGGAAAATGGCTGGGATTTTCAGCAAACAACGATTTGGTTTTGCGAGCGAAACAACGATTGAAAAGCTAAAAAAAACCTCCAAAAATACCAAATACAGTAAAGAGTACGTCTCTGTTGCTGAATGTACGCGAGACGTGGTGCAAAAAACATTACAATTTGTTGTTCTCTTCAAACCGTTGCAAAAACGTTTTTCAGCATTTACCTGTAGTAGCCTTCAGGCGCTCCCCCAACCTTCGTGACTTACTTGTCACAGCTAAACTCTCTTCTAACTCTTTTTTTTTTTAAATTTATTTACACTACTTACAATACTAATACTTACACTACTTACAGTACAATACGATAATTCACTCTTTTTTTTTAATTTATTTACACTACTTACAATACTAATACTTACACTACTTACAGTACAATACGATAATTCACACTACTTACAATATTTAACAAATAAAGAAGCCTCGACTGTGTTCTGTTCTGTTGTAAAGCACACAGGAAGCGGTAGAGCACGAAAGAAGTGTAGGGGAAAACACGAGACGTAGTCTACTTCTTGAGTGCTCTACCGCTTCCTAAGTGCTTTACAACAGAACAGAGCACAGTCGAGGCTTCTTTATTTGTTTTATGATAAAGAATCCAATAAATTCTCCGCACATTTGGTTGTATTTTCAAGCCAAACTTTATTTTCCAAACGGGGAAAAGTGGCGTCAGCCGTTCTCTATTCTCTGATAAAGCACGCTAAAATAAGCCAATCACAGTCCTTGTTAGAACTGTTCCAAAAATTTGATTGGCTAATGAGACGACAGCTGTCAATCACAAACTGAACTTCTGCTAAGCTTTCAGTATCAAGTTGCTATCCAGGGGAAGAACGATGCCTTGAAAGTTCGTTTTTTAGTTTAATCTTTAAATAAGGATCTAAAGGTTTCTACTACAAAGGAATCCGGCCGCATTGTGGCTCATAAAAACGTGCCGACCGTTTCAAATGGAAATTAAGAAACAAGGAGCTCAAAACTAGCTAGTTGTATTTGAAAGGAGCTGCCAAGGAGCTACAGTTGTTTACGGCTTGCAGCCGCTTGCAGCAAGATTGCATGAACTGGGGTCAAAGTTGGAAAGACTAGACTGCTTCCACTGGTTCTACTCCGAGTAAAGGAGAATATCAGAGCCAGCTTTCAGTTGATCACTCGTCGAGTGAGCGATGATACGAAATTGTAGAGGTTCACTTCAGTTCACCGAGATGACCGGAGATCGCCAGTTAGCAAACGAGCGTTACTACACTGCATGTAAGTGTTGTTTGAGCATTTTTACAAAAATACAGCTTCTCATCGTAAATAGAAAGCTCAGTTGGTGTTTTCTGTCGTTGTTTTACTTCTTAAGTTTAATTTCTGCCTTCGTAATGTCTTTAATCGAAGCATTCGCTAGGTTGAGAATGAAAAGTTGTTTATTTCGTTGCGTTTTTTGTCGGAATCTAGCAAAACTTGTTATTTTAGTACAGTTTTAGCACTTCTGTTGTTTATGACAATGGTCTCCCTGCAGCTATATTTACTGCAGACAAATAGCTCGTTTCCACTGCATTTGTCTGAGCCACAAGGCATGTTTAATTTGAGTCAAATTTGTCAAAATTCCGAAGCAAAAATTTGAAGAAGCCATGCTTACCGTCATCAACCCATGCTCTGTTCTCTGATAAAGCATGCTGTTTCAGCCAATCAGAGCACGCGTTATATGGAAACTTTATTATAATAATACTTACACTGCTTACAATACAATACGATAATTCACGCTACTTACAATACTAATACTTACACTACTTACAATACAATACGATAATTCACGCTACTTACAATATTAATACTTACACTGCTTATAATACAATACGATAATTCACGCTACTTACAATACCAATACTTACACTACTTATAATACAATACGATAATTCATGCTACTTACAATACTAATACTTACACTACTTACAATAAGGGGGGGGGGTGGTGGTGCTATAACACACGAGATAATTTAAAATATCTAAAAATGTCTCAAAGTGACAAAATCGTTATTGAAACTGAAACTAACACTAAAACTATCTCTGCTGAATCCCAGCTGGTAACATTTTCTAGAAAGGTCAGGAGGGGGAGAAGTACATGTAAATGAAAGTAGCTAGACCGAATCATCAAGAAAGAGCTGGTTAATGTGGAGCGGTTCAATTTCTTTGTATAATTTTAAATAAGAGCAAAAGCTCTCCAGAGTTGGCTTTCTTTCCTTGCTTCTGCAGATCCAAATGTAAAATCTAGCGAGTAGAGAAATACAATAAATTATTCTGTTGTTTCTCGACGAATCAGGTCTCAAGCCTAGCGCATTTAGTTTACTCAGGCCGCAGTTTTGAGGTAATATGTTATGCTGGTGAAGAAAAGAGGTGAGATGATCCCAAAAGACTTGCGTTTTGTTGCAGTACCAGAAGAGGTGAAGGATTTTTTCAGGGTCCTTGCCCTTGCACTTGTTGTCGTTTTTAAAACCCATTTTAACTAGCACGGTGTTAGTAGCTTGGACTCTGTGTAGGAAGCGAAAATGAAATTCAATTAATTTCGTACTGTTAGTGCACTTTAGAGTTAATCGATAGGCATTGTTCCAGTTTATATCATGATATTCTTGGATTAAGTTGCTCCATTTCTTTTGGCTAGGAATTGGGGAGGTACTTTTATATTGTAGAAATTTTTGGTACGCCAGTTTATTGGGTTTTTTAGATTTCAATATGTCAGTTACAAAAGTTGCTTGCTCTTCAGCATTGCCTGTTGAATGTCGAGCCTGATTTCTCCAAAGCACCTTAAGAGTGGATATAATTCCGCAAAAGGCTAAAGGGCAGACAGTGATATTGTGCACATGTTCAAATTCTGTTCGCGAGAAAAATAAGTTGGGTTCCTCCTTAATAAATTGATTTGCGCAGGAAATTCCTGATTGAAACACTTTTTATAAAAGATAGGTTTGTCCATAATTCTAATGAGTGAATTATGCCATAGGCTTTGTGCAAGAAATGAATCAAGAGAGGTTATTTTGTCTTGGCAGTTTAGTTCAGCCCAAATTTCTAAGACTTCTTTGAGGAAGGGGCTTAACCCTTTCGGAACCTTTGTGGTATCAGCTTTGTTAAGGTTGTTTAGAACCACGGGGCCTCCAAGCGGCTCTAGCTCAGCATCAATAAAAAGTTTCCATTTTCCCTTACTGTTCTCGTCTAGATATTTTTTAATCCAAACAACCTTTACGGCTTTGTTAAAGGATATTATATCTAACATCTTAAGACCACCATCCGGGTAATCCCTAATAACAACATCTCTCTTTATTTTGTCCCCTTTGCCGTTCCAGAGAAAGTTAAAGAAAAGGACGTTTATTTCGTTTATAATCTGGGGATTCGATTGTAGGGGGGACAGAATGTGAATTATCTGAGGGACTACAAGGCTCTTAATGACAGAGATTTTTCCAATCAGGCTTAGTCTCCGGAGTGCCCAAGCGCCTAAACAGTTTCGCATTTTCTCAATTTTTTCCTGGAAGTTAAGGTTTGCTGTCACCTCTGGGTGAATTGAGAACCATACTCTTTGCGCTTTGCGCTTTGCTGAAGCGCTTTGACTTTTAAAGTTTTCCAATCAAAATTGTATTCCGAGCAAATTGTTGCGTTGCTTCCTGCATGTGAACCAATCCAGAGAGCTTCTGTCTTCTTGCTATTTAGCTTGAGGCCTGATAATTTGCCAAAGCTTTCCAGGGTCTTAAGGGCTTCAGAGAGAGATTTTTCTGATCCGTCAAGAATAAGAGTCGTATCATCAGCATATTGACTAATTTTGATTTCATTTTCTTTAATTAGAAAACCTCTTATATCTGAGTTGCTTCTTATTTTTTTCGCAAGAATCTCCACAGCCAAGACGAAAAGATACGGGGAGAGAGGGCATCCTTGCCGGACGCCTCGATGAACAGTAAAGAAATTACTTGACCAGCCGTTGTTCGAGATGCAACTTTCAGAGTTACAATAAACGTCATAAACCATTGCACGATGGAAGCGCCAAACCCAAAGGAGACCAGAGATCTTCGAATAAAGGACCATTCTAGTCTGTCAAAGGCCTTTTCGAAATCAAGGAAGAGAAGCAGATTTTTTGATGCGGCATAATTGATTACACTATCTATTAGTCGTACATTTTCTCCAATGAAACGTCCCTTAATGAAGCAGTTTGGTCGTTATTTATAAGTTTACTCTCTCCTCCGCAGAGGCTCCCTATGAGAGATCTGTGTGTTTGGGAGGGCGCGCAGGGAGCGAAGGGAAGAGAGAAAGGGCGGGAGCCTCTGCCAAATAATGTATCCAAAATGGCGCCTGATTTCCGAGAGAGACCGGTGCTAGGTCGAATTCCTCATCAATACTTACAAGATGGCAGAACATGCAGTGGGACAAGAAGAGGAATTGACTAGCCACTAGAGACAGCGCGTCACCCAGACCGAAAATGCACTGGACACCAATTAAAATACTCTGAGCGAGCTGGTACCGAGTTGTTACTTCTTACTTGTAACGCCTGTCTCTTTCTAGCTTTGGGCGGGAAATTTGCGAATAAAATAATCAGGTTCAGTAACTCCGATTAACGTGCTTTCCAATCCTTTCGTACGCGTACGGAAATGAATCCTTCTGTAAGTGAAATACGCCGAAGACAAATACCTGACCTCTTTAAAAAGGAGATCAAATGGTTCGCGAGGGGATTTAACCAGCCTAAAACAAGGCTGGAAATCACGGAATCAACAATCGATGAATTTCAGACCGTGATCTGGGATAAACCCGGTGGTGATATTTTACCAACATACGGTAAGTGCAAAGTTATTTTTGACAATTTTCTTTGTCTTTCCCCGTATAAGTATAATATGATTTTTAAAGATTCCCAGCCAGATAAACAAAGGTCACCAATTAGCATGAATCCATTTATGTCTAAATGTCGTCTATATTGTCTGGAGAATTTTTACATGAAAATTAAATTCCATTGGGATAAACAAGCGACACCAGCGTTTATCTTACAAAAATTTAAACTGGTCTTTCAGTGAAAATCCAATGGGAAACTATCTTCAGTTCTAATTTATGTTCGCCTTAAAGGGAAAGGGGTGGGGGAATCATAATTATTTCAGTTTTAAGACTACAAAAGAAATGTCGTGACCGTGACAAAACTGAGGGGTATTACATTTCAAAGGCAAAGTTACATCTAATGGGTAATAACGCAAAAAAAAACCTTTGATCCTGACTTGAAAAATAAAACAAAGCAAAATATAAATAGAAAAATAAAGAAATAAACAAATAAATAAAACTTTCGTTTTGTTTATTCGTACTGAAGGTCAAAGGAAAAGAACTATAAATGATTTCCTCAATCATTTCGAAAATAACTTCACATACAAGCAATCTTTTATCTGGAATATTCTTGTGCTATTTTGTGTTGCTTCAAAGATTCCATTTGTTTACCTTTTGAGGTTCGCTTCAAAAATTGTAAGAATTCTAATAAGCCCTGCATTTAAATTTGTTGAAAAGTTTTGTTTGCTAGTTTATTTTCGGGGTTTATTATTAGAGGGAACCGAGTGTTTGAAGAAGCTTTTTTGGTCTTGACGATATATAAATACGGCTTAAAAGGCTAAGAAAGCCAACCAAAACACTATATGGCATTGCATTACATGAGGGTAAGCTTCATCATCGCAAGGATATTTACGCCCCATGACGTCTGAGATTGAGGAGGGAGAAAAGGAATATTGAATGAGGCATTATCAGGAGGGTTTATTTTGAGTGAGGCGTATCAACATTTTCAGGTAATTACGGCAAGAAAACGCCAGTAGTGATAGATTTTCTCTTTGACACTTAGGTTTGACTCCCGATGAGCTCTCGCGCCTTGCTGCCTCCGAGACACGAGGGTGGCTGTCTACTGACCATGTTACATGGGTGTTAAGTCAATTAAACACCATGCAGCAAGATACCATGCATGCAGTTGCCAACATCAACAACGAAATGGGAAGAAAGAGAAAAATGTTCAATTTCGGGACTGTGAAACGGCTAGTTTTGCCGCTTAATGTTGGGCAAAGAAATGGCCAAACCTTCATCGGTGGCATCAACGATTCGGGCGATCACTGGGTCCTAGTGGTTGTTGAGCTACGACCATTCAAACGAATCCTTTACTGCGACACACTGGCCGGGAAGCCCCCATCAAATATCATTGATGTGGTCAACAGTTACACCAGCCACATTCCCCGTGTTGGAATGTATGATGAGAAGCATCTCTTCTTGGCTCACGACCCCATGGCTACTTCTCAGTTAGGCCACGTGTGTGACTGGAGATGCCGCAACTATCCGTTACAGACCTGCTCTGATATATGTGGAGTCATTGTTCTGATAACCGCAGCGGTGGCGGCTTTAGACCGAACCCTTTTTCAGTACTTGATTGGTCCCTTTGAGAGAGGTGAAATCTATCTACAATGGCCAAGCCAACATGCGTACTACCTCAGGAGAATCTTAATGTCTTGGTTTGCTGAAAGCCGCATCGAAATCAATTATGTTCTGCTGCATCCTGGATGGCGTGATGACATCCCTACAAAGTCCGACCACACTTTCTGTCTTCGTCGAGACACGTCCAGTAACACAAAGAAAAGGCTCAACCTATCCCTAAATCACAAAGCGTCATCATTCACTGGATCAACTCTGAAAGCACCACAGGGCCACGCATCATCTAAAGAAAACACCTCTCTTTATTCTACTGAAGCCTCTGCAACTAAAACCGAGGCCTCCAAGAGTTCCTCTTCGAATCCAAACTCTCCATTGTCTGCTGAAGGAAAATTATCACCACCGCCGAAGACGTCTTCCACGGCTAACGATCCACGTGCGACTCCCTCGTCGTATAAGAAAAGGTCCTTCGCAGGAATCCCGTCAGCTTCCGAGAGACCCCCGAAGGTCGCACGCTCCACACCTGAGGAAACATCGAGTGGAAAAAAACCTCAATCTTATTCGTGCCCAGATCCGTCGCGTGCCACTAGTCCCATCCATAACAATGGCCCACCAGCTAACCCTGTAAAAAGTGCTTCCACTGACCAGCCATCTCCCAGTGCCGAACCTCGAGCTCCAGCTCCAGCTCCAGCTCAAACTCAACCAACGTCTCTAGGGGAAATTGTAAATGATTCCTCTCCCAGTGATTCAGCAGGTTCGGTTTTCTCTCCTAACTGTGAAGGCCTGAGTAGATTCCAGTGCGAACATTGTGGCATGAAGTTAAGCAGCCGAAACTGCCTTTACAAACACAAGCAGAGAAAACACAAGACGAACGATTGAGTTGATAAAGCTACAGGAAGTAAACATGTCATTTGTCCAGAGTGTAAAGAGCAACAACAAACAAGGTAATATAACATAAATCAGGTTATCGAATTTTGTGGTAATACCATCATGAACAAATGCTTAAAATGAAGATGAACAATAGACCTTTTTACCGATACGGCGGCCATCTTGAATTCTATTGTTTTGACTGAGAAATTATGGGCTGCCGGGGGGGCAATCGCTGGAAAATTTATCGTATACACAGCTTTCAGGATAAAGTTTTACTGCTTGTCTCTCATATTCCATAACAAATATTACAAGCGTTACATCTTTCCGTCACGATATTTGGCAGTTGTTCCTATGGTTATCGAAAAATTATTGTTAAAAGTTATCACGCCACAGTATTCTTTTTAATTATTTCTCATCTGCCCCCTGGGCATCCCATAATTTCCTCAGAATTCAAGATGGCCGCCGTATCGGTAAAAAGGTCTATTGTTTACAACCTAAAGCGCTTAAATTAAGTGTAAGACACATAATAAAGTTTATTATTATAATTATTGTTATTCTTATTTATATTATTATAATTATTATTAGTCGTTTATTATTATTGTCATTATTATTACCTTCTGTATATTATTTTGTAGAATACAAAAATAAACACTATTATAAAAAGCAAATATTGTTATTATTATTATTAGTATTAGTATTAGTATTATTATTGTAATCATAATTATAACGCAAAAAGTGTGAGAATATTACAATAGCTGGCCTTATAACGCAACAATCACAATGATGACGCATTTCTATAATGATAACATAACATTATAAATGCGGTTATTGGTCTTAGGTCTCGTTAACTATAGTACTTTTCATTTCTCAACGTTCTTTTCCGAGTTGCAAATTCTGTTGACTGTATTTTCCTTGTCTCTCCAGGACAGCTTTTGCTACGACTGGCGATTTAATACAGCATCTTAATGGTGACTTGAAGATAGAAAGCAGTACCTTCAAAGACAAGTGGAAGAATCAAGAAGAAAAGATGACAAAGAGTTGGTATGTGAAACAACGTGCTGACAGAAAGACAAAGGAGTACACAACATCTTGGTTGCGTTGCAACAGAACTGGGGCGTTTGTTTCCAAAAGTTCTGAAAAGAGAGCGATGAAATCCCAAGGATCTTCCAAGACTGGATGCACATGCCCCGCCTTTATCACCACAAGAACCTCTCACGCGACAGGAGAGGTACAAGCAGAGTTTTGTTTCACGCACGTTGGGCACAAAAAGGAGAACGCTTTCAACAGAATATCGAAGGAAATGCGCACGACCATTGCAGCAAAGCTTTCCCAGGGCCACTCAACAGGGATCACTTAATAACCCGTTCAGACCTACACAACATCAAGCAACAGTACAACATCAACTGCATGCAGAGGGCTAATGACGACGCTGACAGTGTTCTCTACTGGGTACAAGAGATGCAATGCGAGGAATTCAACCCAGTTTTGTGCTTCAAACGACAAGGCGAGAAATCTAGTTACAAAGGTGTGGAAGAAAAAGACTTTCTTTTGGGATTGCAAACGCAGTTCCAAAAAGAAATGTTTGAAACACATGCTAGCAAATTAATATGCGTTGATGCCACCCACGGAACGACGACGTATGACTTCCAACTAGTCACAGTTCTTGTTATTGACGACTACAACGAAGGCATACCCGTGGCATGGCTGATTAGTAACAAAGAAACGACGGATGCTTTGAAGGTCTTTTTTTCAAGTTTAAGAGAATGCTGTGGCGACATACAGGCGGAGATCTTTATGAGCGATGATGCCGATGCATATTATAACGCCTGGGTTTCTACATTTTCGAGGCCTGACAGGAAACTATTATGCAGCTGGCACGTCGACCGCAGCTGGTGAAGAAAACTAAATGAGCATCTGAAAGACAAGGAGCAAATGGCTGAGGTATATGCTGCTCTGAAGTCGCTACAGAATGATCTGTCCGAAACGAGCTTCAGGCGTTCCCTACAGCAATTTATGGCGTGGGTCAAGGGTATTTCAGAGAGATTGGCCAAGTACTTCGAGAAGGAGTACGCACGAAGAACGAGAGAATGGGCAGCTTGTTTTCGGGTAGGATCACGCGCCAACACCAACATGTTTGTAGAGCGCTTCCACAGAACTCTCAAGGAAGTCTATTTAGAAAAGAAACAAAACCGTCGCGTTGATCACCTGTTTTTCAAGCTCCGAAAAATAGCCCGAGATAAGGCATTTGAGCAGCTCATTAAAGCTGAGAAGGGCAAAAACATCTTGAGACAACGTGAAAGTATGAAGCGGCACAAACAGGGGGAGTTAGTGAAAAAGGAAGCGGTTCACAAGCAGGACGAGAATCTGTGGAATGTTCAGTCGGCCTCGAAGACAGGAACTGTGCACCATGTGAGAAGAATCAGCTCAGCTTGTTCCTGCGTGCTGAAGTGCTCTTCCTGCGATGCTTGCGTGCATACCTTTGAATGTTCCTGCGCTGATTATGGTATAAGGGGAGTGTTATGCTCCCATATTCACTCTGTGAACATCTTCTACCCCAAAACCATAACCGCTGATGTAGAATTAGTCGATACTGAACTAGAGATCACCAGTGACAACGATATCGAGAAGAAACGCGAAAACTTGTCAAGGTTAATTCAACAGGACAAAAAGGCCCAGGAAAGCGAACAGCTGGCTGACCTCAGAGCACATGCCCTTTCTCAGATTGCTGAATTATCTGATTTAATTCAAAGTGCCCCAACAAAAGACACAATCAATACAACATTGTGGCACATTCGATCTGCAATATCAGTGGCTAAGGGATTGAGTGTTATTGGGTCTGACCACCAATACCTGAAAACCAAGGTCTTTCCAGCCAATAAAGTCTATGAGAAACAGAAGCGCTTCTTTTCAACCAAGAAAAAGAGGAAAGCTCAGCGGAAAATAGCTAAGTTGTCGGATGCCACAGCAAAGCAATTGGAGGATGCAGAAGTCCAAGTCTGTACATTTTGTCTGAAGGAAAACCCACCCAGTCAAGACACAGACACATCTGAATGGATAGAATGTGAGAAATGTAAATGCTGGGTACATGAGGTCTGTGATTACATTGCTGACAAGGCAAACTACATTTGTTGTATGTGTCGCCCTTAAATTCTCCCAAAGATATATATTTTGTGAGATAAACTCTGCATAAACTAGCTACCCATCAGGCCAGAGCTTATCCTGTTCCCCCCTGGATGGAATGCTAGTTCACAATGGTCACCCCCACCATTAAATTTGGCGGTACCTACTTATAAACATGAGTGGAGAGGAGCACTGTGAAAGTGAAGTGTCTTGCCCAAGAACACAACACAATGTCCCAGGCCAGGGCTCAAACCTGGACTGCTCGATTCTGAGACAAGTGCACTAACCATTAGACCACTGGATTTTTCACAAATCGATCATTTCTAACCTCATTCCAACTCTATTAAGTACTCCTACTCTAATATGTACAACCAAAACCTGTCGTCCAACTTAATGGTGAGCACACATGGAAAACAATGGTCAAGGCAATGTTTATTTGTACTGTACAAGCTACTTAATTTAAATATGAGAATATAATAAATAATATATAAATTAAACAAACAAAAATGCAGGAGCTTGTCACCCAAAATAACAATAGAGAAAAACTAGTTCAGTGCATGCCTGCCATTTATTTATTGAGCATATTCATTTTTTTCTTTTCAGAAGAAGGGCTTGCACTTAACAAAATTATTTGACTATACATACTAATTTTAAATTAAGGGTGGGAAATGTACAACAAACACATCTATGCAGTAATTCTCGCACATTTTGTTCATAACAAAACAAAGAATAACAAAATATAAATAAGTAAATGAATAAATAACATGATACAGAATGTGAAGTTAATTCTCTTTTTTAAGTTAGAATCTTAACCTCTCATCAGTTTCACTCCACAATTAAGCCAACAACAGCATCCTTTCTTTTACCCTTCATCTTAAAAATGATTAAAATTAATTAAAAGTTAATTAAATAAGGGTCGGGCAACCTGAAATAAGTATGTTAAAAATGCCAGACTGCCAGTTTAAGCTTCATTATATCAAATATTAGCACCCAGGACATCCCATTGTTCCATTTTCAGGGGTTGGAATCTCTGCATAATTATCAATATTAGTCAATTATTCTCAGATCTCAAAAACATTGCAAGGAAGCTTAAATAGAATGTCCTGCCAAGACTGGCACAAGCTACAACCCAATTGTAATACTTACAGAACGAGAATAAAGATTTGTATTTCTGCTGTATGACAAAATTATTGAAGCTAATTTATTTTCTCTATTTTTCTTAATCAGTATTTCACTTACTCAGTGTTTGAAATTGAAATACTTCAAGTTTAGTGGATAAAGTCGCAGAAAATATAATGAAGATTGAAAAACATTAATATTCTTCTGCTTCGGCAGCTGACCAATCTTACCGCCTTGTTAAATTGGCCAGGCATTGGTCTTCGGCAAATAATTTTCCCTTGCGAAGCTAAGAACGATTGGAAGGAACTAAAAAGAGACAGGCAGCAACAACTCGGTAGCAGCTCGCTCAGAGTATTTTAATTGGTGTCCAGTGCATTTTCAGTCTGGGTGACGCGCTGTCTCTAGTGGTTAGTGAGGAATTGTTCTCCCTTTCCATGCGACCGTTTCAACAGGCGAACCAAAGCGGTAAAACGATATGTTTTAAATGCTTCGAAGAAGACGGTGTTGTGAATTTTTTTCTCGAGGGAGCTGGATTGAGCCAGCATTTTCGAACGATACATCGTAACGCTGCTGTCGACAATGTGAAATGCAAAGCAGTCTTTCAGGATCGCCACGGGGAGGAAACAGCGAGGGTCGTTGAGCAATTGGGCAGACTAAGATTGCAATCGGTTAGTATTATTTCTTTTTGTGTAAAGAAGCGAAAATGATCTACAATACTTAGTTATAACCACCATCCATCAGACGGTGCGCGTGTAATGAAATGCACATAAATTGTCTATTTCAGTGCACCAACGGAGCAGATTATTTAGATTATACCGTGAGGCAAGATGGAGATGCAGCTGTTGGCACCATAGTTGTGGCGAGAACTCAGAGGGAGGCGGCAAAACTTTATTGCTTAATTCTGTACCATCGTGGCAGACTAAGGGCTCTTGGAGACCGACCATGTGTGATTCAGGTGGATGAAAATAAGCCTAACTCAAACACAAGAAGTTTTCGCGCTTGGAATGCGGGAGACACAATCTACGTCGAGTGTTTCATTCCAGGCAGAAGGGTAAGTGAAAAATATGTTTTGAGGTCATTTCGTTAGACTTAAATTCTTAACAAGGCCATGGCATTTTATGTCTTCAGGGTATTTGTATAAGCTTATTGTTTGTTATTTCCCAATTTGGTGAAACATTTACTATGTCCCTACACTCTTTTGGAGAATTTTTGTTATACTTCATTTGCACTGGAAGTTACTATGTACTTTTCAAGAGCCCACGCAATTTTACTTTCATATGTAGTGGTGAGATTATGTTTCACACCATAATACCCAGTCAACACTTTGGAAACATTTATCCTTAAATGTTTTCATTAAAGATAACCATATTAATTTGTTCACATAACTTTTTTTCTTCCTGTAGATGCTTTCAATTACCCACAGAAACACTCCCGTAACTGAACAAAATTGTACATTTCCTGGGGAGTACTTAACTGGCTCCAGAAATCCTCAGGAACTCTTACAAAGTGTCTTTGGACACACCGAGTTTAGGACAGGTCAGTGGAATGCAATTTCAAAAATCTTAAATGGGGAAGATGTGATTGTTGTTATACCGACTGGTGGAGGGAAGACAGTGGTGTATGCATTACCTTGCATCGTGAAGCCTGGATTGGCAGTTGTGATTTCTCCTCTTATGATGCTAATGTGTGACCAAGTGGCAAGATTAAGAGGACATGGCATCAACACTTGCTACTACAACACCCTGTTAAGTGACTGTGAAAAGCAAAACATTTTACACAATTTGAAGCAACCTAATTGCCAATATCAGTTTGTATTTGTAAGTCCTGAAGCTGTGATCACAGACTGTTTTCAAAGCTGCTTGGACACTTTGAGTCGTGAAAAACGACTGAACTTGTTTGTTGTCGATGAGGCACATTGTGTGGACACCTGGGGCAAGGACTTCTGACCCGCCTATCAACAATTAGGTTTATTAAGAAAATATGGCTTGCCATTTGTAGCACTGACTGGTACAGCAACAACACAGACAATGCAAACTATCAGTGTTGCCCTTGAAATGGCGAATCCTGAAGTAGTCAGATTGCCCTGCCGTAGAAACAACTTGTGCTTCACACTTGTTTCCAAACAAGAAACCAAAGCCAAAGATCAAGTGGCCCAGATTGTTGCCAGTGATTTTGATGGACTATGTGGCATAGTATATTGTGCTCGCCAGGCTGACACTGTTGAAATGGCTTTCGCATTAAAGGAGAAAGGTGTTTTGGTGACATACTACCATGCAGGAATGGAAGGGGGTGAACGCATCCAAAATGCTAGCTCATGGCTTGAGGACAAAGTCAATGTTATATGCTGCACCAATGCCTTTGGTATGGGTATAGATAAAAAGGGTGTTAGATTTGTAATTCACTTAACCCTTCCATCTTCATTAGAAGACTACATTCAAGAGTCTGGCAGAGGAGGACGCGATGGTGATTATTGTTCATGTGTTTTGCTTTTCCGCTTTGGGGACAGGTCTTTTCATCTGCGTAACATAGCTTCCCTCCCATCAAATGAAGCCAATTTGTCCCTGCTTAATTCCATCACAGATTTCTGTATGCAAAGGTCACTTTGCAGACAGCAATTTATTGCCAAATATTTTGAGGAGGAGCTTGGCGATTCATGTAAATGCTGTGACATATGCCAGGAAGATAGAGTAGAGGAAGTAAAAGATTTCACTCTTCATGCCAAAAATGTCATTGAATGTCTGAGTCAACTCAGGGCTCTTCAACCTAAACTGAAATTGACAGACTTGGCAATGACCTATATGGGTTCAAAGGCCAAGGTCATAATCACTCAGGGATTTAATGCAGTTGCACAGTATGGAAAAGGAAAAGAACAATTTTTAAACATAAACAATGTAACTAAATTTATCCAGTTCTTGATTTTCAAAGGATTTATTAATGAAAACATCCGAGGCTTAGAAGAGAGGATGGTTATGACATACCTCACCTGTGGAAATGTGGCAGACTTAGTTGACAATAGATGCCAAGTATTTTATTGAATATAGACTGAATTTGCAAGGCTACAAAGTTACATTTTTGTTTAATGCAAATTGATTCCCTAGTCAGGGCTAAAAAGTTAAATTATTAAAAGAAATCTTCATTCAAAATGTTGTTGGACACATCTTATCTCTAGCAGCAACTTTATTTACACATCAACATTCATGCTTTGAATTCTTTTGCCTGAACTCTTTCTTAAAGCAAACAACTTCCAGTTAGTGTGATGATGCATATAAATTCCCGTAGCAAGTTTTAGGTATTCCAACATGTAATTATTCATTGAACAGTAATGACAACCCCACTAGTGCCATGATCAGTATGTAATGCCTGAAATATGTTAATTTACAATAATGTTACTAACTAGTTAAACTAAATTTATACCTTTATTTGAGTAGTAGTTGGGAGAATTTGATGATAAGAAGGTGCTCCTTGCCACTTTCTGAGAATTTTTTATGGTTTTGGCTGGGAACTTGATGTGTGACATGAAAAGTCTAGCATCTAATATCAAAATACAAATTCTCCTATGGTTCCCACACATTTTTGTGCTGCTAATAAAAATAACTGAAACATTTCACATTTATGAGTTATTATTTACTTAATTTTGTGACATAAATCAACAAATAAGAGTAGATACTTTCAGTTGCTGAACTTGATGAGTGACATGAAAAGTCTAAGATCTAATATCAAAATAAAAATTCTCCTATGGTTCCCACATATTTTTATACTGTTAATAAAACAACTGAAACATTTCAAATTTAAGAATTATTATTTACTCAAATATTTGAAATTCTCTTTCTGGTTCCCACACATTTTTGTGCTGCTAATAAAAGCAACTGAAAAATTTCACATTTATGAGTTATTATTATTTTACTTAATTCTGTGACATAAATCAAAAAATATATTAAGTAGATACTTCTCTCAGATGCTGAACTGAGCTTATATGCATCAACAACTAAAAGTAAACATTTTTTTCAGATGCTTAACCCAGCTTAAATGTATCACATTGCTTGAGGTTTACACATCAACATTCATGCTTTGGTTTCTTTTGCATGAACTACTTCTCAACACAAACAATGTCCAGTTAGTGTGATGATGCATAAAAATTCTCCTATCAATTTTTAGGTATCCCTACATCATTGTATATATCTATACCAAGAGGTTTTTACATACTAGTAAGACTTAAAATGAATTATTCATTGAACAGTTATGACAACCCCACTAGTGCTAATTATATGATCTGTATGTAATGCCTGAAATATGTTAATTTACAATTGTTCCTAACTAGTTAAACTAAATTCATACTTTTATTTGAGTAGTAGTTGGGAGAATTTGATGATAAAAAGGTGCTCCTTGCAGCTTTCTGAGAATTTTTTATGGTTTTGGCTGGGAACTTGATGTGTGACGTGAAAAGTCCAGCATCTAATATCAAAATACAAATTCTCCTATGGTTCCCACACATTTTTGTGCTGCTAATAATTATTTACTGCTGTTATTATTTACTTAATTTTGTGACATAAATCAACAAATAAGAGTAGATACTTCTTTCAGTTGCTGAACTCAGCTTCTACACATCACACTGCTTGAGATTTAATTGGCTATAACAAATGCCTACACTGATGTGGAGAAACAACTCAGTCTTTAAGTCTTGAGGCTTATGAAATTATGAAGACAATAATTATTTCATACCTTAAATCTGGGAAACTCTCATACAGCTTTAAAGTTCTCCTTTTTTTTTCTTGTCCTTTCTCAACAACATGGATCAAATTCTTGGGAATCTTTCCTTCTGCATTCCCCTTCTTTTCCACTGGGTAGCATTCCACTTCCTGGCGGTTGTCACTTCTGAAAAATCCCTTCTGGAGACAGAACCATGCCCCCTTTAGCTGATCTGGGAAGGATGTTTACTCGCTGTGCCGTGAAGTGTGATGCACATCAAACCTTCTTTCCCCATGTAGGCACCTCTGAGCAACTTCAACATGTCGATGTTTGCCATCAGTCTTTCACACATGGCTATAGTGGTGTGACCACTAGCATACTTCTTCAAAAGTTGAACGACTTCAGATTCAACATAACCATCAAGCTCGATACCATGGCCTTTCTTTAAACTAAGGTTCACACAACAGTTTTGCTGCAACAGTCTTCTTGTTGCCAGTGGCCACTTGGCAAGGAAATTCACTACATGACGGAACACTTCTGTGTAGTAATTCCTGAATGTGAGGTTCCAGAAAATATCCATACCCCCCCACGGAAGGGATTTTTCGTATAACCCCTCCCCCCCTCTGGATTTTCCAAAATCGGCTCCCAGGATAGACCCCCTCCCCTCCGGAAATTCCATTTTAGCCTCTCACCCCCTGGAAATATTATCATTCCTTGTGGAAACCAAAAATAAGCTATTTTTTTAGTGCAAGATACCGGATTTTGATCTTTATATTTTTTCCCCGAAAAACTGTGAGTAACACATCGCCAGAAGGTATGTCGCCGAGACTTTGCGATATGAAAATTATAGATTTAATCCTGTCAATTCCGCTTCATAATTTAGGCAAAACAGCGGTTACTAAAAAAGTTCATTTCCAAGACCGTTGAGAGAGAAATGCTCACAAGAAACGCTTTACACCGCACCAGTTTATAAAGCAAACAATCAAAACAACATAATAATTTTTCAGTGCCTGTTTTGTTTCAAATTTAGGCCGATCAAATCATTGTACGTATATATCTGAAAGATTCAATTTCATCTGGAAGCTGGAAAATCATAACTTTCTGGGCCTTCAACAAAGATGTTACTGCTCTTTAACGTTTCTAATAACTTAAATTTCCTTAGCCGTTCTTTGTAGTGCCCCTTAAAGCTGCGCTGTTATTTGGGTTGTCACTTGCAGCGCCAAATATTTTTCTTACGCAACCCTTTGCTCTTGATCTTGCTTTACAAATCACTGTAATTTTGGAAGATAACTATGACTCCCTATAAGAACAGTAAAAAGAATGCGTCTTCGATTTTCTGTAGCCGTTCAATGTGATTAGATCTTTTTCGCGACAACTGGCGTCCCATCGACTGGCGGTGAAAATTTGACATGTCGCCGATTTTGAAATTTGCATAATTTAACTTTGCCGGCAATTTATTTCTGATGGCGTCAGCCTATGGCAAACAGCCTTGTGCTGCACCTCTGAAAATCTGCTTGAACCTGTAAAATTTTTATAAAACACTTTTTTTCATTCACAGTTCTGCGAAAATGACGTTTAAGCACCGTGCTTGCGTTTGGAAACAATAGCTTCACACTCTCCACACTCTACTTGATGGAATGTAAACAAAACTTGTGTGAATGGATTTATGTTACTCGATATCATTCAGGATTACTTTAGGCTTGAATGTAAATGTTATGATTTCTGCGTGATTCAAAACGGGTGTCCAACACTTTTTTGCCCTTTGTCCTCGGCTTTTATACGGAAATATTGGAGCAGCAAAGTCGTTTATTTATCTGTGATAATTTCTGTTGATTTCTATCGCACGCGGCTCGCTTTAAAAATATATTTACCCGCTGAACTAGAATTGTTACTGTTCTGTTTTACTTGTTCAAGAATCATTGTTAATGAGATAATAGGTCTGTTATCTACCGATTCCGAATTTCTGCTAATTCGATGTTGTGTACTCTTTCGGTTCAAACGCCATTTTTCACGCTTTGCGACGACAACTTAAAAATGCGACGAAATCTTCCAGCTGAGACGATACAGATAGGAGTGACAGAAGTATTTGGTCAAGTGCAACAAACATATATTTTCAATCAGTCACGATTCACACGTCTATTTTCCACAACAAGCAATTCGATCTCTAGCCGCAACTCGGGAAATTGCAGACTCTTGCGGCGACAGAATTTTGAGCCTAACCAACACAAAAATATTCATCTTGTGCTTTAAATTAGCGAGATTTATTTTTTCTGTGTTCGTGACTCGAGAAGCTCAATGCAAACAACGAAACATTACGTACAACAGTAAGAAAATTGAGACCGGCCTGGAAAAAAAATTCATCAAAACAACATCCTCTCCCCCCCCCCCACCTTCCGGAAATTCCTGCGCCTATGACACCCCCACCCCCCGGAATTTCCATTCCCTTCCGTGGGGGGGGGGGGGTATGGATATTTTCTGGAACCACACAATCCAAGTTGAGCATAGATTGGCAACTGGTTTTGGTACACTACTTCACGCGCATAGCCATCACCATAAGCTGTTGAAGCATCATATAGCTTCTGAATTGGACCATACACAAGAAATGCACTTGCCCTGTGTTGAAATGCAACATCTGCTTGGGATGATTCTGAGATCCAATCCTTAAATTTGTCCATAAGTAAAGCACTTGCATCTTCAACACCCCGCAGCTCTTGTTGACTTGGGAACGAGTCACTCTCTGAAAACTCTCACAGGAAACTGCGGTTGTGAATCACACATCTGAATACATGAGATGATTTTCTCCAGGTTCTGAAATCAAATGAGTTGATTTTGATAGACCTGAGAATCATTAGAGGGATTGGATTATGAGATTTAAAGCTTGGGAAATTTTCTCTGGAATCAACTGTGTTGATAATATCAGTTCTTTTGAATCAACTGTTATGATTTTATCGGCAGTTAGGAATCATCTGGGGAATCATAACCCGAGACTGACTGCAAAGGTATTGTGACCTCTCATTTGTGTCACTGCAGTCACAAGATATTTTAGACCACTGAAAAACGATGCAAAAGTCTGCCTTTGCAATATTTAAAAATTATTAGCACAAGATCACACAGTATAACAACACCTGCCATGTTTAATCGACCGATCCGTTTCATGTTGTATGAAGAGGAGGAGGATTGGTGCGAGTTAGTGACATTCAGGCCAGTTGTTCGAAGGCTGGATACCATCCACCAGATACGTTGCTGTCCAGTGGTTAAGTGTTGACTAAACAAACCTTGCTATCCGCTGGATAGTGATTTATGCGGTGAATGGAGTTATTAGCCTTTCGAACAACCCGGACCTGGGTCTTCACGCTGGTCTTCAGGAGGAATTACAAGTAGCTCGATAAATGTTGATCTCTTCAAGACTTAAAAATTATTTTGGTAAGCCATATTGCATGTGTAAAAATTTGTGGTAATCAATTTTCGAGGTTATTAATTGACACTTGACAGTGGAATTGCCATTCTATGTCCCGTTTACTTGCAATGATTTATCAACACTCTATTGGATAGCCTGGCCTGTCTTAAAATATACTTGAATACGTATATTGGTAGTAATGATAATGGCTACTGCACGAAGCTGATATGTAAGCAATATTTGTCCTTTTTTGTAAAATATTCTTTATCCAGTTGAGTGATTATGTATTACTCTGTTACCTTTTCTCGTTCATGGAGTTTGTAATAAGTAACTTGTGAAAAATGTTTAATGATCTCATTATAACCCTAAAGCAGCTTGTGATACAATGCACTTCTTTTTTGCCTTGAATCATAACAAAGATAAAGATAAAGTGTCTTAATGATGGTACTCTCCCCATCACATTTTCATACTTAAATAGGAAAAATACATATAATTAGCTGTATTCACCAGGGGCCATTCTTTGATCACTAAATTATCTTATGATGTAATCACCAACTGATTTGTGCAAAGGTTCACCTAGAACTCAATACCAATTTCGGTCTTACGACTATACACAAAATTGCCGGCCTGATTGTTCAGTTTGTTTAATTCAGTTGTAGTCAGTGGGAAGACTGCATCGTTGACATCACATGGCGATGGACGCTCCACTGAACACGCTGTTTTGTTTAGGCACAACATTCTGACATTTCTGATTTATGCACGTATGATCCTGTGCACCACCAATACTATCACACAGTTTGTTCCAGAGGTAATTGGGTGAACACTGTGGTGTGGTTTGTACAAGCCAAGTTAAATCCGAGAAGAAGTCTGACTATATTACCTACTGAAGGTTGACACCAGTTGATAATTTTTTTTAACTTCGAGCAAGGCCACTCTCCGTATTATTCGTCTCACATTTACTATGTGCTCTCTTCTATAGAAAGTGTTCTTTAGGGCTGGCAAACCACTTAACTTGTCAACGGTGTGGTCTTTGTTTGCAAAGTGAAACCAGTCAACATTAGCCATATGGTGAATTCTCATTTCATTTACTCCATTAGATTCCTTCAGGTGGACTCGTGCAGTGAGGAAAAAATTTATCCTCACAAAGTAAGGAGAAACCTCCCCCTCAGCATCTCTCTGGTTTAACTTGTCAACACAATATACCAGGGCGGTTTGGCCTCGATCTGTTCTGTTGTATGCTGACGAGAATGTGGAGCCATTCACCAAACATCTGGCAAAGATGTCTATCCTTGGTTCAACAAATACCAGGCTCTCCTCATGTATGTCCTCCAAGTAAGTTTTAAGCTCACTGTAAAACTGGATTTTCGGTCTTTGCTTCAACCGCTTTGGTGGTAACATCTCGATGGGCTAACATTGCACATCTTCCAGATCTTCTCTTTCCACCTTCATCTGCAACTCTAGACATCTATCTTCAGACATGGGGTCAGTAGGTGATTCTTCTTTGTAAACAGTGCCTGTCCCCTTGAAGAAGCGTTCGGCTTGAATTCTTTGAAATACTGCCCATTCCTCATTATGGTCTTCCTTGCAATCATTGTGGTAAGGATTTATAAAGGGCTGTAAAGGTTGAGGAATGTCATTTTCACAAATTGAACCCAATGATGGTAGTCTTGCTGCGTCAATTAAATGGTGCATGACAAAGTTACGAAATATCTCTTCTTCTACAGTGTCGACCTCGCCTAGCATGCCAATGTGTCGCTCATAAGGGAAGCACCACCTGCTTGTTGGGTGTCCCCAGTTTCGGATAACTTCAGGTATGTGCAGTGCCATGTGGTAATAAACACTTCAAATTTACCAAAGTATTTAGTATACAGTGCATGATGCTTGTGAAGAAGGCGTGAGATTTCATCCACTTCTTGCCTGGTGATAGGGTCTTTTAGCATAATTTCAATTACTTCTGCAAGGCATTTCACAATTTCATACAGTTGATAAGGTACAATGTTCCACAGACACACCCTTGCATAAGGGACAATGAAATTCTTCCATTGCTGAGCTTTCAAACCACGGGCTGACATCTTTTCCAGCATTGTTTTTGGCAATCTCCCAAGGTCATAAGGAACTCTGAGAACACTCAACCTTCTAGCTAATGTTTCCCTTTCTTTGTCTGACATCAAGTTGTTGTTGTTAGTTATGAGGACATCTCCAATGTCTGACACAAGGCCCATCAAAAGGTTGTGCATGGGATCAATCAAGAAATTTTGAACCATGTCAAAATATGGCAGACGACTTAATTCGCTGTACTTGACACCTTGTTGTTGTGAAATAGTTTGAGCATTTGCCTTGCTTGATGCTTTCTTGTAGGCATTCATTGCTTTCCTCACCTCTTCGTCCGTCCGCAGTGGGCAACTCTGATTGGTATGAAAGCTCATCTTGCCACTTGCTCCTCTAGTCCCCTTTTCTCTAACTGCCTGAAATCGACACTTATCACAGGGCAGATCTGCTTTGTGACTCTTGTATTGCGATAACTTTCTTGATGCAGGCATATCGGCCAAAACTGGAAGAAGAAGGGAGCGACTGAAAATGACCTGACCTCCACATGACTGGATTTGAATCCCAGCATATAGTGTCAATAAGTCATCAACAATTGGTGATAGGTAGCTGTTGACGTGACCTTCAGGCTCAGATGGACCAGGTATCAACCCAGTAAGCATTGTCCACTTCGCTTTGAAGCGCTGACTCTTTGGGATTTTCAGAACACTAATATACAGGGCTCCACATGAGTACACTGCTCGCTGAAAGGGATTGAAGAAGTCCAGGTACAATAGTAGTGCCAAATTCGTTTTGCACTTCAGTAGAGGACTTCTTTCATCTCCAGGGTCCACCATAAACTGTTGAAGAATGTTTCCATCCCATATGTCTCTGTAGTCTGTTGATGAAGGTTCAGGCCGGTTTTTAATAAGACTTAGGAATTGCTCTTGTTTAAAATATGTTTTGATCCATTCAGAAGGAGGAAGAAAGGGAAATGTTTTGAAAGGAACCATTTTTGTTCTTCCAAAAGACAACTTCTTTTCGAAAGACAGTTCTGTGCTATATTTCTTCCCCCAAATTTTTTTCTTGCACAGAGCAGGTTTCTGTTGTCCACTTCTACCAACACTGATTTCATTTAAATTATAGAGAGCTGAACATTTAGGGTTAGGGCAGACTGCAAAAATAACTGTCTTATTGAGCACTCTCAAATTCGAAATAATCTCAATGTCACCAATTGTTTTTGGAAACATCATACGAAGTGGATGGCGAAATATCACAAAAATAAAATATATGACATTTAAGAGTACAGTAAAAAGGTTGTTGGAAAGATTATAGTGCACTTTTATTCAGAGAAGTAGTAAGGAAAACCATCTGATGAAGTGAATCTTTTCTTGCTCTTTGTTGTCAGTCTCTTGCAATTCTCCCGGTATCTGCTCTTCCATATTCTCTTGTTCCTTATTCACTGTGTGTCCTTTAACTGGACTTGTAACTATATTATTGCTCCCACTGTCATCATTGCCCTCAGAGTGATCACTCTCGCTCTCTGACATTTCCAAGTCGTCTGCAAAATGTCACATACAGAACACATAGTTTACAATACTTTTCCCATAACTAAACATATTCGTTGTGGCTATTATCATGACAGTGTCTGTCTTTATTTTTGTATATGAAATCCATGCATTGTAATTGTATTTAGTCATGGATTGAATTTGTCATATTTATGTTTGTTACAATAGTATGGTACATGGTATCCTTCACATTGCATGACATGGTCACTAGCCTCTTTCTTTCACTGTATCCTGTGCACATATTATATACTTTAGAGTCTTTTCATTAGTCATGGAATTTAGTTTAATTGAAACTACATCATGTACATTCTTACATATTAGGGCACTGTTTCCCTGATGTTCGTCGCCACTGTCGTCAGATGTCCCCGCCATACCTATGGAAAAAATTAAATTGGCACTCATCATAAATGCAGTACTGTCCCATTTTAATAAGAAATTTGATATTAAGTTACACTATCTGAACATTACATACTAAAAGTTTACCTCAAGAAAACAGGCCTTAAGAAATAATTGTATAAAGATGTACACTATTCACAGTCAATCACCTCTCTTTCAGTTGCTACAGAGTAGTACAGATAAAATTTAACTGAGTAGCAATAATTACATGACACAGTCCTAATGTAAATAGTACACTATCTGTTCTAGCCACCTCTTTAATCAATGTTATGTATATCAAAATTCAATAGGTACACGGACATTAATCACTTGGAGGTAAATGCCATGCATGATCTACAGGTTTTTTATGGGAGAATTTGTAAAAGTTCCTATTTTAAGTTTTTCATGTTTAAAACAAAGAGAAAACCTAGAAGGAATATATCCAAAAACTGATAAGCCACATGTTTACATTAGAAATAATAACTGCAGGAAAAAATTTGATGCAAGCAACAGCATGTTATGGATAATTAAATGTGGTATTTCTCACCTGAGTCCGAAAGAATTCCTTGATCTTCATCACCTTCATCACTATGATCATCACTCTGTTGTTCATGGTCATCTGTGGAAATACCATCCTCCATGCATTTGTGATGCGATTGATTAGGACATAATAGAGCCAAGACAACCTTAATTATTTAATTTGCAAAGGAGAGTAAATATGCAGTCAGGGAAAACTTTCAAATAGTTTATCCAAGTGATCTCACCACCTGGGTAATTAATTGATCCTACCTCTACACCTCACTATGTAGGATAACCGTTACAATCAGAAGGCTTGAAAATGACTTTTTAGTGCTTTTTCCATTTCCCACTTTACACCACTTTACACGGATTTCAGGTTAGCAAGTCAGACATATTCAAAATTATTGCTCTGCTGCTTGGCCTTGGGTCCAAATGTAGAATAACCAGTATATACTCACCATTTGTTGGAATTCCTCTGTTTTCTATTGATATGTATTTGTCCAGTTCTGAATTTTTGTCAACCTCGTCTAGATAAAATTAATTGCAATTAATTCAAAGATAAGAAAAACAGTACATTTCGGGGAGGAAAAGAACAGGTTCCTTAATACCCCAATTTCACGAATCCGCTCCAACGCTCCGCTCCAAGTTTTCCTTTCCTTTGTGTTGGTCACGTGACAATAGGCGTATGTGTAGCGTTGACCGCCAACAATCACAGTTAATATTAACTTCAATTTTGACCGCAAATGGAAGGACTGAAACGTGTAAACCTGTGGATGTCTACTCAGTGGTATAGATTGCAACTGTAAAATGGACATTTATTGGAAAATGATATTTAGAACAAATGACGTCCGATGGACGAAACTGCTTGATGCGTTCGCACGTCATAATATACATATATATATCCTATTTCAGTCAAGAATTATACCTACCTTTAATATCCAAATTTTCGTCTGTAAATTTAGTCCGTTTACTGGGCTGACTACTAACTTCAAGTTCTTCACTAGACCGAAACCCGAACAGTTTTTGGTGCTGAAAGACTGTTTGCCGCGCACGCAAACATCCCTGACAGTTGGGACAAAAACACTTTCGATATTCACCGGTCATTTCGGATCGTTATGGCGTCTTTTTTCATTATTCTTTATCGTTTTTTGATGTAAGTTATGTTGACCAAGCGAGAGCTGTGGGAGGAGGCTAACTCGAGCTCTAATGCTGGCGCAATTTGCGCGAATACGTGTATGTTCGCGATCAACATTGTGTGATCCAGTGTAATTAACACAGCATTTACAACATTTCGGGCTTTTCTGACTGCGGAAAATTCGAGACATGGCGCAGCGTTAAAAAGAATCACACAATTTCTTTGTCAAAGATGAATGTAGATAACCCTGGCGAGTTGATGGAAGTGCTACTTCAAAATAGAGAGGCCAGGAAATTCTTAGGGGACTTCATTGAGGATGCGATTTCCAAAAGTCACTAAGTACGTGTTTACTATTGTAGCTCTTCAAAACAATTATCTGGTTAAGTTTTAACTTATGATGAACACATTACCAAAACTGTCTCCTCCTGTATGTCTTGTCTCGGCCAAATAAACCGCACAAAGCATGTTTTTGACAAGCGCACCCTACTGACTATCATTAACGCACTAGTTTTTAGTAAACTTTTTTATTGTTCAAACGTATGGGCGAATACATCAAAAAGTAATATAAGTAAATTACAAGGTATTCAGAACTTTGCTGCTCGAATCGCGACGGGTACGCGCAAATACGATCACATCACACCAGTTTTAAAAGAGCTTAAATGGCTACCGGTAGCTACTCAGCTATACTTCAGGAGCGCTATTATGGCCTTCAAATGTCTAACATCCCGCGTGCCGGAGTACCTCACCTCCCAGTTCAGTAAGCGAGGAGAAATTAGTGGACGCGCCACGAGAAGTTCACAAATGCTGAACATCCCACTTTTCAAGACCGCCAGTGGTCAGAGAACGTTTTACTATAGAACAGTCAGCATCTGGAACTCCATGGACAGCTCTCTAAAAACTCTTGAGAAAGTATCTGATTTTAAATATTTTCTGAAACGTAAACTAATTAAGGATTTCATAGATTGTTAATTATTTTTTGATTTTAAGTGTAAATATTTCTTTGTACTTTCAGTGTGATTAATTTTAATTGTAAATATTCCCATAAGTAAAGTAGGTTTAAATTGTCATTGTATTTTTATTTTATTATTATTCTCTTTGAAAAGCCTCCGTGAGGAAAGTGAATAAAGTATGTATGTATGTATGTATGTATGTAGTTTGCGATAACCTATGTTGTTGTTACTCTCTCCTCAGTCTGCCATACCATCGAAAGCTGTTCCAGTGGTTAGTGACAAAATATTTCATTAATAACTCGCGTAGTAAATATTTACTTTGCCATCTGCATCATGATGAGATAAAACCAAAAAAGAAACGCGCGTATGTACGCGTCATCTTAATCCCACATGGACTCTGTAAAACCACGAAACATTTCGAGTAATATATTCATAACTTGTTGGACACCCCAGGGAGTGGGGGGAGGCCGGGAGGGGGGGGGGGCATACAGACGGGACTGCTCGCCATTTTCACTTCATTTCTCCAATTAAGGATTGTAAACTTCACATTTTGGTCTCGCTAAGAGTGTTGTGGATTAAAATAGCAGCCTTTAAGGCCATGGTTAGGGTAGCACACGAAGAAATTTTGCATTTCATTTTAAATACCAGATTTGAATGTTAAGATTTATGATCAAAGGTATTAAAATCAATAACAAGTTTAACAAGTTAACACGTTTGTTTGCTTATGATACCAGTTTTAGGTTAGGCGTGAGAAATGTGCGAGCCACACCCAGATTATTCTCCCTTATATGATCCATCTTAAAATTTACTATGGCCTGTCTGTTTAGTATGGGAGTCCTCCCCCTCTAGGGTTGGCCATTATGGAAACTAATTACCTACCATCCAGTTTGACTAGGCAAGACATTAGGGCCTTCTGTGAGCTACAAAACCATATCACCCTCCAATTGACATAGCCATACAATTTGCATTGAAGTTAAAAAACACAGACAAACAACACGAAGGAAAAGCGAGGACAGGACCCCCCTCTTCCTGCCTCTCAATCTGATGATTGGTGAGAGGTAACTTAAGAAAACCACTGTAGATGCACTACAGTGTAAATAAATCCTGGGTTTTATAATACACCATTTGGTTCTATGCATGGAGTTTTAAATTTTTTTAATCCCAATCAAAACTGCATCCTTTTTGCCTTTGTAGGATGTTAAAAATAGACTCAATCCTGGACAATGTACAGATTAAATCAATGAATGCAATAAACTGTAACAAGTTCATATATGTACCAGCCTGAGGGAACATATCACATGAATTAATGGTCTTGCATTTAAACCATGTACATCAAGTCATAATTTCATGTTAGATTGTGAACTTGAAGATTATTAGTCATAGTCATTTTTCTTGGACAACTCTGTCCAAGGGGGAAAGGTGCATGAGGTTATCCCTATGTAAAGCACCAACCCATGAGACAAGGCCAGACCACAACACCGGGAACTACGTGCCCTACTCTTTTCGATAAGTGTGTGGGTTCTTTAACGTCCCCTGCTAACCATGTAACATTGAAGATGCAGGAGACAGGGCCTACGGTTTATTGTCCTTATCCGAGAAGACCTGAACATCTAACCATTTGCAGATGAATTTACAAACGCAGCACATTCTCCTCAGTTATTTTAAGACCCTGAGTGTTGGTCCGGTCTGGGGCTCGAACCCTCGACCTTCCGCACAGCAGACTGGCGCTCTACCAACTGAGCTAACCAGGAGGCGGTATTAGCTTGAAAGATACATAAAAGATTGTAACTTTTTTTTTTTTTTTTTTTTTTTTTTTACAATACTTTATTTCACATTTCCTTATTACATCATTAAGTTTGTGAATGAAACCCTATTTAAATGAATTAACATTTTTCTATTAACATGTTTTTGCAAGTATTACGGTTACCCATAATTTTTTTTTCCTCCCTCCCTTTTTCCCAACAGAATATAAATTACCTTGGGAATAGAAAAAAAAAAAAAAAAAAAAAGGTAAAAGAGATACTTTTGACGATAAAAATCAACGGTAAAATACGACGTTTCGACCGCGCTTCGGTCATTATCAAGTGAAGTTAAAAAATGTAATGGTAGAATTATATATAGATATGCACGTAAGAAGTATTAAGAATTTAAAAAATTTTTGCAGGTGTAAAAAAAAAAAAAAAAATTATAATAATAATAAAATTCGTAAAAAGCTAATTAAAAACTTTTGCACGAATTGAGTCAGATTGTACATTGAGAGTAGGTTTCAGTTCGTTAATGAAAAACATCTCATAAACGAGGCAATCAAATTTGTTCGCGCACTTCATTAAAACGCTGAAGATCCTTTTTTTTACACCTGCAAAAATTTTTTAAATTCTTAATACTTCTTACGTGCATATCTATATATAATTCTACCATTACATTTTTTAGCTTCACTTGATAATGACCGAAGCGCGGTCGAAACGTCGTATTTTACCGTTGATTTTTATCGTCAAAAGTTTTAAAAGAGATACACCATATAAAAAAAAAAGAAAAGAAAAAGACAACATCAAGGAAAAGGTATTACAATTGAACATTAAAGATACAAAACATGTTTTTCATAAAGATGCCATTTTTTTTAAAAAAGATCGATACTTATTTTGTTTTTTTGCAATAAGCTTTTCTGTGTCATACTTGTTTTTTAAAATTTGGATAAAATGCGTAATTGATAGCTTATTGTCATTGCGTCTACAATCCCATAAATAAATTTTCCCTAAAAGTAAGACATAATTTTCCAGATCCATCTCCTCCCTCAAAAAACCAACGATAACATCACTTAGTAATAGGTATCTGCAACTACTTAATTTACTCAAAATGTTATAAATTACATCATTCCAAAAGGCTTGCGAAATAGCGCAATAAAACAAGAAATGCTGAATAGTCTCAAGAGCTTCATTACAAAATGTACAATTGGGGTTGGCAATATATCCTATTTTAAAAAGATCGTTCGTAAATAAAATGCAATTTAACACCTTATACTGAAAGGAATGAACATAAGGCTCAGACGCAACATGGAGTGGTAGCAGGTATGTTTTGGAGAGTTGCTCTTCCGTTAAGTTAAAATTATTCGCTAGCATGACCCATTTCTTTGGCCTCTGATATGTAAACTTTATCAAGGAACTATAATAGTGACGACACCTATAATTTTCTAGATCAAAGATCATTTCAGAGTTGGGCTTGTACTCTTGTAAATGCAGTGGCACTGATTTTCTTAAGCCTGTCCATATCAAAAAATTTGATACTAAAAAATAAAAGATTGTTGTAACTTATTTCTACCAGTTGTGAGCATTTGTTCTACCACACTAAGCTGGATTGGTGGTTGCTTGTTAACGGGAGTTCCCTAATTTATTTGTGTACCGGTATACTCATGGAGTACTACGTACTGGACACAGTTCACATGCCTTAATTGTCTGTAGTATATAAATCACTTGTCTGATTTAATCAGAAGTTTGGGGAAAATTTCAGCTATTATTTAGAAGTCATTGAATTCAGCCAGTAGATACTGTATCGTGTGTGCATTATTATTTGGCACCGCTCTAGATCTGCCGTTCCAGTTTACTCAGATAGTCTAAAGGACTGAGCCACGTTACTTATGATTTGACTTAAAAAAAAACTCTTTTAGGCATAGCTTCAGGTATGCTAAATTATTTTATATCTCTTTTTGAACTTGTTTCTATCAGTACCTTGGGGTGAAGTAGATAAGAGTCTTGTGAAAGAAATTGTGGAGTTTATAAAGCAGGAGATGAGTTACGATGACAATGGAAAACCAAAAAAACCCCCTTGCAGTTCTGTGATTACAAAACATGTCAAGAGATATTATCGAAGCCAGCGTCACCAGTGCATGATCAAGAGTGACGGGCTAAAACGGAGAAGACAGCGATTGTTGAATAGACAGAATCGTCTAACAATGGTATCATTTTCATCATTCTTGACATACATAGATACAACGGTTTTATTGATATTTATACATTACTTTCTCTTCGAATTAAACTCTTGTGCCATGATGCTTATAAGAATAAATGCAATGCAGTCTCGAG